>VYZX01013421.1:0-24271 GCA_013401335.1 Brachypteracias leptosomus
AGGTAAACCCACCACACATGCATAGAGAATATTAAAAAAGATTCCTAGAAATATTGCAATTACTGCAAGTAAATCAAGCATGTATTTACACTGTGCTGTTGTTTTGTTGGGTTTTTTTTAATATACATTGGAATCTTAAATGAAAAAAAACATGTCACAAACAGTTGTTTCCCCCCCTTATTTACAGCACTGAAAGATTCAGTGTTCTTTATTACTTTTGAAATGCAATACGGATACATACAAATGTGTATTTAGTCCAAAGATGAAATTATCTAACCAGAAAAGAATAGTGGGAGACCTACCTTTTCCAGCTAACTTTAGCATTACTTATTCCCAGATTTTTTTTCTCACTCTGATTTAAATTAATTCTGTGTCCTGCTAGGAGCCAACCTTAGCACAGCAATCCCCGTGTTTGTTAACTCCCAGAAGACCACTACTACCACCTTAGGCAGAACCAGGTTCTCTCCTCTCTCTCTCACCACTAATCTGGAATCACAATAAAAAATACTGCACAGAGGGATTCTCCACTGCTACTCTAAAATTATCACTTGCATTTACTCCCTAAAAACAAGACTTGTTTTAGGAATGATATTCATATTTTAAAATGCTTTCTCAGAGAAAAATGTCTACAATAAATGATTTAATATGCTTCACAGTTCTCTTCCAAAGAGAAGTCTGAAACTCATAAGTTCCACCTAGCTATTTGGCTGGGGAACAACCTTTCCATTTTTTCCTTAGGACAAATCATGAATTTAACCACATTTTTGCCCTAAAAGTATTTGAGAGAGTCATAAAATAAGACAACAGGAAATAGGCTGATTTTATGGATTCTTGAAAGCCTGAAATTAAAATTGGGGTAGCAGAAGAGAAAGAAAAGAATTGCCTCACTGGAGACAACTAGCAAATGCTGCCAGTAGTAAGGACTAAAGTGGTCACAAGAGCCATTATCATCTTTTAGGTTTTTTCAGTAGCTGTTTTACCAGGTTTACCCATTTCAGTGCTTTCCTTCAGCTTTGGGTTTTTGTTTCTGTTTCAAGTTTTATGACTATGTAAGAGCCCAAATTATTATATCATATGTATGCACTGATAGCCAGCAGGATAGCAAGTTAATTACTCAAATGACACAGATATTTCTATGTAGAGGATAAGACCATTATATCAATATAATTTCCAGATGGATACACAGGCCTCAGAAAGAAATCATGTACCTAACTCGAACTCCATTCACTTAAGAAAATACCTAGTAGATATGTTCCAAATTCTACCATTAGTAAGAGACAGAAAATACAATGTATTCATACTTTTCTCTGGGCATTTTTAAATTATCATTTGCTTGCTGTTAAAAAACCCCAACCAACCAACCAACTTGTGTTGCATGAAAAGAAAGTAAAAGTAAGAAGTTTGACAAAATTTAATTTCTCTCTATATATTTTTTCTGACTAAAGGTAAATTAAAACGAAAACTGAATGCAAATCAAATTGACAACAAAAGACTGACACTCAGTGATCAGACGAAAACTCCCCTTTTCCAAGAGCTCCCTGGAATGTCACCACAGACCCAAGGCAGCTAAGACTCCTGTGGATTACAGCACAGCTTTCTGTGCTTGCATATGATGATAATTATATGGCAATTGCACCAAATGTAGATGGGATAAGCAGTTGACATTAAATTCTCATTCTTCCGATTGCAAAAGCAGTACCCTTTTCACCAGCAGTTCTAGGTGAAATTTACAACTAGCTGTCATGTATATTTATAGATATTTACATATACACACACACTACATATTGAAAAGACTTTTTTTTAATATATCTCACAAAGACTGGAAAATGAAAAAATCCTTTGTGCAAAGGGCTAACATGTCTCTGGCTTGCTAGCCATGAAAGTGGTTGTAAATTATGTAAAGACTTCTGCTATTTTACAGCAAGTGAATAGGTTTACATATGCAACACAGAAATAAATACTCTTGTAAAAATTCTACGTGGAATTAGTTAACACTCTTTCTGGAACTGATAAATCTTACACTATCATTTTCTTTAATCAAACAAAACTACTTCACCCTGTACTGTATTCTTTCTACTTGAATAAAACACTTCATAGGGAAAAAGCACTCAACTTCCTCTGCAAAACAAAATTATCAACAAACTCCCCTCTCTGAATTTTATTAAATGAACTACAGAATCAAACAACAAAACACTTCGATAGAACTGTGCTTAACTGATCTGTCTAAGGCTGGTGGTAGAGAGCTAATCATAGTATACTTATGAGAAAATTAAATTAGTACATTTGGTAGAAGCGTTGAATTGAATGTGCTTGTAGCCCTCTGACAGAAAGCTGAGACTCAGATTTGCTGGCAAGTAACAGGAATCTTATATCAATCTCAGCCTATCCTGAGGATCACCTCCTGGTCCTTGTTATTTTATTATTCGTTTGATTTTTCAAAAGATTATTTTCTGTCAGCTCCCAGAAACGTAAAAAACTCAAAAGATTTCATATGTCACTACATATAGACTAATTTCATTTTGGCATCTTTGCAATATGGAACTGATAAAAAGCAACAATTACTTCAGGATTACTATTTAATCCCAAAGAATTGTATCAATAACTTCTTTCTTTACTGACAAGAAACAGACCCATAGAAATTAGTCTAATTTTAAATCTGAAATAAACAGGTATTTGGCAATGATACATTAAATGTAAATATTTGATGGTTTTCTCATTGCTACTTTTATGATTTTCTATTGATTATCACTTAAAACTATCAATAAAACTTACTGCTGATTTGATGGTGGCTGTAAACTTTTGTAGTTTTATCATGAAACACTAACTAAGGCATTCCTTACATATATAATACGTTCAGGGACATAATGAATGTTAATAGAAAATACAAATATTTCAGCTATAGCTCTCAGACTGAATGTTAGCCTTTAACTTCAGGAGCCTGTACTTTCCTTATTCTGCACATTTTCATATCCAGTGTTGCAGATACAAAATGAATCCATATTTCTAACTACAACAGTATTAGCAGCCAATAGCAGTGTGGTGAATTTTGTTACTTGGGAGAGCACAGAAATGAAAAAAATGCTTATGGCTACTAAAGCATGTTTATAAAGAAACAGTCTGTTGTTTTCAGATAAAAACATTCCTGCTCTAGAATAGCTGCCTTTTTACCAGTATACAGCAACAAGAAAGTTTTCTGCTTTTAAATATTAATTTAATAGGGGCACTGCTGCATCTTCATGCCATGCACAATTTATTCATTGCCTGCTTGTACAGAGGCATTTCATACAACAAAGGGATCGATGGACCTCAGAGTGGGAAGGCCTAGAAAATAGTATTTCTCTTAGCTTTGGACTACCACTTAGTACCCAAATGGTAATGATGATAAAATTGACAATGCCTGGCAAGTAATCTACATGGAATTAGCTAGCACTCTTTCTCCAGTTGTGAACCATAAGAGTGTATTTTTCCAAACCTCTTACCACAATCAGCATTTAGAGGACAGAATGGGTGAACTGGAAAACACAATTCCCCACAGTCAGAAAGTCCTATAATTATGCAAAGAATAGATCTTACAGACAGAGCAATGAAATCCTGAAGTAGAATGAATACTCCATTTTATTGTCCATGCACTTAGTCGGAAAAATAAAAATGTTCTCAGGTGAAATGAGTGTTTGGACGACTTCTTTGTATTTCAATGATACTAACATAGACTCAGAAGCTACATTTTTTTGGCAGCAGATTGTACATCCTGGCAGGATAATCCTTTTCAATATTAGAGATCTATTTAATAAAGGTTATCGTATATCTGGATTTCTGCAACATATTTTATGTAATAGCACCTAACATACTGATTAAAACTTTCATTATGTGGAAGTAACTACTCATATGTTAGGTTAATTAAGAACTGCCTCTCAGACTTAAGTAAAATTACTCAGGTCATCTGCCTCGACTGGCTGAAGGGCTAATATTTGTTGAGCTTGTTTGGGAAAAAAAGGGGTTACTGAGGCACCTTAAAAAGAAATACAAATAATACTCAAAGCTTTCATGAGGAAAGATGAGCATGTCAGAATTAAGTAGGTGTCTTAGAAGGAAACTAGAGATAGGCTAATAAGAAATTATAATAAATTTCAATTCTGAATAAAATACTGATTAATAAATCCTTTTATACTTCTGAAGGAGAAAAGAATAGTATAAAAAATCCCCTGCTCTCTACATTGGAACTATTATACTGGAATAAGAAAGAAATCATTTGCCTAAAATTATGTACAAAATTATGGTAAAACTACAAGGGGAATCAATCTCTTCTTCCCTGGAAGTTTCTCTATATTTTGTATTGCACAAATTCTTAATAAAATTGGTACAAGTTTACAAGACAGAATAAAATTTTACGCTATACAGAAATGTTGAAAATAATCTATTGCTATATAAAATAAAACAAATTTCACTGCAGTTTAGCTACTATTGCTTACAGTTACACATTTAAAAGACATTTACTTGATGCATCTTATTTCAGTTCTAATTACTCTTCTTGCAAATTGTTTCCATTGAGGAAACACTGCTGTCAGGAACTTCCAACTCATGTCAGTGAGGAAGTTTTAATTTCTCTTAACTATTTCACAAAATGCAAATTGAAATAAATACATTAGGTGAGAAAATGAGAAAAATCATATGCATGATACCCTTTCCTAAGTAACTGATTTTAAAAAAAGGATAAATCCTCAAGCACTAGGAAGTTTTTTTAACATACGCAGTTGGTGGATTGAAATTTTATTTTAGTCAAACATTTGGAAAGCAGGTTTAAACTCATATAATTTTAGTGTTTAAGTCTGCTTAAAGTTCATTTTGATCTTTTAATGAAAAGCCCTTTCTAATGTAGCTTTTTAAACACATACAGCATTTTTAAAACATAAAACTCTTGGTTCAAGGATCTCCACGGATAGCAATCCAAAACACTGGAATCATGAAATTAATTTGAAAATGCTCAATTTTAACAGGCATTGCTTCATCTTCTCCTGTAATACAAGATTAAATTTCATGTGAATTCCACACTCCAAAATACTGTATAAGTTAGATGTATTTCACCTTGTTTAATTTCAAAATCAGAATGGACTTAGTTGAGGAAGTTGGGGGTTAGTATTGTAACAACAGCTCACCAACATAAAATGCTGCCTTAAAACTGCTTCTCCCTAATTTACTCTCTAGGAAGAAATACTAATATTATTCATACAATTTGGAAACGATTCTTTAGATTGCTGAGACTGTATCACCAATGAACTCAGAAAAGCCTTATGGCAGAGTCATAGATTTCTTTGAAACTGAGAGAACAGAGTTTGTACGGCTTTAATATTTTAATGATTTCCTCCATATAATTTGATGGCTACACTCAATTTGCCTATTCATTATTTATTTCCAAACACTATGTAAGACATTAGATAGATGTCTTTTTATAATTGAAATACAAAAAAAAAGTCTTACTGTAACAAAATGCCTACATTTAAGTTAAACAATTAAACAGTTACTTTGGGTAACACTAATCTAAATTTTTCATCTTACTAAATTTAACAGATCCATGTCTTTACAGTCTATTATAGAAACTAAAGAAATATGCTCTTGGCACAGCACTGAACAAAGTGCTGTGCAATTGTCAGTTACTACAAATCAGAATTATTCCGTCATTCTGGGCTTACAGAAATCACTGAAAAATAATCAACCCTATTATTTATAACACTTTGAGGACATTACAAAAAATAACAATAAAGGGGTTATCATTAAAGCCTTAGTTTTCAATGCCCAACAACAAAAAATGTCACCTGCCACCTCTAGAGCTACTGTTTCTATAAAGAAGTACAGAGAGAAAGTCAAATATAATAAGGAGAAATTTCAAAAGTATGAGTTCAAGAATCAAAAAAGCCTAATCTGTTAATAAGAAAAGCCACTGGTCAGAGCCCATCACTACTGACCTGTTATGTCAATGAAAGCTGAAAACCTACTTAAATACTGTGGAATCGTTCCCTATCATCCAAATAAACTGCTTTTCTGGGCGAATGTAAACTTAAAGAGAAGTCTAATGTAAGGTATTTACTTAAAGATTCATCGGCACATTGATATTTTATGTACATTTTTAATAAATTCAGTTCTGTTAAAACACAGAAGGAAAAGGTTGATGTTCACATCTCATCCTTCTGACAGATTACATCAGCTTTTGCATAAAATGGCAAAAAGGAGTGGTTCTGTGACATTTTACAGTCCAGGGAAGGAAAAGTTGGAATGATCGGCTTCAGTGAGAGTGGTAGAATTTGGAGAGGTAAGGACAGTTTTGTAAGTAAGTGCACATGTAGAGGCAGAAATCTTAGTGGAGAATAGGGACTGAAAATAAGGGTAATGTCTTTAAAAAAAAAGGAGGAAAATTGTATTTGAATCTCTGTGCCACAGAAATAAAATGAGGTGGAAAATACATAAAAAGGAGAAATGAACGTACAAGGAAATAAAATCTGAACTTTAAAGAAAAAAAAGAACAAAAAGGAATCCAGTGTAACACATAGTCAGCAACTCACCTTCCAATATTTGAACTTCAGTTAGATAGAATCCTTTCTTTGAGCTGAGAAGTATCAAGGACCGTGATCATTAAAATCAAAAAGAATCATGAAGTTACCTACATCAGTTTCACAAGTGTGAACTCTGAACACTGAAGCAGTACAACATAAGCAAAACAATCTTTCATGAAATAGCTTATTTTGTGCCCAGAAATACTTACATTTAGAAATCAAGTATATGTTTTCTGAATGTAGATGGGTCCCACAGTCTATCTTCCTCCACCAGAACACAAACTGCTTGCATGCCTAATCCTTCAACATCAAATGACTTCATGGATTTATGTTTCTTATTCCCTTCACATGCAAAACAAGTTGTTTCCAGAGGGTAGGAAATAAATTTTCAAAAAATAGATTTTAAGACCACCTATTGCAGGAAAGCTTTTCCCTTCCTACACATATATAACAGAGCTCAAGATTTTTCTACAAAAATAAGAATAGCTTGTCTCTTACAGAGTTTGCAGCACAGTAATTTCTGAACCCTTTAATCTCAACAGACACAAAGACAGACACATAAGAGAATATGCTGCTGTCCAGGTTTAAATCCCTTCCTCACATTCAATAAAATGAAAAAGTGACATACACTGGATTAAGTATCCTAATTGCTATTACACAGCTATGACTATGTTGGATTAAATGTGTTGTAAGGATATGAAAAAACAAGTTATTTCTCATATAAATGGATCCATCTTAGATATTGTTTTTCTCATGAAAGCCTGAGAAAGCAGTTATATAAGATTTGGAAAATTTGATTAGTAGCTCCCCAAATCCTTCTTATTTACAATAACTTATGGAGCAATATTACCAATTCTGCTAGTTGCCTTTCTTATTTTTTAGCTCAAACTAACGAAGAGTTCAAAATTTTTGACTGTGCTCTATAACCATTTGTAAGTATTTTAATTTCATCAAAAAACTGTATTTGTGCCACATTACAAATTCTTTAATTTTTCTTTTTAAGTCGATACACAAAGGGACATGTTTCGTAATATCATTTGTTGTCCAAATACATCAGTATCTTATTATTTTTACATTCTTCTTCATTTTGAATTTTTGAAAGAATATAAATTAGGTTTTTAGAAAATAGCTGTTAAAATGTTTCAATAAACCTCTTTTTTTTTCAGAGTTATCTATATGAAAATAATAAACATATTAAAAGTCTTGAAAAACTGCCATAAAAACAATGATGAGATATGTCTCTTAGCAACAAAGCTCCTAGGTTCCAAAACTAAACTTACTGCTTTGGCATTAAAATAAAACCTTGTAGAGGTCAAAATAAGCCTGACTATAAGCAAAAGTGAAAATGAGACACACAAATTCAGCCCAAACGCAGAGTGGTAGCACAGCTGTAAGTCAGGGTGAGCTCAGGAATCCCATGGCAAATTTGCTGCCGTAAACACTTCTGACATCAAGATCCATTTTCTGTTTGACAGTAATTACAGTATCTCAATAACCTTTTTTTTTCCCATTTTATATTCCTGGGGAAAGCCTGGCACTGTGCTGGTGCCACGGAAAGCATACACTTCTACCTCCCACCTGGGGAGACAGGCTGACAATCATGGGTCATGTGTGGGGAACCGACACATCTGCCTGATGTCTGCCACAACTGGTTTTATTAGTCAGCTGCAACTTGTCCTGTTGCTAAAGAAACAATCACAAAATAATCAGAAAAAGTATTTGACCAAGTAATCAGCTTTTCAGATAATTTCAGATGGCAGTGGTGACTGGCAAGAGCACAACAGCGTGAATTCAGTGTGGGCCCACTCTGCGTAGCACCGCAACTCCACGCTCTGCTCTGGGCGACAGGAACAGTGGGGGAGCAGGCTGATCAGGGGACAAGTTCTCTATGCACTGAAGCTCTGCTATGGCAAATCTGCTCCTTGGAGGAGCTTCAGTAGGAAACCTACTCTAATAGCATGTTTACAGCAGCCCAGAAGTTCCTTTAAATCCTACTGATCTTGCTGAAAAAGTACTTTACAGAAAAAGTACTGTATTGCTTAAGTCAGGAATGTGTAGTTTTTTTAAATAATACATCATATAAGCAATGTTAGAAATCCACTAATATTAAAGACATTACATGACACACAAAAAGTAAACATGCTTTGGTTTTTCAAGTTATGATGTTCCTGCCATATCACATCTTTTTTCTACCTTGACGAAAAAAAACAGCTCTAACTTTTAATTCTGTGATTTACATCAACTGACATCATTATTGATTTTATTAACCTCCTACTGTATTCCTGCTGACAAAAATCAAGGCTCATTTATAGCCATGCTGGTGAATTGCTGCCTCTGTTCAGCCAGGTTATTGCATTAGGATGATATAATGCAGCTTAATTTTCTGAAAGAGGAATATTTTATCTTTTTCTAAGAACATTCAATGCTGTCGATCCCAGTGGGGCAAAAGAACAAAAGGTTTTCAACAGAAGATGTGGTGACATTGACTAGAATAATGTAAAATTTTAATACAGATTCCACACCTGTATCACTCTAACAGGAAAAAGTGAGTTGGGTGGAAACACAGTTGATGAAATCCAACTGTACTCAGAGGAACATTTTGTGAAATACTCATCACTTAAAGCTCCACTTGTCACTGAGAAAAGGAGTTACAAATCTATTGCTAACCTTATCCAAATGCAAATAAAATCCAGAGGGCACAATCCATTAATTGAACAAAAATGCATGTATCAATGACATATACATCATATAAACACCACTAGAATCACATATCCTGAACCCCCTTCAGCCACCTCAATGAACAAAAAATTGAGGCAACTACAGGACAGAAGCACCTGCTTTATTTGGCCAGATTGTGAATGGAATAACATAGCCCTACATGATTAAGAACGTGAATTATCAGCAATGCCAAACAAACCAGAATTTTTTTGCTCTGTGAGTGATTTCATCAAGATTTCAGCCTTGACCTCTCTATTGTTAAAAGATGGATCATTTTAAAATGGAAAGACAAAGTGAATGAAGAAAAAACAAAGTAAATCTTTAATTAGGTAAGTCCTCTTTTGTTGCCTGGTAAAAGCAATAGACCATATGTTTCAAGTGTCTAAATCTACCTTCAGGTTTCTGATGAATGTGTCTCTGTGGGGCTGTTTCTGTCAACAGTAACATTTTTTTTTAAGGCTTAGAATTTGCTTGCTGGCAGCCACCTGCTAATAACACCACTACAAATTAGTAGGGTGCTTGGGAGTTTGGACACAGATTAAAAAGTAATTGAGAGGGTGGGCTAAATCACATCTGGAAACCATAATATCCACTTTAAGACACTTCCTTCTTGTTTCAGAAGTAATTTCTCTTTAGGACATTCAGTTCATCAAACAGCAACTGAAAACATGAGCTATTTTCAGTTCTGTAACTGAGTAGTTAGTAAACTCAATTTCCACTTCCCTCTTGACCACTGCTGCACACCATTTGACTCACGTATACAAAGATAGTATATCCAATTTTGATCCAATAACTCAGTGGTGAGAGTTACTATGAATAACAAGTTATAATAAATTCAGATTTCCTCCATGTCACAGCAGTGCCACAGCACATGCAGAAGATGTCTATGACAAAACACTCACATAACTATGGAAAAACACAGCACGGGTCCTCATCAGTCTCTGGAGATCTGAGATGCATTCCAATTAGGTCTGTCTTTCCTGATTGAAGTCTCTTTTCATTAGCTCCTGCCAGTTACTACACTTCTTTCAAATCTGTTTTGACCAGTTCAACCTTGCACTTGGCCAGGGAGCAGCAATAGCCAAAGGCACCATCACATCACTATGATTTAGTGCTCCTAGTACTCAACGTCTTCTCTCTAAACTGTTTGCCACACACACCTCACCCTGTGTACATGTTTATGATTTGATTGACTTTCCTTGAATCTAAGCATCAAATTTTCAAAAGGCAGATATGTTAGTGATGGTAAACAATTGACAAAAAAGAAATGGAAAGACCTGTGGACTATTGAAAGACCACTGGAAAGCGTTGCATGTTTTTGCTTTAATAGTATTCAAAAGAATATAATAACTATAAGTAACTGCAATGGGCACCCTTCACACCATTTATCCTTCTTACCATCACGCATTTCCAAAATATATTTTAAAGACCTAAATTTCATACAATTGCTATTAAGCGACTTATTTGAAAAACAAGTCATATGAAGTTCAACAATTGTGTTAGATTATTGCCACAAAGTTTCATGTTACATGATTTTTCTGTTCTTTTCTGTTGGTATAATTCAAAGGTTTTATCCTCCTGTATTAGGGAAATAACAGCAAAAAAATATTTTAAGTTCAGCAGCAAATGGTTAGTTTTTACAGAGCAGATAAGTATAGGTCTTTCATAGCTGTTGATCTTTGAGGATAGAGATAGCTGTTTTAGTAATTTGTGTAACAACTGCCCAAAATAAGGAAAAATAAACACAGTTTCTGCACTTTATATTGTTATAGTGATTGATTGAACGTAATTTATTTGGTGTGAAGTTAATGGTTACACCAGCATATATCTGAGTAAGGTTTATTTCAGCAGATCAATACTGATGTATAGTGCAGGAACCCTAAAGAGAACAGAGACCATGGCTGTGTGTGAAACAGCCTTCATCCCTGCTCAAACAAGTCTACTAACAACAAAGCTGCTGTATCAGGAGCTTAGAACAGCCCAGACAAGACTAGTTTCCTTAAAATAAAACATTCTAGAAATTACACTCCTATCTAGACTTTATTTTTTCTGCTTCTGCCAAGACAATTAACAACTATTTTGAGACCAGTAAACTGCAGCTTGCCATAGCAAAAGTGATGACTTCCACCACCACGTTAGCAAGGAAATATAGTGCATAACTTCAGTTTGACCTGCTCTGCCTCTGCTACAGTGCTGCTATTGCAGACATGTCACTTGGAGTATCTATTATTTATTATTTCCAGAAAGGGTGCCTAGAAGCGATGCCAATCTAATGTGCTCTAATCATTGTCTATACTAGAGTTTCTCTATGATTCTTCATTTAACATTTACTTTGCTTCATGTTTGAATAGTTTACATATCTAAACACATCTGACATATAAACCTTACTTTTCAGAAAACAAGATTTGGGTTGCTTTATTTTTAATTTGGGAGAAAGAAATGCATGTTCACTTTGGCAAAATCTTCTCAGAGAAAAGCCATTTTATAATTGACACACAAAAGAGATGGGAGTTAAATGAAACGACAAAAATGGGAATTCCACCTTACTGGAACACAAATAGGCATGTAGGTCAAATTTAATGACTAAACTAAGGCAGCTGTAAACGACCATTTAAGAAATGGTCTTTCTTTAAGAAACTGGGGCATTTAATCTCAGGCCCTAATGATTAAAAGTATGGTCTGATGCTCAGGTCTCAAACTTGCTTTGACTGTATCATATTCTACCTGGGAAGTTTTAGAGGTAGACAGAAACACACCTTAATCTTCATACAACAGTGTTTGTCACAGTCAGAGAGGAAAAAACTAACATCGAATGCCGAAGTTAGTTTCTATTACAAATTCTTGCAAATTAGTGGTTTTTTTCTTTGCTAATTATTGCTTACTATGGCAACAATGAATTCATTAGTAGTACTGAAAAAGAAATATTTTGGTAATACCGTATTATTATGATTAACATTTAACTCGACAGATCAGAAAAGAGTGAAAATTGATGCTAGAGTTTAAGTGGGGTACTTAACTGAAAAGTAAATGAATATAGAAACTTTCTCACTTCAGGACAATACACAATCTACTGCACTTGGATGATCATTACTCTTCAAAATCCTGACATTAACTTTACTGCATTTTTCTACATGATTTCTTTTAAATTGATGAATTGAACTTACAAATGCTATAGCAACTTTCACTAAGGATGTCAAAGAGCTTTACAAAGTGAATTCATTAATTAGAGCACCACAGTGAATTATTTTATGCAAGGACATAGCAAAATACAAATGCAAATCTGAAATACATATAGAAGAAATAAATTCAAATGTCATGATAAGAGAATTGTATTTTGTAATTTGGGTGTAATTGAGCCTGCAAATTGGTGAGCACATAAAAATAGAAGGGTTTGAGATGAGCTTTTTTTTTCCTTAGAATTGCTTCCTTTTTCCAGCAACAGTACAAAATGAGAGAAAAATAAATGAAAACGGAGCTCTGTGAAAAGTAATTTCCATTTCTTAAAGTAATCAGCAAAATCTGTATCTTAAAAAGACTCCTGGGTAGTTTGAACTGTGTAGCTGATTTTGGACTCTGCTTTACTGTTCACTTATTTGTCTTTTTTAAATCTTTGCAAGGACTAGCTATGCCTGTAGCTATAAGATCATTATTAACCTATAGTTTAATGTTTTCAAGTAGGTTCTGCTGTTAACTAATGCTCTTTTATTACAGCAATATGTCATGAGAGAAAAACAGTCTTCAGAACAAGTAGTAAAAAAGTCCACCCTAAAACCGAAGCCAGGATATTACTATAAGGAGATAACAGAAGTCTTCCTTATCAGCAGAAATGAACCAAACTTGAAGGAAACCCATACCTTCTCATTCACTTCCTGTCTTTGCACATCATTGTCTAGAAGGTTTATACAGCTGCACAACTGGGTTAACATCTGCACCACAAAGATGTCTATAGTCAATTATAAGTCAAGACTTTTGCTTTTAAGGTCAAGTCTACGGTAGCTCAAAAGCAGCTTGTTTATGCTTAACAGATTTATCAGAAGTATTTCAATGTGTGAAGCTCCATTTCAACAAAACCCAGCAAAACAGGTTAACTTCAAGCCTATGAATTCAAGAGAATTATTTATTTTCCTAAGTGATTTACTTAGATTAGTACCTAAAATCCAAATCCCAGTCCCTAGTTTCAAAATATACTCAAAACTCAACTAGACTTTCCTTTACTCCATGTGCCATGCCTATTACTCACAGATGCCCTTCCAGCTTTTCCTTACGTTGGCTGAAAGCCATCAGTCAAAAGCATTCCATAAAAATGGACTACACAATATTGCTATTCTGGACAAGAGAGGATGAAGTGCATATCTCATCACAGAAACCTTGTTTTATGCAACATTGTCTGTTTTAAAAAATATGTTTATGATTCAGAAAGCTCTAATTATCTACTCCCTAAATCAAAACTATTTAGAAGCACATTCATTGTTCCAGTAAGTTTGTCTGTCAGAAGACGATCACACTGTGAGTCACCATTACTATTCTTGTTTTTCTAAGCACAGAGAAGTTATATCCAAAACACATTTATGTTCTGCTGACCAAGAAAATTGTTGATGGAAAGCCATGCAAAAAGTGGGGTCTCCTACACTTCTGCACCACTCTAAACAAGTAAACGTTATTTAGAAAGACTTGCAGGCTGACTCAATGCTCTTGCCAAAAAGCATGCAATAAGAGATAAAATGCTTCATAACAATAAAGTAAGTTTATAGTCCTCTCATTTAGCATCACTTCTGCTCTGTGCTGCAAGCCAGGAATGTGGGGAAAGAGGGATGATGGACCCGTCACAGTGATCTACTGTCAGATATGATAATATCTAGTAAAAAAACAAGAAGAAAATGTTGCCTGTGGTTCTATTTCACAAACTCTAAAACTGCAGAAATAATTTATTTCTGTTGCACAACTACTACCCACACATTCCTTTCCAGCTACAAATTTTGGCTGCCACAGAAGCCCTGTCTCACCCAGTGCTCTGAAATTCAACAGTGGCACCTAGTGGCTGCTTTTCATCACATCTCACTATCTACAATATACTAAGGGGTTTTGTGGACCACTTAAAACCATTTTTCATTTTTGCAACAGTCTAAAAATGCACTAATTATTCTTGTTAAAAACGCTCTGATATCTCTGCCTACCTTTATAAAGTTAATTTTATCATTTCAATTTTCAATCTGTTTCATATTCTATTCTGCTTTTTTTGGTTTGGGTTTTTTTGTGTGTGTGGTTTTTGTTTTGTGTTTGTAGCCCTGAACAATGACTACAGTAGCTGCTGATTAAGCCTTCCCCCAGTTTAAGAGTCTTCCAGATTGAAGCTTTGACTAAGGAAATTTAAATAAGCAAATTCTACCTTTTTTTTTTTTTTTATATTAATGTAAAAGTTAGAAACAAATAGATTGAATGATTAGCTAAAGAAAAAAAAATCCTAAAGAGCTGTTAAGAGCTTTATATATTAAATAATGTGCTAGGTATTTTCCAGAATCCAAAGCTGAACTCCTGTTCTAAGGAGGTGGCAAAAGTACAGATGCTAAAAAAATAAAACAAAAATATGCAAACCTGCACAAAGATGATGTATGCATCACCAGTTTGAGCATATTACATTGCTTTATATGGGCATCTGTTCTAGGGTTTAAAATCTTAACATCTTCGAGGTAAATGAAGCTTTAAGATCAAAATCAAACATGCCAGATGACAACTGCGTACGTGTGTTTAACACATGAAGAAAAAATCTTCTGACAGTCTCAGCTCTGTATTTACTGTACAAAACTGTATTTTTTATCTCCATATTAAGAAACCAGGGACGCTTTTTGCTTCTCTTCCTTGACGTCTGATTTCCTGTAATATATTGTCATTGTTTTCAAAAAACTCTTGCACTGAAGGGATGACACAGAAAATACCTCCTCTCCATCATCGATACAGTAACAGAGCACTGAGAAGGGCCATGGAAGGCTGCTGAGGAGCTACACTGGCAGGTGCCTATGTCTGAGAGAGTACTTCTTCCTCAAATTTTACAGAGCACAATCAGCTGCCCACATTTTTACCTGTACGCGAAACCCAATGTCCCTCCTGCCCTCAAGTGACCCAGCAGCTGTTATCCAGATGCAGTTGTTTTGGAAAATGCTGTTCATTTGGAATAATTATTCCAAACATTCATAGCAATTCTTTGCTATGATTACAATGAAAAACTGCATCTTGTATCTATTATCAGACATTTTTCCTTGAACAAACTACATCACTATCATGTTTTCCAGCATGAAAATGACACTTTACAAACATCTCTCTAAAGTAAGCTTCCAGACTAGACTGTTAAGATAAAGGAATTTAACACAAAATTCCCACTGACAGTCAGTGGATTTCTAGTCCTAAACTAGCAGGACCCTGTAAATGCAATTGCATTTCTAAAGATGGGCATAGATCCAGGATTTTCTTAAATAGTAAGTGTTGACATGACAATCTCATTCAAATCATCAAATTTATTTTAGCTTTTGCTTTGTACCAAAGCATACATAAAGAAATCCTCCATCTGCTACTGCAGGAATGACTTATCTCCTAAAATACCTCACATGTCCAGAGCAAACTAGGCCTAAATAACAATTCATTGCTATTGATTATCTACACAAGAGGCTGCTTTTGTATCTACAAGTGTTTATTTCAGAACAAGATGCTGTGCAATTATTCAAAATATATTAAAAAGTCCAGTGTGCATTGATAGGATACCTTCTATTACAGCATTCCCTTTTCCAATTAAGAATCAAATGCAAAATTCAGTAGGCTTCCAAGAAGTTAGAGAGTACAAATAAAAGAGCTGTTTTCTATTATGCTGATCACTAGATGGGTATGGCTTAATCTGCTTGTTAGAAGAGAAATACCTTGCCAAAATTAACAGATCTAATACTTTAATCTCTTGTACCACACGCGTTAGCCTATTAGGGAGGAAATTATGGAGAAATCCAGACAGAGAACCACACACAATAATGTGCTTAGCAAAGCCATGCAGTGCCTTCCAATATCTGCAATTAAATATGAATTACAGAGACCTCAAACACCAACAGCTTGCTCAGTTAAAGCCTCATTTTGTTTCCTTTCTGGTTTCATTGCATTTCAGAATGACTTGAGCTCTTGAGAATATGATCCAGCCCATTTTTTCTTAAGCACAGTGTGCTCTTGTAGTTGCAATAGATTCAATTCTACTGGATGAAAAGAGTCAGATGAAAATATCATCAGTGGAGTTAGAGGAAGGTAACACTAAACCCCTAAAAACATATGATGCTCACACAGGCTTCTGTATCCCCTAAGAAAGTTGCATGCAAAACATAAAAATTTTTTTTTCTTTTTTTGCAAAAGTGAAAGTCTTAAAGGCTCCAATGATGTAACTTCATCTGTTGAAGCTGTTGATTCAATGTGATGGAAATGTTTCATACATTTGTATTCATGTCATATTTGTAATGGTTCCAAAGGAGCTATTTAATGTCAATTAAATGCTATTATAATGTCAAAGAAAGTTCATTTTCAATATATTTTATTCTTCTTTAATACTTTGTTGCAGTACCAATACACTTTTATTTCAATAACGGTACAGCAAAGTTAACTGACTACAAATGAACTGAAATAATGAACAATTTCCTTTTGTTCCCAAAGCAAATTATATTGGCACTTGCCTGTCTGCCTGTCCAGTCTAAAATATGGTGTCTTCTCTTTGTCCTCCAACGCTGAAAAAAACAAGAGGAGTAGCTGCACAAGAAGTGTAATAATATATATGAACTACCGTCTGCATAGGTCCTCTTCCTCCTAGATAGATTTTTAACAATGCTTTGCCTCTTTTCTGGCTTGCTTCTACACTTAGCTACTGAAGATAAACTAATTCCTTTTAGCATTTTCTTTATCAATGCTTCATTCTTCCATGCCTCAGATGGTTTTATTCTCTCTCTCACTGTAAGCCATTTTCTGATATCTTCCTAACAGTTCCCTGCTTCCTGCTTTAATTAATAAGTCACAACAGCAGTTTTTCCCCCATTAGTCAGCAGACTACAGTTCTACCCAGCATTCAAACTCTGAGTTTTGAGTTTATTCTGATGTAATACCTCTTTTGTCCACTCCACATAATCAGGATCTTACACAGATCTGTGCCCTGTATAGATTTATTTAGTCATTTTTATTCAACTAAATCTGCTTTTTGTCAACTTTTTCTTAATAGCAGTGCACACGGCTATAGACCGGTACTTGTTAGGGAGTTCCCAATGTGATGGGAGTTTCTTTTACTATTACTATTTTTACTATTTTTACTCTACTATTTTACTATTACTGTTTTCAGATTTGTCTCACATCTATTCCATATGAACTGGTATAGAAGTTGCTGACCCTGTGGTGCAACAAACCTGATTGAAAAGTATGAAGTTCTTCGCAGGTTAAATCTGGGATGCTAAATGAAGGTTAGAGTGATGGGAGTGAGAACACAAGACAGTGAATATTCCTCTTCTCCTGCAAGCAATAGAAAGGACTAGCTAAGTGTAAATTTCACAATTTGCTGTCCACTGTTACAAGACATGTTTCAAGTAACATTTTTTTGTCTCTGATGACATACTCCTTTCTAATTTCATGTTTATATCCACCTGCTTAGCACTGGTTAAAACGGCAATAGGGGAACATAGAATCATTATGGTTGGAAAAGACCTCTAGGATGATCAAGTCCAACCTTCAAGCATTTACTGAGGAAGGCTAGAAATGGTTAGTTTTCCTGAGGAGCACCTCAGGCCTGCAGCACAGTACTTGTTCAGTACCATCTTGGTTTTTCAATAGAAATCACTCTGTTTGTCATAAGACAAAACTGAGAACTAGTTCCCACCCTGACATATCAGAATACATTTCAACTTTAGGCTAATTAGCTTGTGATTACTTCTCTTTCCTGTGGCTTAAACACAGCTACTGTATCCCTTTTGCCTCAAGAAAACCACATTTTTGAGGCTTCACAATCTGTGTGTTATAAAAAATTAATGATGGGTCTATTCTTAATTTACAAGCAATTACATGAAGTTTAATTTTCTAAGGCTGGCGCTTACACAGAACAACCACCTTGTTCCCAGTTTCACATCTTTTTCCAGACAACATTTTGTCCCAGAGTGGCTCATATTCCCAAGAACTTCCTGGAAGAAGAATTTTGCATGGGAGTTAGTGAAGGCTCCATTGCCTTTGGCCAGCTTTGCAATCCAGAGATGCCTATACTCCCAGAGACTCTAACTGGACTTCCAAAATACTTCTTGTTTCTGCTCCTTTCCAGCTTTTCTTTTAGTCTAGTACCTTGACTTCTCCTCTTTTACTTAGTTAACGATGTTCTATACTGAAAAAGTATAAATGGTAACTAGGTTGCTCAGTATCTTCAAGACAACCTGTGCTTACCTGATAATATTCCTACCTATAGAACCTTCAAATATAATATTATATAACTTCCTGAGATGACCCATTAAACTGTAGCACGAATACATTTATAAAACATTAAGTCACATTAAAACAAAGGCACATTAAATTGAGAAAACAATGATATCAAATAACAATGATAGGGTGGTGCAAAAGCAACTGTGCAATTCAGTTCTGGATAGAAAATTGTGACCAAAAGTAAGTAAATTGGGAGGTTACTCTTAAATATTTCTGCAGGTAGAAATGCCAAAGTAAATTTGTATGTGTCATTACAAACAGAATGTGCCATTTTCCAGAGGTGATTAAGGATTGACGGGTCCAGAAAGACTGCTCATGCTAAACAACATAGCTCGAAAAATCACGAGCATGCGGGATTAACAATGAATATTTCAACCATAATTTCACTAATTCAACAAATGCCAATGTGCCTTACTCTTTCTTCTGTTCTCAAGGAGGCAAGGATATTCTAAGCTGATCTACAAGACCACTTGAGCAATTATTTGTAGGCGTGATGCTAAGTCTCACAGATGTGTGCACACGGTAACTTTAGCTCTGTTTCTGAGAAGAGGCTTACTCTAACATTTACATCATGCTGACCTGAGCCATTTGGAAAGGCTCGAATGTAATACTTGTAAAACTCGTGGCAGATATTTTAAATAACAAGAATTGCAATCTTTCTTATGTCTTTCAGAGCCCTAGTGTAAACTTTTCTAAAATCCAAAAAAATAGAAGTATTGAAAGCTGGTCAACTATGACAAATGCATAATCTAAAAAAGTTCCATTTTTGAATCTTTGAGTCTTTGAATATGTGTTTTGAACTTCCCTTTCTAGTTTCATAATGGATTCCAAAAGCTCTTATTTCAGACATGAGCTATAGCATACTTTTTTCCCCAAATTGAAAAAAACCCAACCAACCAAAACCCTTTGTGAAGCTAAAGAAACAATTTTTCTCCTAACAAGTCATGTGCATTTCTCTATGTTGTGGTTTAAGGTTTGGGGGGACAGGTGCAGCGGCTGTTCTACTCCCCTTCCTGCCACAGGAAGTTCTGTTCGTCCCTTCCTCTCTGGGATTCCTGCAGGGACCGCACCTTCACGTGGCTGGGTCTGCCTTTTCACATGCTTCAGGAGAATCCAGCGCCACCTGAGATCGGGTTTTGTATATATTTGTATATACACCTCCTCTTATTATCTCTGTATACTCCCCTTCCCTTAATACATTTTCGTTCCCTGCTAAAATTGCAATCTTAACTTCCAACTTTGTGTAAGGCCCTTTTTTTCCTCCCCCAGGAGGGGAGAGGGAAAGAGGCATGAAACAAATCCTGCTCCATGGGGCTTGCCCTGAGCCTTAAACGGAGACATCTATAAAGACGCAATGAACACAGTAAAGTCACAGTAAAGAGGAATTTCTCATCAGCTCCAGCTTTAAAAGTAGCATTT
Organism: Brachypteracias leptosomus; assembly: GCA_013401335.1. NCBI lineage: Eukaryota > Metazoa > Chordata > Aves > Coraciiformes > Brachypteraciidae > Brachypteracias > Brachypteracias leptosomus. Next base: position 20,148 of record VYZX01013421.1, read on the forward strand.
TGTGGTGTATTTTCTAGCTTGCTGTCAGTCGCTAGACAAACACTCCTAATGTTTCCCTATCCTTCCCATGTCAGTGGCAAAAATGTTTTATTAATATAAAAATGAAACTAGTCAGCATGCTCTAATGCAAGTTGGCTTTACTCAGCTCTGTCAAGAGAACAGAAGAGTAGAATGATCTTCTGTACAGTCAGAAACCACATGAAATAACTGAGAAAAACCTCCCTAAAACAGCTCAAAGGAACTTGCTGAATAAAGAGAGCAGTCACGCTGCTTCCCTGACATTTTATGAAAAGATGACCTCTCTGAAGATTTCAGATCTTTCTTATGAACAGATACAATTATTCCAACCAGAACTCAAAAAGTTATGATTGCAAAACGGGATAAAGACAAAGGATTTTAACTAATTAATGCCTTAAAATGCTGATTTAGCAAAAATATCATTATTGCTGTTGGAGTCTTCACAGGGAAAAAAAGTAGCACATTTTACAGGGTAAGTATGCACAGTCAAAATACCAAACTATGCAGTAAATTTATTGTGTTAAATTAATTGTGTTAACTTATGACAGAAATTCTATGAAGTTTGCTTATTTTCCCATATGCTGAAGGACCATTCAGAACATACTCTCACTTCTCCTGCTGCCTATCTTTTTGTAAACAGCAATAATCATATAACTGTGCTTTTAAAACATAAGCTTTTCAAGAGACCCTTTAAGTCTCTGCTTATATAAAAGCATATTAGTTAAGTCCCATCAAACTGTATAAAACTGCTGGGATTTGGTACTACAGAACATAGTGCTACTATCATGAAAGGTGATTCCATTATTTTTCTTAAAGACTTTTTTCTGAACATATTCAGCATGTCACAATAAAACACTACCTGAGTGTCCTTCCATTCTATCCTCCGTTAAAATACCAGTTCCTTGCATGGTTTTATGCATTTTTGTGATGTATTTACATCAATTACATCTCTTTCCTACACCTGGGATAAGTAAATGGCTTTATGTTTGGGGTGGGATTTTTTTGACATATGTTTATCACTGTGTACCTCTCCTAAGCCTGATATAGGTAATGGAGATGGGTTTAACACTACAGGAATAAACATAAAAGAAATTTTCTCTTTACAGAGACAAGCAACTCTCTTCAGAAACACTTTCCAGCTATCTGGAGAAACATACTTCATAATCTCTGTTGCTCAATTTATCATTGCCTATTAATGTTAAACACAGAAAAAGCCTATGTATTAAACTCAGATTTCTGATATATGGAACATATTATTTTCGTTTTAAATTATTACTGAATACATGCTGCAATGTTAGTATTTGTTGTAATACATGGAGATCTGCAAATATCTCAGGTCAACATGACTCAGAAGGCTAGAAAGAAAGTGAAAAATAAATACTCCAAGAATCATAGCAAGGGTTTCAGCATCTGTTGATCCACTTGGTTTCCCATGGCAATCTTTCATTACATGACTGTAAATTACTCATGCATATTCTTGCTTCCTAATTATGGATTTCAATATTATGAAAGCCTCTGTAATTCATAACAAACAGGTTACCCTTTAAATTCAATGCAAAACGAATCATCCTTGAAGAATGAATCTCCTGTAGCTCAGATCTGTTTTAAACATATAATCTGAGAGTAATATTAATTCAGGAATATTTCAAGTTTTATTCTTGTGAAAGGCAGTACCAAGGAAAAATCCAAAGAGACTGACAAGCAGTACATATAATGCACAAGCAAATCTAATACTGAAGAAAACAACAACTCCCAAGTAGTGGAACACATTTCCACAGCATCTAGACAGACAACTCAGAAGTAAGGAGATGTGGGTCATGGAAACATCTAGTATATTTTGGTGAGAAGTAAAAATTTTTGTAACAATGGCTTTGAGCCAGCCAATAACAAATAGAATGACATTTAAAAAAAAAATAAAATACTGGAAGACTAACCTTTAACTACTCTTTATAGAATAAACTTGACTGTACTTTCTTTAAAAGCATCTGCCACATTTCAACATCAAAGAAAGAACTGGGCTAGACCTGGTACATAAGAACGTTCAAAGCTCTTAAAAACATCTCACTTCCTTTGTTTACTACATTGTATGTGGAGAGAAGCAAAAACAATGGCAGAATATCTATGCTACTTATTATCCAATGAGTACTTTTTGCATTTGTTTAGAATTTGAGACTGCTGGTCCAGCTCCTTTGGAAATACAAAGGAGAAGGCGGGGCTGTTTGTGCATGTGAAAATACATCTGTCAACAGGATTATTATAGTGTCTCTGGAGCGCTAACTTTTTTTCCCTGAAAATATACTATGCCCATAAAAATAAGGCTTTGATAAGAGATTTGACTCCCTAAGGCCATCTCAGTATTAAATAAGAAATCCAGGTTCACATTTGTACCATATACTATATATAACTGCACGACTGAAATTTACAGTAATTCCTCCCTGGGGTTTCTGTTTTAGTATTTTTCTACTCTCTTGAGTATCAACAATTCTGAATCAGTTTGCATTATGAGTCAGGTGCTTAAGAACTAACAAGAGCTCTAGTCCCAACCATGTATTAAAGTCTGAAGAAATGAGAGAGAACAGGTTTCTCCACCTATATGAGGTCTTAGCTGAATTCAGTTTGCAGGACGGAGCCCAGTGATGAAACTCAGCAGTGTACAGAACAGAGGCAATATGCACGAGTTTAAGTTTTCATTCTTTAAAAAGTTGCTGTCTGGATACCTGAACCACTGTCATTCTTTTGAAAACCCAAACAGGCACCTATCTGCAAAGACTACAGTCTCTCCAAAGCCTGCAAGTCATTTTTTCATACTTCATCTTCACTAGTAAGATTTGAGCAACTTTACTGACTCAGCCACATAGAGGTTTCATGAGGATAAACAGAACGGAGACTGATGAATCTAATGGTGAGACTACAGTGACTAGGTAACTAAATTTGTGGTTTTCATATGGACAGATTCTGTCTTCAGAGTGCTGCCTAAATTCAGGGAAAACAATGTTATTAAAAACGTGGAGCTTGCAGTTCTTCTATGTCTTTCCTCACTGTGCTTCAAATGGTGTACTTGTTCCTCAAGCCTTTTTGCCCTGAATCAGTGAGGAAGGATTTCCAGGGCACTAAAAACCTATCAAAGTGCTGACGTAAGCTGAGTGCTCCACATTGGCACTTAGGGGATTGGAAAGGTATCAGGCTAAAGTTCTTCTGTGTCTAGAGAGACTTAATTTCAGCAGCATGGTTGTATCATGTGTTCACTGCACTAGTCCTAGAGAGTTCTTCCAGATGCATTCCTAAAACTGCTAGTGCATTTAAGACAGAGGAAAGTAGCTCTGCCAGCAAAACTAATGAATAATATATTAATCAATTAGAACTTTTATGGGATAGGTAACTGCCCAGACCTTTAAGAAGGTGCTAGAATAACTAACATCACCATAAAATCATTGACATCTGGAGTCACAGATTTCCAAATCCTGATTTAGCTACCCTTAATTATGAAACACAAATGGTCTAAAAAACACACAAATAGGAAAGATTTTTCTTTCCCTCTTTTTATGGAAGCACTACACTTTGTCTACAAAGATGATAAATTAATCTAATCAGAACTCAAATATAACAGAATTTCATAATATACCTCTAGTAATAAGCAGTAATCATCAGTTACAATTATGTATAGCTAGAATTACTAATGTGCAATGTTGATGTTTAAGTTTGTCTGTTTCTTTTGTAAAACATGCAGAAAGACTAAAATTTTAGACAACTCATTCTAAAGATACATAGCAGAAACACTCTTTAACTGTCTTAAACTTTTCTGCAGAAGAAAATCTGAGTCTTATATTCTGGTCTGTTTTTCTTTTACACTCTTTTTATTTGGACTTAAGTAGCAGTGTGATGTTCCTGTTCCACCTACCTGTCATCTTTGATGCTGATTTTTAAATCCATTAACCTGATTAGTCGAAGTAAGTGGCAGCTTGAATTGTAATTTAAACATAGTGTAACATAATTTGGAGAATAGTTTATTTTAAATGACAGTGCATAGAGTGTATGTCTCATACACCTACTAAAACAAGCACAGCATTTTAAATTCTAAGGCTAGTTCTATGAATTAATTTAGACCT
>VYZX01013421.1:35164-45566 GCA_013401335.1 Brachypteracias leptosomus
TGCAGACCAAGATCACTGCTAGATCTCATGTACTATTTTGGGGGTGCAGAAAGTGAAAGGCCGCACCTGTGGTGACGAGTGGCCGGGACAGGTGACCCTAAACTGACCAACAAGGTATTCCATCCCATATATGTCATATTCAGTATAAAGATGAGGGATCACGAGGGTCTCAACCTTTATGACCGGATGCTCTTCCCTTTGGGTTCCTTAGGCCTTCCTTTTCTTCCAGTGGGCCCTTATCCCTTCCCTTCAGCATTCTTTCTTCTCAGCCCTGCCTTTGATCCCAATATGTGTATTCCTGAACCCAGCTCCTGAACCCAGTTCTCATCAGCTGCTGAGCCCAGTCTGGGATTTTGCCAGTTCCTGCTCCACAGTCTCAGTGGAGATGATGACGTAATTGCCATCAGGGGAAGGTTGGGTTCGATACCAGTTTTGTATATATTTGTACATATTTCATTTTATTATTATCATTAAAGATGTTTTAGTTTTCTTTTCTAATCAGGAAGTCTCTCTCTCTCATTCCCTTCCTCTCCCATTTGGGAGGGGAGGGGGCTGTAAGTCTCTCTCCCTTATCCTCTTTCTCTTCCTCTATTTGGGGGGGAAAGAGGGGTTAACAGAGAGTGCCTGTTGTAGATCTGGTGGAATTAACCTGAATCTTGACATGTTTAAAATTTCAAATGGCGACACCAATGGGAATTCATAATAAGACAAATACCTCAGAACATTTCAAATTTATACTGCAGGTATATGAATAGAAAGAAAATGAATAGTTTCCTTGTCAATAGCATGAAACATACTGGAGAAGATCAGGATGAAGACTGTCAAAACCTGCCAACAGCATTTAGAAAGAACCATATTTTTCTGTGAATCATTGCAAATCCAGATAATATCCTCAATGTCTGGAGGCCAGATCGGGATTTGCATATGATGTCAAAAATTGCTTTGTGCCACGATCATAAGCAAAATAGCTTATAAAGACCTTGCATTGCCTACTTAAAAGCAAATCTCTGCACTGCTTTGCACTTACTAAATACAAAATTTTATAAACATTTGCATCAGCAATTAGAAAAAAAAAATAAATTCTATTTCTTCTCCACTGTGAATCAAAGGCAAATTGCATATAAGGGTACTCATAACTGCACACAGGAATAGAGCATATATCAGCAGATAATAAACAATATGCCCTGCAATGATGATGATGATGATACAGAATTGTCTAATAGTTCTGCAGGATTCAAACAATTTTGATCCAAAAGCAGCTTTCAGAGCACAGCTCTTTGCATAGAATTTCTGTCTTCTTTCAGGAGAATGACAGAAGAAGCTCTGAAATGAAATTCTGGATTCAGATCATATCATCCAACTTTTTCTGCCATTGTATACTTTGCCTCAGAAGTAGGCTCTGAAACCAATGGCTTTTATGAGCATTTTAGTATCTCCAGAAGGACTAACAGCTCATGTATGATCAATGACTAACATTTTTAGCAAGAAAATGTGAGCTGAAATTCATCCTTAGTCAAATAGTATTAATGTTAACAGTGAAAACCATGATTTCTATTTTCTTTAACAATTAAGAATAAAGTCCTACATACATTACACTGTAAATAGATAGCAAGTATCTGTCATCCCTTGCTACAACCAACACAGTCAGCAGCATAAAGGGAAATTAAAAAAAAACTACCTAAGCATTTCCCTTCCCAGTATATGCTCTCTGTCTCTGTTCAGCTCTTTATCCCATCACTTTGTTATCCAGGAGCATGCAATGAAGTAAAGGCTCTTCTTTGGATTTATGAGAGGTACTTTCCTACTCTGGAGTTACAAGAGGTACTTTTATACCGAGAGGTACTTTTCATTTGAGAAGAGGGAAAAATTACTATTTTGAAGGGGAACATCTCTCTCCTGAGATCAAAGAAAATGCTTTCTTCTGCTGAACAGAAAAGTTGGTCTAGGAATACTCAGGCCACTGTCAGTGAGTTTGAAAAATCAGTTATTTTGACACATATAGGTCTATTAACCGAAAAAAGCTCAAGCTGTCTTGGAAAGAGACACAGAGCAGCACATTTATTACAGTTCTTATTAGCTGTATCTATAAGGAAAAATTAATGTTAACTGTGTGTGTTAGTAAGTGATCAGGCAAGTGATTACATGGGAGTAACTTTTCAATCAGAACAGTATGGCAGTTGCAAGTAGAATAAATCGTTCAATTTTCACTACTGTTACCAGTCTTCTGTGATTTAAAAGGAATCATACTGCAGAACAGCATAGATTATACGCAAAGGATTTGTTATGCAAGTAAACAGAACTTTCTAAAAAGCTTTATTTGGTGACAGCTTCTTAAAAACAAATATCCATTTTGTATAGGAAGACATTATATGTTTGCCTCTTAACCAAGCAGTAGTAGGTCTTCCATAATCCCATGTACTAGTGAATGAGTTATGAAGGCAAAATTCATCTGAAATTCTACATCTGAATGTCTTTTATAGTGTAAACTGAATAAACATGGCTAATAGCAGGTATGAAAATAGAAGCCTTGTGCAGTGACAGCTATCCAATAAGTCATTGCAGGACATCTAGCAACATCTCAAGTCAAAAAGCCTGAGATTTATGTCTGTGGTAGGTTTACCTTGGCTTGATGCCAGGTGCCCACCAAGCCACTCTATCACTTCCCTATTCAGCAGGACTGAGGAGGGAGTGAGGGGGGGGAAGGTGGTGAAGATAAAGCCAGTTTAATAAAGCAAGAGCAAAGGCCATGCATGGAAGCAAAGGGAAACAAATGATTTATTCTCTTCTTCCTATCAGTGGGTGATGCTCTGCCACTTCCCAGGAACTAAGGCTTCAGTATGCGTAATGGTTGCTCCAGAATACAAGCATCTTATTAATGAATGCCCTCACCCTTCTCCTTTCTCAGCTTTTATTGCTGAGCAGGCCTCCTATGGTATGAATATCCCTTTGGCCAGTTTGGGTCAACTGTCCTGGCTATGTGTCCCCCCCCACCTCGATGAGGGGGCAATGTTGGAGAGACAGCCTTGATGCTGTGCAAGCACTGCTCAGCAGTAGCCAAAACACCCGTGTGTTATCAACTCCCTTCTGGCTGTCTATACAAAGCCCAACACCATGAGGGCTGCTATGAGGAAAACTAACTCCATCTCTGCCAGATCCAATACAATGCCAATAAACAAGACTGTCTTGGCTGATAATGATTTTTTTCTCTAACAAACTCCAGACCACTTGCACTTCCAACGTGTGTTAGGAAACTCCTTCTTGCACTTCCTTGATTCTGTTTGTAAGACTTAGGTTACTTTGGAAAAAAAAAAGTGATTTCACATGTAAAAAGCTGTAGAAATCTCAAATTATCCATTTGAGAGACTCTTTGCATGCAAAAGATGATGTTTTCACAGACAGCTGTTCATTTGACATCTAGTAACATTTTATTACTTGAAAACAAAACAAAAAACTTTTTCTGCTGCCTAGAGAAAAATTCTTTCCCTGAGTAAAATGTCCTCAAGTTTCAACAAAATTCTGAACTGAAAAGAGATTGGGTTTTTCTATATAACACAATCCTAAATGATTTAGAAAGCTGAATGCACCTTTAAAATTTATAAATAGATGCCATACTTACTTTAAGAACTATTATAACAAGTACTGTTAATTTCTCTATTTTGATTAACAAGTCTGAGGAAGATTAAAAGGCTTGCTTTTTTTTTCCAGGCACTTTATTCCCAGGCTCAATTCTACCTGCTCAAATAAGAAGTAACACTTGAATAAAGTGGAGATTTATATTCCAGTTTTCACTAGTTCCAGACATTTTGCAAGAGGAAAAAGTGGAAGCATCTATCTTTTTGCATATGTTTAGCAGATTTCATTTTTTCCTGTTGCATTCTAAAAGATATATGTATGTATGCATCTATATTTCTATGTATGTATAAGTATGTGTGTAGTAAGCATATACATATAAACATACGTTTTAAGAAGGTATATAAAATGCAAATCAAGCTTAATTAAAACAGAGGAATAAACAATATCTTGGTAGTAAATAGTATTAAAATAAAAGTCAGACACAAGAAGCCTGCATACAAATATGCACAGAAAGAAAACGGTTAAAAGTAATCAGCAATCATTTTCACCTACTGTTTGTGACTATTGTAATTTTCCATTACAAGCACACCTGCACACATGCACACGCACACAGTGACAAGTGGGATGTTCTAATTCACTCTAATACCCTTGTGTAACAGATAAAGATTTTCATGCGAATTTTACCATTCTGAATCTTTAGGGTTAATTATATTGCATCATGTTGTGGTTTAAGGTTGGGGGAAGGGGAGGGACAGGTGGACTGGCTATTCCATTTTCCCTTCCTGCCACACTCTATAAAAGGACACAGGAAGTTCTGCTCACCCCTTCCTCCCTGGGATTGCTGCTGGCTCCGCACGTCTCTGTGGCTGCTACAACTCCACGTGGCTCGGGAGGAATCCAGCAACATCCAAGGATCGGTGTTGTATATATTTGCATATATACCTTCCCTTGTTACCTCTGTATATTTCCCTTCCTTTGATATCCCTTTTGTTACTCCCTGTTAAAAGTTGTAATCTTGATTTCCAACTTTGTGAGGCTTTTCTTCCTCCCCTGGGAGGGAAGAGGGGAGGGGGAAGAGGGGTGAAACTAATTCCGGTCCGTGGTGGGTTGCCCTGAGCTTTAAACGGAGACACATCCCTATGCATCTATTTTGCAACAACTATCCGGTAAATCTTCTTTTGACTTTTTCAATTTTTCCAAATTGTTATTTTTGTCAGAAAATAGTTGCAGTAGCAACACTCATTGTCACTGCTGGTATATTGTAATTTTACCACTTTTTTCATTAAAAGTAAATGAAAATTGTGTACATAAATCCAATATAGCAATGGCACCGTTATTCTATTGCATAAGATTTTTGTATTGTAACTTATTTTAACATTTCTGAGCACTGCTTTTGCATAAAGGGATTGAAGAGAGAACTCTGAGGCAGAATCTGTCAATCCAACAGCTCAACAATGTTCTAAATTACTAAGAACTCATTATTTCTGGAGAGATTACCTGTTTCATCTATTTCACTTTCAACAAGGCCTTTGATTTGAACCATTAAGAAATACGTTTTACTGCCAAATTTTTTCCACTGATGTTTCAGAAATTCATTCATTTTCAAAATAAAGTAATTAAATCTGATTTCCATTGTACAATGGTTCAGACTGGGGCAAGACAAAGCAACCTGAACATTCAGTTATTAAACCTCTCCAAATGAAACACTTAAAAACCAGAAAACCAAAGAAAAGAACGACTGAGTAATCATTTTCAAATAGAAAGACAAAATGAAAAATCAACACTCAGAATCTTGCAGGGACTGGAAGATTTGTGTGAAAAAAAAATAGGGCATGTTTAAAAGACTAAGGGAATACAAATTAAATCTTTTACCCACTAACATTTTCTCAGTATTTGGGAAAAGCCAGAAAGAATAGCAAAATTCTGCATGATGAATCCCTTTTGGCTTAAATTTTCATCATAAAGATGGTCTGTGTTTTTTTAGTACTTTGGAGTCCATGACACTGCTGCTTTGTTGCACCTGCAATGTATTTGCTCAGCCTTTAATGAGGACAACTGGAAGAAATGATCATTTCCTATGGCCTTATTGCCACCTCTCCCCTATCACACTCCCTCGTCTTCTGTGACCAGCAGTGAATGTTATTTAGCTAGTAATAGAGTAGAGCAACATTGCAAATATGTTTTAAGCTGCCAAGTTTGAACAGAACCTTAATCCCTTACTTGATACAAGTAATATGGGTCATCTGGAAGTAATATGGGTCATCCTCTCAAGAGAGAAAATACGCTGCCTTCTTCCCTTGCCAGCAATAAAGCTATGGTCTTCTATTCTTCATTCCTTTCTCATACAGGAATTGTTTCACACTTTAACGCAGAAGATGACAACTGTGCCTCTGATAATTATTTTCCCCACCCCCAACAGCCAGACTGCAAAAGCTTAGCCTCTACAAAAAACTCAAATGCCAGTGAATAAATAAAAAAAAGAAATCACTTGAGTGACACTGTACCATAGTATCATGTCTGACGAATAATTCATCCTGAAACGTTCTGTCTTCACTTTTGTTTTCTCACATCTGTGATGTATATCAGTACTATCCTTTTATTTCACAAACTTGATCTTGGATTTTTCTTAAAGACTGCTTTGGGTGTTGTTCTATATCTTTTGTGCATTCCATATTCAGTTTCTCCATAATTTGATTAGTAACAAAATATATATAATGGATGAGAGGAAACCTTAGAAAACTCATAGGAAATAACAAAGTACATAAAGAAAAAGTAAGTGGTTTATTTTCCCAGACATTAATATTCTACAGTAAATACTTTCAGATTCATCATGAGTTTCAATGATCAAACAAACATCACAAAAGAACCAGAATTCAGTAAGGAAATAGCAGAAAAATAGATTACAAGTTTTTCCAAAATTGTGTATACAAGAAGGTATCTCAATGAGAGACTGGGCATCAAACTCTCAATACCTGAATCCACGCAATACAGAAGCACAAACCCTACAAGCTATTAAAGTGCTATTGTACTGAAAAACTCCAGAAAATTGAACTCTCCAAGAGAAGTAGGTAACGATAAAAGTATTTCAGAAGATGCAGTATGTCAGAAAAATATTCAGTAGCCAAGATTCAAAGGTAATTATAGAGCAACACTCTCAAAGTTTTGGAAAAGATCATATGGAAAATGTAGAGTAGGCTGGCCTAAAATAATGGAAAATAATAAAAAAGGGAAAATACTTATGGAAATCAAGATTACAACTTTTAACAGGGAACAACAAAAGGGATATTAAAGGAAGGGAAATATACAAAGGTATCAAGGGAAGATATATATACAAATATATACAACACCGATCCTCGGATGTTGCTGGATTCCTCCTGAGCCATGTGGAGATGTAGCCAGCCACGCAGAGGTGTCCGCAGCCAGCAGCAATCCCAGGGAGGAAGGGGTGAGCAGAACTTCCTGTGTCCTTTTATAGAGTGTGGCAGGAAGGGGAGTGGAATAGCCGCTCCACCTGTCCCTCCCCTTCCCCAAACCTTAAACCACAACATCATGTCACATGAATCTTTTGAATTAATTCTGTGAATATGCTGAAGTTCTGGGCACACATGCATGCACCCTTCCCCAAAAGGTTATTTGCATCTATCATGTCCATTTTCTCAGTAGTCCTCATGTTGCTTCACAGATGAAAACAGAAGAGTGAGTGCTATGCATTATCAGGTTGCAAAATAAGGGGGGAAAAAATATAATCCTAAGTGAAGATCATGACTACAGTACATTTGTATGCAACAGCTTCATTATTCACTCAATGATGGACTCAGAAAATATCCCACAAGAAAGACACTATTTTGGAGAATCACAAAATCCTGTAGGATTTAGGAAGGCTTTTTCTATGAATTTTTCTCTGCTTAACAATAAAAACATATCAGTTTATCAAACTGTATGTTACAAGACTGCTTCACTCATTTCAACACTGAACTCTATAAAAAGCTATTCTGAAACCATATTAAAGTACAAGCTTATCTGCCTGTTTTATCACTGTATTAACTTATGAAATAAAGGTTATTGTAGCTTGGCTCCTCAACTAACTGTCCAAAAAAGAAATATACTGCCCAGTAACACAATATTTATTTTTCCAAACTTAGTAATAGCTATGCTACAGCATTAACAAGTACTACATGCCCTAAGGCAAAGTAATATAATTCTAATGCATCACCAGCATGGGGCTCATGCCCGCATGGCATAATGAAAGTTCCTATGGCAAGCACACCTTCATTCACTCACTCAAACCTTTCAGGCAGTTTTAAACAGATACTCTGTAAAATCCAATACTTTCGCATCATTACAAAAATAAAAATGTCTTTTTTTCCATTAGGACATGGCTCTTGCTTCTAAACTATATAGGTCAGACCAAAATAATGAAACATTGTTCAAGAAGAAAGTTATTTTCAGTAGGTTATTTAAAGGTCTCAAAACCATCCTGTTTTCCTTTCCCCTTCCCATCTCAGAAGCCTAATTGATGCATGACACCAGAGTCCATTCTTTACAACAGAAAAAGCATTAGAAAATAGGAAAGAAGAGACTTTTTTGAAGTACTAGAATATTTACGGAACTTAAGCAGAGTTTTAAACAATATTGATCTCAAAAGGCCATACAAACTGCTGATCAGAACATAAGACAAAACTGACAAAAGCAAGACTTCTCATAAAGCTTTTTTACCACCCCTTCTCCTCTCTACATGCCCTAATAATTAACCTTAATATACAAAGTTGATGACAAACATCTACTTCTTTGGGAAAATACGACGACGTATTCTATGGTTTTATCACAATAATACAGCAAAATCCTGCTAATTACAAACACAGAAAAGGGGATGGACTAGAACAGTCACTGCATTAGAATTAACTGTAATATACGGCCATCTCTATGAAGTAAAACAGACAAAAGACAAGCTGACAAAAAGTCTATTTTCAAGCTGCTTTATTTTCAAGAAAATATCATGGAAAAAAAAAAGTAAAAATGATAGAGAATAAAACGTTTTATATTCAAGAAAAAAACAGTTCTGTAGAGATAAGGAAGGCTACTCCATTAACCTGGAGCCTGTGCTACTCTAAAATAAACCACAAAATTTAGCTATTACTCAATCTGGGCTCACAAGCATAGATTTTTGTTTGATACTGAAGTGACAAAACCTCAGTTTTCCAGAGATATTGGAAAACATTTCAGGCAATAGTGACTCTGAGAATTTCAGTATGTGTGAGCATAGTCAAGTTAAACTTCCCATAAGGGTTTCCCCACATGGAAAGTATTTTGTTGAAGGTTAAAACATAGCACTGTTATTTGGTGGAAAAGATCTGGCAAGTATTCTAGGAGTCAAAGAAGAGAAATGACAAGATTTAATCAGAGAAGGGAAGAAGGAGTATTCAAAACTCAGTATTCACAACACAGTCATCTATAACAACAGCTCAAGAATTAAAGCGAATGGTTCTTTGCATAAAGAACAAAATATTTTCATGAGTTTAACTACAAGTCTGATTATGGATTTGCACTTCCCCCTACAGAAAATATTTGATACAAGTGAGTGAATTTTTCAAACTACCAATCTGTTCATATGGACTTAGTGAAAACACATCCTCGAGTAGCATTACATAAGCAAATCCAACCACAAGAAGTGGCATCTACTGTGCAATCCTTCCTGCAGATCCATTTGAGAAAACTTTCTTTAAAGTGTGTTAGGATATTGATTGAGAACCAAAACAAAAACTGGAAGTGAAGTAAGCACTGAAAATAAATTGTTTTTCTAAGTTTGAATGATGCAAAATGAATAGGTAGATCACCTTTCTGTTCTTGAATATATTTAAATAGGTATTTTGGGAATGTGTTAATAGTTGACAGATATAGCAGAAGGTTTTGTTTGTAAACTTAAAATGGTATTTTCTTCCCTAACAATTTCTACAAAGCAGCCTACTAGAATGCAGCAGTCAGCTACAAGAAGTATTTGGTGTAGTTCAATATTGCTTTTCCAGAAAACTTGTCAGTCATTTATTAAACAAGAAGCTGTGACTGTTTCCCAAGTTACTTTCTCTAATTAGTAAATGATTGGGCATTTAATATTTCTGCTCAAGGTGAACATTCCTAAAAATGCCCATTGAATGCAAATACCACAATAAAATTGATTTCCATAAATGAGTATATTTTAATTTATTTCAGCTATCAGTTTGGACAGAACTAGTATTCTTCTGAATTCTGCACAATCTGTACAACCACTGTGGACATAAAAGCAGCAGGATTGTAATGTTTACTTATATTGCCCTTACTGAATACTAGATGATCTAAAGAGCAGGTCAGGCTGTGACTTCTCTTGCTTGTGTACAAAACTACTTGGACGCTGATAATATATAGTTTCTTGGTTTGCAACCATTCTCTAAACATTAACTGAAATGCAAAAACTAATGTGAATGTTTCATGCTAATCAGCTAATACCTATTCAAAGTTANAAAGCAGGAAGAGATCTGGCATGTCGAGCCAGAGAGAAAGTTGATTTGATTCAAAAAGCCGTTAAAATTTCTAGTACAAACAAATAGCAAATTATTCCAAAGACAAGGAGGATAGAAAATATGCATCTTCTAGAAATGATATATGTCAGATGTTCTTTACACAGGTTTCTCATGAAAAAATAATCTTTATTTACCCTTTCATCTTTCTCACATTTTTCATGCACTTTTAAAAAAATATAGCCAACTTTCTTCTTTGGGCAAGCCATGTAATATCTCCTTACATCTTCAATTCACTTTTCAAAAAATATAGTCAGGTTTTTTTTATCAATCTATAT
>VYZX01013422.1:226-13629 GCA_013401335.1 Brachypteracias leptosomus
ATTGGCAGATTGACTTTTCTGAGCTCCCTAAAAAAAGGGGGGTATCGATATCTATTGGTTTTAACGGACACCTTTTCTGGTTGGCCAGAAGCTTTCCCATGTCAAACGAATAAGGCAAGGGAAGTTATCACAGTTCTTTTATCAACTGAAGGCTAGCGGCCAGGTGGAGAAAATGAACCATTTAATCAAACAGCAAAGTGTTAAAATTTGCCAGGAGACTAATTTACATTGGTATCAAGAGCTTCCCTTGTCTTTATTAAGAATCAGAACAAAGCCCAGACAGAAGGAAAACCTGAGTCCTTTCGAAATTTTATATGGCAGGCCATATCTTTTTCAGTACAAGGGGGAAGATTTAAGTCAATTAGGAGAAGATTGGTTATATTTCTATTTAATATCATTGGGAAAGCAATTAGATAAAGCAAGTAAGGTAGTCTTAGGAACTAGGGCTAGAGGCCTTGATCGGCCTATTCACTCCTTTAAACCAGGTGATTTGGTATATATATTAAGGCTGTTTCAGGTCACCCTCTCGAGGAGAAGTGGAACGGCCCTTACCAAGTCCTGCTGACAACCTTCACTGCAATCAAGATCAAAGAACAGTCACCTTGGATTCATTATTCCAGGGTAAAGAAAGCTCCACAGACCCTAAACACCAGTAAACAGTGAAGATAGGGAGTCAAAATCAATAATATATGTTAAGCTTTGGATCATGATGAAGTGCCTGAGTAGACCAACCTTTTTGGATTATGAGGATCAGAAAAGGCACAAATTAAGATACTAAGTGCAATCAGGAAGGTATTTTAATCATTTTCTAGAAAAAACGGGGATTGATTTAAACCAGGTTTGTGAAAGATTTCATAAAAGGGACTTAAAAAGTGGGGATTGATACATAGGATTAAGTTTGCTACATTTGCTACATAGCTCCTGCATAAGCTACCTCAAATGTGCTGTACATTTTGTAATTTTCCCTTGCTTTGTGTTACTGCTCTACTGCTTTTGAGTAATTACCTATCAGAGTGTAGTGGAGAAAAGCTACAGAGATACTCCCTAAGAACAAGGGACCTCACCTCAAGGGGCCGGTTTGAACTAAATAGAAGCCTTGGGCCAAGACCAAACGGACACTGGGCATGTGCAGTACACCGGGGTCAGAGAGAGTTCAGCGAGGAAGACGGTGCATCTTCATCCCTGAGCCCCCCAGCGACCCCCTGCGACCACCACCAGAAGGCACTGCGCAGCCACAGATGGGAGGAGCCTGATTAGCATGAGAAGCGGGGACGGGGCATGAATATGCATAGGAGTGTTTCGAAATCTTGTGAATATGCACTAGTTGATTGTATAAAAAGGAAGTAATTATTTGCGTAGCTTTGCACATGTTTTTGGTGGCATTAGCCCCCGTGTGCCCGGCGCCGAATAAAACATACCTACTGTACAATCTTTTCTGATTGTGGAGACTAGTTCCGCAAGTCAGGTAGAGAAATCACAAGCAAAGTTAAGCCCAGGAAGAAGGGAGGGGTGGGGAAAATGCATTTTTAAGATTTGTTTTTATTTCTTATTATCCTACTCTGATTTTATTGGTAATAAATTAAATTAATTTTTTCCCCAGGTCAAATTCTGTTTTACTTATGACAGAAATTGCTGAATGATCTCTCACAGTCCTTATCTCTACTCTCAATCCTTTCCTTATATTTTCTCTCATCTGCCCAGTTGAGGATGGGGTATGATAGAGCAGCTTTGAGGGGCACCTGGCATCCAGCAAGTGTCAAACCACTACATATTTTTCTAAGAGAAGTAAGGATTTTTGCAACTTTTCCAAAGACACTACTAATTTCGTAGATGTTGGATTCATGTTTTCTCAAAATAACTCTACACTATTATTCCAGACTATAGACCTATAGACCTACGAATCTCTCTTGAAAACTCTTTCATTAAAAAAAAAATACTATAATTCTGTACTTTATGAATGCATTTCTCTTCTATTTCCCTCTCCCCAGAAAGTAGTGCACCAGTAAACACTTCATGGAACTGAGGATTTCTCTGTTCCTTAAGGTGTAGATCATGGAGTTCGTGAGGAGAAAAAACATGGTGTAGAACATAGACACCACCTTGTCCAGGGCCAAGCTTCAGGACCCACAGCAGTAGATGTGTATAGTTGGTCCAAATGTAACCAAGATAATAATGATATGGGAGGTGCAGGTAGATGCTGCTTTGTTCTTCCCTCTGGAGATGCCTGTTTTCAGATGGATTAGTAAGACACTGTAGGAAGACAGCAGAAGAAATAAACATATAAAGATAACCAGGCCACATGCTGACAAACTCTAACATTCACTTGCATACACTTGCATGTTGGTACATGCTAACTTAATCACTTGTGTAACATCACAAAAGAAGTTATCCAGTTCATAGAGGCCACAGAAGGGAAGATGAACAACAAATGCAACTGGATGACTAAATTTGTGAATCCTCCAGCCCATGCTGTCCCCACCAAGACCAAACAGATCATTTTACTCATTAAGGTTGCATAATGAAGAGGCTTACAGATAGCCACATATCTGTCAAAGGCCATAGCTATGAGCAGGAAGATCTCAGCTCCACCCAGGAAGTGGAAGAAGAAGATCTGTGCTATGCAGATTCTAGAAGAGATGATTTTCTGTTGTGAGAAGAAATCAGACAGCATCTTAAGTGGAGTAATAGCACATCAACAGATATCCAGGAAAGCCAGATTAGCTAGGAAAAAGTACATAAGGGAGTCCAGCTTGGACCTCCCCTGACTGTGAGGATGATGAGAATGTTTACTGTAAAGACAACAACATAGAAAAGGAGGAAGAGTAAAAAGAAGAAGTATTGCACTTCATGTGTCTGAGACAATCCGAGCAGCACAAATTCTGTTACTTTTGTCTTGTTTTCTGTTTCCATCACATTTCTGAACAACCCTAAAATAGAATAAATATAATAAATTTATCACACTGAATATCTGAAACGCAGGATTGATTCTTCCTAGACATTTAAAATACAATGCTGAGCAATTCAGCAATTCACAAATGACTTATTTTGAAATCAATGTCTAAGTTCTTACTTATCTCATAAATATCAGACATCTGAAGCAGCTTTTCCCTAGAAATATCTGAACTATCCCAAATTCCCTTTCAATCCCTATTACAGTATATAAGACAATAGCATGCATGATATACTTAATTTATCTACAGATTAATATATCAATTATTTAATCTTGTATTCAGATGAATAATTCAGATGAGGAATTTATCCATCTTAATTTCAAATCTTTTTAAGCTGGCTTTCAATTCTCACGTAGTCATCTATATAACAAGTAAAATCAATGGAAAAGGAATTGGGGATTACTCAGCTAATTTAGACAGTTTTCTTTGGAGAAGAATTATTTATTTTGCAATAGTAACAATTCAGTGATTATAAAGGAAATATAAACCAATTAGTTTAAAATACATTCTTGATTCATTTGCACTCACAAAGAAATCCAGCATCACCTGAACTTTCTTAATGTGTCCTGCCTGGTTTCCAATGATCATTGAATAAAATCACGGGTCTTCTCTGGACTTGCTTCTTATCTTCCCACCCAACTGGTTACCCTACAGTATTTTAAATTGAATTAAATGTGTAGACAACAGAACTGAAAGTTCACTTGCCTAAGATGGATAAAGTGTGAAGAGTTGTCCCTGAAGAATAGCCATGAGGAGGCTGAGAGCCTATGGGCAAGAATTAGGGATGACGACAACAAAGGGAGCCTTGTGGTTGGNCCCTCTTTGGTATATCTTTTTCACTTCTAAGCTGGGAGGAACAGAAAACTAGAGCCCAAGGAAATGCAGATGCATCTTGACTGCAGGATGGGAGCTTATTAGCAAATCAGCACTGGAGCAGAGAACTAAGACTGCCCAGAGAGATACAGCTGGCATCTTCATCCCTGCCCAAGGTCATCATAACTCATTTCAGACAGCAGTATACATTCCCTCAGCATAAGGATTGGAATTCAAACCATTTATATTGTCTCCAAAACTCCCCAACTGCTTCACATCCTAATTGAGTCTCCTTGTCCTCAAAGACACAAAGAGGGGAAGGAATATGCCCCAAATCATACAGTGCCATGGATATAATACAAAGGCTCTAGCTATGGTTCTAAAACATATTCTATCATAAACCTACTAGAGATGTGTACAGAAGAGATTGGCTATTTAGTGTAAGTATTTAAAACTGATAAATTCTTAATTCCATTTCCTAGTACTGTCATTATTCATAATAAAGTGTTCTGGAGAAAAGCTACTTTCATTTATCTTTGATACTGCCCTGTGATTAATGTTACTCTCTTTCCATTGTTCTTGTAGTTATTGCCTTAGTTGTTTATTATATAGACATCTAAAGTGGAGGAGATAAGTCTCAAATCAAGAATCTAAAATACAAGTGGATACTAGACAGTCTAATTCATTCTTCATGCTAACCTTCTACTGTACAGTACCTATGCCTCTTCTGTGAAAGAGACTTGGGATAAACACAATGAAATCACACAATGCACTTTGATATTTCTACGTGACTGACCATTTGCTTCCTTGATTTTAAGCTTTGTAAATATTAAGGAAAACTACAGTTCCTTGTACACAGATAAACTGGCCCTTGATGCCAGAGTTCCTCATCATTCAAAATGTTCAAGTGCTAGCTCATAGATGCAGGTATGCTTGAATAAAGCACTTGGTACATTCATAGTGCATTGTAGCTCACTCACAGGGTCTCTCTTAAAATGATACATCCTCTTCCTTTTAAGATGAAACCCATTCATATTTTTGGAGAGGATTCACTCCAGCTTTCTCTGTACTTATTAATTAAATTGTGTCTAGAAACAGCAATGGGCATGTGAAAGTGTGTATTTATACAATTAAACTCATATCTGCTTTGTCCCCATCACAGCTTGGCAATAAGAAAGCCAACATTTATAACAGGAATTTTAGATGCAGCTACAATCTTTGCAAGGTAAGAAAGCTTACTGGCAACATGTCTTTACATTCATTGCATACCATTACTCACCAATTTACCGAAGTGTGTGAAAAAAAAAGAATGTGTGCCAATCTGGAGGAGATATTAAGCTTGCATCATTGGTATGTGGGTGAATGTCATGTTAGTTCTTCGTCATGATTTAAAATTTTCAGTCACCTATTAATCTTTCTTCCACTCAATTCTGAAACACCTCAGGCAGTGAAAAATGGAAAGCAGAGGCAACAAAGGATGGAAAGGGGGGAGAATTTTGTGTTTATCAGTCCATGTGTCTGTGTGCATTTGTGCGGGTTTTTGCAAGAGTGAGACTAAGGAAGTGGTCATAAAGCTCTAAAGATGTTAAGGACAACATGGAAACTTCCATCTCCATGATAGGACCTCTCACAACCTCTTTTTACCCCATCTTCTGTTCTTTCCATCTCTCCACCCCTCTCACTGCTGCAGTTCCTCTCACTGTTCGTCCCCATGCATCTGTCCAGAACTCCAAAGAATATTTCCAGTGGCAGTGAAAGGCAGTAGAGGCATAAGACCCTTATTCATGTCCTTCTTGGTTACCCCTCTTCCTCCTTCTCCAGCAGTGAATAAACTGTACTTGTATCTGAGATTCATGGTGTGATTTTTTTTAATTAGTTTGCTGCTCATAGGTTGCTTTGGAGATGCTGGCATGTCTGGTGATGTGAAGGCAAGTCTAGACTTAGATATGATTAATATTATTTTTGATGTTCTGCTACCTTCTCCCAGCTCCTCTGGTTCTTAAAAAACAGTCATAACAACAAAGTGGAAAATGCAACCAAATCAACTGTGCCACAGTATATTTCAAGGAAGCTCAGAGGAATTAATATACTAGTTACGCTTTTGGTCATCTTTAATCCAGAGTTCACAAGCTAGAGCTGGAAGAAACTTACACTGTGATATGTCTGTAGCCTTGGAAATATGATGAAGTGAAATTATCAGTCTCATAGAAGTCATGATTTAAATGTTTTCTACTATTTTTACATGGAACATTTGAGGCCAGTCAGTAGTAGGGTTTTATGTCACAGATATATGAAGTTATTAATCTGCATGTTAGGTCAGTCATATTCCTGGAATAAATTGGAAATAAGTTGGAAATAAATTTCAACTCAGTTATGTAATTTTGGTCCTGAAGTCATGCTTCTGAGGAATGTCAAAAGCATGAGACTTATAGCAGAGATAACCATGGTACAGATTTCTTGTTGCTAAGAGATGTTAAGAGCATAGCTATTTGATATTCATATATCAAATTCCTACAAGATAAGCTACTTAAATCAGCCTTTTCCTTCTTCACTGATCTCCAAGAGCTATTGAACTACAGAATACAGATTTTACTCTTGCCTATGGGAATTGATTGCACACTGTGTGATGGGTTTGAAATTAGTTCTAAATTTTAGTAATAGCAACTGCATTCAGAGTCCTTCTGTTGGTCTAGAAACATGTGTACTAGATTGCTTCTGGGATCATTCTTTGGAATGCTGAAGCTGGAAAAATTTAGTATTTAAATTAGTTCAAGAACTGCTCTTTCTGGCAGTATGAATTGGACCTCACTAGTTTTCATTCTGGCCCAGCCTTCCATCCCTATCTCAGCAGGATTTATATCCCCCAATGTATGTGGACTGTACCCCTCCCACTAGAACTTCCCCTTGAAATTCTGAGAAGGAAGTATAAATACAATGAGCCTAGGTGACAATGCTTTCATTAATTTGGGTGCATTATGAAGCATTAGTGATTACTTCAAAGCCAAAGACAGCTTTCACTATTTCAGTAGGACATCTGGGTTTATCTAGAAGTGTACTCCAAATTATATGAAACTGCAGAGACCAGAAGTGGTGTCTGTGAGTCCAATTAATATACATACACCATGCTTAGCAAACAACCTATGAGTAACAACTATGCCTTATGGCTCCAATCAGCACTAGCAAGTCTCAGTGGACAGTATATAGCGCTAGAGAAAATCATCTCTCCTGTTGCACTGAAAAGCATGCTCAGAGAAGAATGAGATTCTGGAGACCCCATCATTTAGTTTCTCTTTCTTCTTCTCATTCCAATGCTTTCTCCGCAAGGTAACTTCAGAATACATGACTGTCATCAGCCATGGATCCCACAAGCAAACTCTTGTGCATGCAAAGCCAATCTTTAACAGCCTTTTAACCCCTCTTGTGCTATGCAGCGTAACCATGAATATAGTCAGAAGATACTTTGGACCAATTGACCTTGGGAACAGAAATCATGCCTTGGAGCAGATCACTTAGATAGAGAAATTATCTTTATAATATTCAAATGCTGCTACAGATGTATGATACTGTTAGAACTTGAAGTGATTAGTCCATAAAAAGATATCTGCTATAAACAATTTTTTTTTTCTT
Organism: Brachypteracias leptosomus; assembly: GCA_013401335.1. Taxonomy (NCBI): domain Eukaryota; kingdom Metazoa; phylum Chordata; class Aves; order Coraciiformes; family Brachypteraciidae; genus Brachypteracias; species Brachypteracias leptosomus. The sequence continues at coordinate 7,618 of VYZX01013422.1, forward strand.
GTTCTACAGGGTAAAAACTGTAGCTGAGAATTTGAAGACAGTAGTAAATGTGTAAACTTCAAAAGCAATGCTATGAAAGAAGAAAAATCAGCCAAAAAAAGAGATGAAATTATACACATAAGACTGACTGATTTTCTTTAGAATCTTTTATAATCTATTCAGAAGATCTTTTCAAAATACAGCTAACTTCTAAATTCTGCTCATCCATTTGCCTATTCAATCAATCAATTGTATTTTGACGGATGATCTTCCTGGCTTTTTACAACCTCAACTACTGAGCCCTAACGTAAAGAGACAATAGTTCTATTAGGTACCAAAGAGGGATGGTTCCCTTGAACCTCAGTGAAGTGAGTGAATTCAGACTCCTGGGTTTTTCTGAAGTCTCTCGCTTGCATCCTTTGCTCTTTGCAGTCTTATTTTCTCTTTATATCCTCACTTTGATGGCTAACATGGTGATTGCTCTGATAATAAATGGTGATAACACTCTTCACACCCCCATGTATTTCTTCCTCACTCAGCTGTCCTATTTGGATATCTGCTATTTGTCAGTCATTGTCCCAAAGATTCTTGAGAATCTAATGGTGGGAACTATAGGTATTTCCAAGACAGGGTGTGCAATGCAAATGTTTTTGTTTCTTTTCTTTGGAGTTGCAGAATGTTTTCTCTTGGCTGCCATGTCATTTGACCGTTGTGTGGCGATATGCTACCCCTTGCATTACATTATTATTATGAACAGTAAATTCTGCAAAAGCCTGGTTGCTGGAGCTTACATTTGTGGGACTGCTGTAGGCTTAGTACACACCATCGTAACATTCAGTTTACCATTCTGTGGCCTTGCCATCAACCACTTCTTCTGTGAGATTCAGCCCCTCTTGGAGTTGCTTTGTGGTAACACTTCTCCAAATGAAATTCAAGTCATTGTGGTGGCTATCTTTGCTATTGTGAGTCCCTTCTTACTGATCATTTATTCATATATTCGCATCATTTCCACAATTTTTAAGATGTCATCAGCTGAAAGCCGGCAAAAAGCATTTTCTACTTGCTCCTCACACCTTCTTGTTGTGACTCTTTTCTACGGTACAGCAAGCTCCATGTATTTGCGGCCAAAATCCAGCTACTCTGCATCTGTTGATAAGTTGCTCTCACTTTCTTATACTGTGGTGACTCCTTTATTGAATCCTATTATCTACAGTTTGAGAAATGAGGAGATGAAAGGAGCCCTGAGAAAACGATGGAAGAAAACCGATTTTGTGTGGAAATGAAATAGAATATTTCTATTGTTTCAGGTGGCTTTAGTGGTATTTTTCCCTGTAAATTCTTGTTCAGTAACAATAATTTCCAAATCATTTCCAAGAATATTTCAGCTGTTGGGGAGGAAAGAGGGAGAAGGGTGGAGATTTTCCACTGTAAGAGACAGTGTTAGCAGAGTTATGTTAGACTTTTGAAAAGGAACTTCTTCTAAATCCTTAGAAATAATTCAATAATTCAAGTTATAATAAAGAGTCTCGGAAATTACTGATAACCAATTATGAGTTCTGAAATTGTTATTAAAAAAAACAATATCGTGCAAAACTGCATTTCTGAACCAGAGATCTTTGTTTAATTTCAGAGTAGTTGAGCAAGTCTAGATTTAATTTTTTATAGATGGAGAACAGTCTATGATGTGTAGAATTTGGATCAAAATATCTTGTTATTTTCATATGTGGTTTTCATCTTTGGTATTTCTACTACATATTGTTCTGATGGTGTTATTAGGACGTATTTGATATTATTTACTAGAGAGCTTTGCACTCCATGACTGAAAAGGTAGGATTCACGTGCCCTAATTTAAGTGTGTAAAGGTCACTCATTTAAGTCTGGGACAACAAATCTAATATTTCCTTGGAAAGGGAGGCAAATACCTTTCTCCAGAAGTAGGTATCTCTTTCAGAAGATGAGCCATCTTCTGAAACTACCAATTTAGAGATTATAGAGGTGAGATTCAGTAGCTAAGAATGAAATTTTAGTTCCATGCGCCTTAAGTAATCAAAGGGATTTCTCAGATACAACTCAGGATCTATGGGACTCGCAAACCCTTCTGCAGTGTCGTCAGAAGACAGTAAGGGAATCTGAAAACATCTGAGATGCACCTAGGTTGTGGTTTTTTAAGGTGGTGTTTCAACAGGACCTGGAGTCCTGTTCAAAATATATTCCGTGAAAGCAGACAAATTCCACCCCAAATAGAGAAATCCACAAATGAATTAGGAAAACTATTAGTAATAGTGTGCTGGTTTAAACCCTGCCGGGACCGGGCACCACGTGGCCGCTGCCCCCCCACCCCCCGGACGGGCACGGGAGAGGTAGAAAAGTACAAACCCTGCGGGTTGAGATAAGGAGAATTTAATACAGCGATGCAAAAGCAACAGTCACACCAACAGTAACAGCACCAGGGGTAACAATGTACAAAACAAGGGATATAAAATGTACAGAGCTCAGGGATCCAGCTACAGACACAGAGCGAGGGAACCCGGGGGAGACAAAGCCGGGAGTGCCCTGCCCGAGCCTGGTGTACCGGGCATGACCTCAGCATGGTACCGAATAGCAACTCCTGGTGAAAATTAACCCTATCCTGGCCGAACCAGGACAAATAGAAAGAAAAAAGAAGCTGTTTTTCATATATTTAAAGAGAAGGCAAGTTATTTGCCTAATGGTAAATACCTAGATTCAGCTGGGATGCTCCAGAGTATTTTCTATGGATTCAAACTGTTCCTAAGGAAGACAAAAGGTTTGCTGTAGGTTTTGTGTCATGTCTCACAGACCTCACAGATCTGTCCATTATCCTTGAATGTGTAAGATATTAAGAAAAGTCTGACTTCAGGCTATTGAATCAGCCCAGAGAAGGAGGTCTCCAGCTTTGTGCATGTGGTTTGCTTTCAGATCATGACAATTTGTGCAGATAAATATTAATAATTTTGGATGGAATCTGACTCCAGATCCAGACACCTATTTGTAGGTGTGTACAACCCCACTGGATGTCTGAATTGCCATCATAGTCAAAAAGAATGAATCCATAAAATTAATGTAGTCTGGAGACTAAATCTACTGAATAAGTGTAACTGGCATCTGTAGTCCACAGTGGCAGCTTAGACACCTGTGTGAGAGATGTTAAATGATGGTCCATGTAGCACCACAATGGAAGAATTACAAGCTGGACTCAGCTGTGAGATCCCTATCGTTGCCAAACTACAGACCACGGGATGGCATGAGGGATAGAAAATTACAAACTGCACTTTACTGTGAGAATGAGACCTCAGGAAAGAGAGATACAAGCTGGACTCAGCTGTGAGAATCTGGGCTGTTGTGAAGAACATGTAGTAATGTGGTTTGTTGTGAATAACACGTAGGAATTTGGGAACCTCTGTTAACTGAGCAGAGCATGCACCTGCAGGCCTTGTTGCACACGCTGGCCATGCATGCAGTGATGCCTCACTAGTACTTTACCACTGTCAGCTGGGAGTATAAAGGGACTGGTTCAGAGCTGAGATGGAGAAGATAAGGACACAGAGCAAGCTCCATGTTTTTTCCAGGGGATGCCTCAGGTGCTGCGTCTATCTTCTCCTTCTCTGCAATGATTCTTTTTCTGATTTCTCTTCTTCTCAGCGGTCTCTTGCCAATAAGTGGGTTGGTAATATTCGCTTGGACACGCTATGCTAGTAACCACTTATGCTAAGCTGTAACAGAGCAAGCCTTTCTTAAAGGTAAATACACTCTTTTTGCCGCTTGGTAGAGAGCAGACTTTTCTTAATGGGGAACACACTACACTAATCACTGCTTCTGCAGGATTTAACAGAGCAATAAATCTCACTGTGTTTCTCCTAAGTATCATGTCCTGGGTGAGTTTGTGCATAGAGATCCTCCCTAACCTGGAACAACACCCACTTCAAATATAGATATTTAGATATTCTGATGCCTAAATTAGTGCCATTTTATATGTCCAGGAATATAGCATGTGTCCCACAAATGCTGTTCCAAAATGATACGAGCTTCTTACAGCTGTTGTACCTCCCAGTTGTCAGAAACCTTATACCTAACCTATGCTAGGAATCCATGCTAATAAACATTCAATAGATATCGAGACTATCATTCAGAGAACATACGTGTTAAGTCCAAGATGAAATCAATTGTTTCTGAAGAAAATAATTTCTAAATTTATTTTTGAATCTCTACCTCACCAAATTTTTTATAACTACCACTACATCACTCCTACTTATCTTTGACATGTAAAGATGTGATTAAATCAAGAATCCCTGCCCTTCATTAAATATCCTCTCAGTGTCTTTCAGCTCATATGGTACATTATTTCCTGTTTACATCAGCAGTGATATGAAATATGTCTCAAATTTTACATTTTAAATCACAGACGAGATTTGAAAAGATGATGAATTGAATTTTACTGCCAGCTCATTTTTCTAACACTGAAAAAATATTCTTCATTTTTCTGTTTTAGTTAGTATTTTTTCTACAAATTAAGATGTGACTAAAACCAAACATGTTAAGCTTCTGCAAAGAGGTGCACCTTGTAACTCTTCTGTGGAATTGTAAGATCTCTGAGATAGAAATTCAGATGACATAAAAACAAGAACACTGTACAATTAGGGTATTTCATTTGATGCCCTTTGCCACTGAGAAATGTGTCTATAATTGCAATTATCAGGCACGTGGATGGACTGGAGGAATACAGAAGAATCATTTAAGGTGACACAGGTCTGTGGATGAGGACCTTCAAGGTGAACTCAAGGTGAACTTTAACAGCCACAAATACTAATTCACTTCTATGATATTTTTGGGTTTTTAAAACTTTTATACAACAACCTCCTCCCCTTCTGTCATCAGACAAAAGGAGGGGACATAATGGACAAGGGAGAATGGAGAGAGGTCCCTCCTCGGTGAGGCAAGCGAAAACCTTCTCAGCCCCCCTCATTTTCCCAGTTGCCATTGTACAATAGGTATGGGGCTTTGGGACTTGACGGCGAGGTGAATGAAGATGGAGACAAGGATCCATCCAGTGAGTCGCCGACGGCTTGTCACTCATTCCCATGTCTTATGACTTGTTCAATTAAGAAGAAAAAGAGAGTAATTGTAGTAGGCGATTGTCTTCTGAGGGGAACAGAGGGTTTTTGTTAACCAGACCCATCCCACAGGGAGGTCTGCTGCCTCTCTGGGGCTCAGGTTAGAGATGTCAAAAGGAAGGTCACTGCTCTGGTGCAGCCCTTTGATTGTTACCCTTTGTTAGTCACCCTGGTTGGTAATGATGAGGTTGTAGAGAGAAGTTTAAAGGCAATCAAAAAGGACTTCAAGGCACTGGGGTGACTAGTTGAAGGCTTGGGTGCACAGGTGGTGTTTTCATCAATCCCTCAAGTGGTAGGGAAAAACATTAAAAGAGGGTGGAAAACACACTTGATTAACACATGGCTCAGAGACTGGTGCCATCATTGGAATTTTGGGTTCTTTGATCATGGGGAAGTTTATATGGCATCTAGTCTGCTGGTGACAGATGGAGTAATAAATAAAGATCATGGGCTGCTATACCAGACAACTGGCCTGCTGGTGGCAGGTGGGATGTACCTGTCCCAGAGGGGGAAAAGGATTTTGGGGCAGGAGTTAGCAGGGCTCATTGACAGGGCTTTAAACTAGATTTGAAGGGGGGTGGAGTTGTAGCTGGGTTTGCACCAGTGGGTCAGTATTAGAACTTCTCTGAAATGCCTATACACTAACGCACACAGTATGTGGAACAAACAGGACGAACTAGAGATCTGTGTGCTATCTCAGGACTATGACCTCATTGCAATTACTGAGACATGGTGGGATAGCTCATATGACTGGAACACTGTCATGGATGGCTATGTCCTTTTTAAGAAAGATAGGCCAGCAAGGCGATGTGCTGGAGTTGCTCTTTATGTGAGAGAGAAACTGGAATGTATTGAGCTCTCCCTAGGGGGCAATGANCGATGTGCTGGAGTTGCTCTTTATGTG
>VYZX01013436.1:3790-37221 GCA_013401335.1 Brachypteracias leptosomus
AACTGTACAAATAGAAATAGATATTCAATTCTAGCAAAGGAGATTTAGAATGAAACACTGTAGAACATTTTATTGGAGGTTTGCAAGATCACCTCATGAAAAAACCTACTAAGAATGGTATAGGTAACTATGAATTTGTCCAAGTCATGAGGTGGAAGGAGATAATTTTTAATGTCTTCTCTTTTTAACATTCATGAAAATCAATTTTATTTTCAACTCATATTTCAAATAAGCGTACTCTTTCTAGGTCCATGTCTTTCTTCATTTATATTATTGAATACAATTCTAGTTTTCAAATTTACTTAGAAAAATGAAAAACACGTGATATGATAAATTTATCTGAGTCTCTTTAGAAGGTTAATTTTCATACCTATATAGCAAGAGCAAGCCCACAAATCTTTCAGTTTTCTTAAGAAGACATGTAACTTTCTCCAATACAGAAAGCATTCAGAAATTGTAAACCAAATTGTTTGAGTATATAGTCTTCCAAAAAAAGTTTGCTACTCCATACAGTGATCAGTCATTTAACTTCAAACGTTGCTGACCTCATGCTTGTTGAGTTCACTTGCTGTTACTATCTTCTAAATATTTATCATCATCCATAATTCTTACAGACTGTTATGTCCCAAACATCCTAAATGTCTGTCCAGTTGTGTGAAGCTGATGACATATTCTATATTAATCTCTCTCTTTTTTTTTTTGTTTTAGAATCTTCTGCTTGATTCTGCTTCGAATGTTTCTTTTGTTTATTTTTTCTGAATGGAATTTTGAAGGAGATTTAATGTTCTGCTGGAAATGGATGTTGGCTGTATAGGAAGACTTAGAATACTGGGAAATGTAAGCTGGTCTATTACCTTTGAAAAAACCTCCATCTTTGTGTATGAATCTTCATAATTTCAGTGTTACAATATTTTCTTTTAAGAAATAAATTGAAAAATATATAGCTTTAAGTATTTTTCAGCTCACAGTAAGGATTTTGTTGTATTTTTTTACAATTTCTGTTTCTTGAGAATAATTATGCACATGTAACTTCGTGGGATTAAGTTTTAATTATGATAAAATTCTGAACATGTAGGGATTTGTTTTTGGGGTTGTTTAGAAGTTACTAGTGAAAGATAATGTTGATTTTGAATCACAGATATTGATTTTGAATCACAGATAAGTTTGTTATATTGTGATAGGACTGATTCTTCATACTTTGAAATAATTGGTCTGTTTATTATTGTGTAGCTCATAGCTGGCCCTAGTGTATTTTTGCATTTGAGAAAGGGTAATGCATCTCTGCTGTAGGAGAGATGAATTACTGTCAGAGGAATAATACTGCATTGTCAGAGGAAACTGAGCTTTGCAGCTGAAAGTTCCTCCTGTGACTCGGATGGGATGTGGAAGAAAACAAGGTATCATAAATCATTGCTCTGAGTGCAGAGACTTGTACATGCAAACTCTTGGTGTCCCTTCTCAGCAGTCTCTTCACTGACTCCACATCCAGTATTGCTGTGAGTCCTGCTGGTTTTAATTTTTCAAAACTAGAAAAAGACTAAGACCTTATTAAAACAGAGATTGGAAATGCATATGCAACCCAAAAACACATTTGTACTCTGCTTGTATAATTCAACTGCAAAATGCAATGGATTGCACACAAAAGCTGCAGTGTATTTGGACAAAGGAACAGGGCTATGTAACGAGCTCCCAAAGGAAAACCAGGCTGATTCATGTAGAAAAGGCCTAGTGAGAGAATATTTGCATTAGGAAAATGTTTTTGCAGTAACCAGGAAGAGGGGAAAAAAATGCTAAAAATATGAAGCTAAATCTCAGCTTCTATAACTGATACTGTTCCACCATGTACAACATCACGTTTGATACTAGTGAAGGTCTACCTCCATAGTATGAAAAATCTGTAGTTCTGCTCTATAGAAGGCAGAGTAACAATGAGGTTCTGTGCAAGGCACCATAAAACAAGATCTATTTTCATTTGTGACACTGGAAGCTAACATAATTTTTATTTTTTCTTTACTTGCTAATTTATTTTCCCTTTGTCTTCACCTGACAATTTTCAAGTTAACACAACTTCTCTGAATCAATGTCAGTATTAAAATCAGGGTTTATACAGGGAAGTTGTCTACTAAACGATGGAGATTTTTGTAGAAATAGAAAAGTATTAATATTAGACAATTTGTAAATAGCTAGCAGTAATCCCTTGATAGATCAGCACTGAGAAAAGTAAGAATATGTTCTTTAGTTAATTCTGTTCCATTTCCAGTATGAATTTAAAATTCCATCATGGATTTGAGATAGGGAGAACTTTAAACTGTTATGGAAAATGATTTAGATAAACTTCCACATTTTTTAATACTTTTTGGAAGCTTGTTTCGCCTTCTCTGTTTTGAGAAGTCATGCTGGTAACCTTGTAACTACAGTTAATCTCCCGTGACTTTTGATTAAGCCAGAAACATTCTGTCTTTGTTTTTCTGGCTCTTCAGCTTCTAATCCCAACTAGAAACAGAGAGGGGAGATGATAGTCTGAAAAGCTACACAAGTCTTTTTCAGTTCCACTGGGCGAGGACATTGTAGTGAATCTGTTCTTACTTTATCTTCAGTCATCTGCTCATCTGTTTTGACCTTCCTGAGAAACAAAAAGGAATTTCTTTTGTGGTAAGCTTATGGCCACTAAAGTGAGTAATACGAAAATCCTTAGAAACAGACTGTTGCTACTTCAAACAGGTCCCTATAAGGATCCTTTTCTTTCTCACTTTTGACAGTGCTTCCATTGTCTGTCATATCAATACGAACAGTTTGAATCGATCTGAACCATTGCCAAGGAAAGCTGTTGCAAAATAATGTGAAGTCTCCATGTGGACAGGCCTAAACAAGCTCATTCCCAAAGAGGACTAAGCTGAACCATACAAAGGAGCTCTTGTGAGGAATAAGATTTTCCGTATTCTTTAATTCCCAGCTTTCTCCCTGTGGTCTGCCTGGATGGCTTGCCCTTCCTATTTTCACTTCCACAGGGCTGAATCATCCCTGCCTAAATCTGGTTGTCCCTCATAGCTGTCCTGTACAATCTTTCCAGATTTGTGAAAAGATATATTTCTCTTCCATCCAAATATACAAACATGAATGACTTCTGTCCACTATTATTAGTCTGCCCTGAGTATTTTAAAGTGTATTGTTAAAAGAACTCCCTGAGACATCCTTCACAAGTACATGTACATTGAACGAGTAATTATTTAGGCATATTCTTCCAATGGCTGTCATTTGCTCATAGAGCTCCAGACTACCATTGTGTAAAACTGGAGTCTCATACACTTGTTCCTTTCAGATTTTTTTAATGATTCACCAAAAAACTACAGTTTTTATCTGACAATTGATAAACCTGTTTGCATTTCTGGATTGTTCAAGTGGGAAAGAAAAATAATTTTTAGCAACTACATTGTTGGGGGCCAATTGGCTGTAAAGCAGCTTAACAGAAAAGGACCTTAGGGACCTGGTGGACATCAAGTTGAACATGAGCCAACAATGTACCATTATAGCTAAGAAGGCCAAAGGTATCCTGGACTGCATAAAGAGAAGTGTTGCCAAAAGGCTGAGGGAGGTGATCCTTCCCTTCAGCACTGCTGAGGCCACACATGGAGCAGTGAGTCCAGTTCTGTGGCCCCCAGTACAGGAGAGAGGTGGAGCCACCAGAGAGAGCCCAGCGAAGTTCCACAAGGATGACTAAGGGCCTGGAGCTTCTCTCCTATGAGGAAAGACTGAGACAGCTGGGAGTGCTCTGCCTGGAGAAGAAAAGGCTCTGCGGAGATCTCAATGTGTGTAAATACCTGAAAGGAGCATGTAAAGGACCAGGCTCTTTTCAGTGGTGTCCAGTGAAAGGATAAGAGGCAATGGGCACAAGATGAAGCACAGGAGGTTCCTTCTGAACATCAGGAAACAGTTTTTTACTGTGAGTGTGACTGAGTACACACAGGTTACCCAGAGATGCTTTGGAGTCTCACTCCTTGGAGATATTCAAAAGCTGTCTGGACACGATCCTGGGCAACCGTGTCTGTGTCCCTGCTTGGGCAGGGATGTTGAACTGGATGAATTCCAGAATTCCCTTCTAACCTTAACTACTCTGTGATTCATGTATGAGAAGTGTCACTTGGAATGGAGTTGTGTAGGATTATCCAGGTCATGACGCAAAGCTTAAACTTGATTTAGAGATGTAGAAGCTAGCGTTTTGAGTTTCTTGAGTATTGCCAATGCAGGGTTTTTTGTATATAGGAGTAGATACCTTGTAAAATTTTATTTGAACCAATAACATGATAAGAAACCTCTCTTCTGAAAGTTTGTTACAATTCCTGTCTGAAAAATGTAAGCTAGATACCTGAAAAGAAAATAAAATTAAATTTATAATAGTTGTCTCAGCTTTTAATGATTGACATAATTTGGACTCAGCTTAGTTTTAGAAGGCTCAGGTTTGCTCTGGAACTCACTCTATTGCCTGTCCATGCTTCACAGCATATGAAAACGATAACATACCATATGGTAGAACTTTATTTTATAGCTATTATTGACCTTCCTTTCAACTCCCAGCATTTGCTGCAGGACAATTCCACCACTCTTCAACAAGACAACAAGTACTGCAAGCTGGTGTGCTATGGTCATTTCACCTTAGCATGTATAAACTATTTACAGTGTGTTTATATGGGGATTATGGAAGCTCTGTGATATAGACCATTCACACATTATGAGCAGATTCTGATGCATTTCAACCCCAGAGGTTTCTCAGTAGAAACAATCTGAAATCAATGGGGTTCCTCTTGGAACGGCTATTATGACTCAACATGAGGAAAGGCATTGGGAGTTGGCCTTGTGTTTTCTACACTGCAGCTAAACATTTCTTTAGAGTTTCTTTTGTTCTTTTTTTGGAACTGATAGTGATCTCAGTTCAACTACAACTGCAGTGTGTGGCACAAGTACTACAAGTATAGCAAAGGCCATTTTCTTCCTGACACTGCCCTTCTACCAACCCCAGCAGAGAGTTAGGGGCTTCTATTTATTTCAGTGAAAAAGTTTCCATCATTTTAACAGACACAGATAATGCCTTGGAAGATCAAAATCTTAATTACATTCACAGTCATATATGTTGTACTTCGGGAAAAGTTTTAACAATAAAAAAATTGAGTAATCAATCACATCATTTCAATTCTCTATACCAGTGTCTTAGAAAATTATTTTCCTTCCTTTTTGTTCTAAACAGATAGGTTAATGCTTTAACTTTGTCAGAACTATTTGATGTTGTGTCTTTCCTTCTGAATGTTTATTTCATTAACTGTTTTGTCAAAAATTGATGTCTATTGATACCTACAACTACAGAAATGTCTATGATATGCTCAGTCTTCAGTGGGATTTGAGGAGGTATATAACCTGGAGGGCTTCCCATCCTAAAGCATGCTCATTTATCATTCTGCTGTCTCACACAGACAGAGATTTGGCACATTATCCAATTTAAACTTCCATTTAGAACCAATCTAATTTTTATGCCTTGCTAACATCAGTACAGAGACTGTGGTTAACTCCAGAAAGATGACTGAAGCCTAGAAAGGGTATTCAACAGGAGAGAGCCAAAAACTTTACTAGACACCATTATAGAAATAACCGTAGCAAATTTCAAACACAAAACAAATGTGCTTTTTGTTGCCATGACACGAAGTTTTGTTGTAATGTGTTAGGGATGTCAATGTTGTCTTTTAATGGAGTTTGGGGAATTGAAACAAAATTAAAGACTAAGGGCTATTTTGTGATTTTAATTTGCCAACAGGAATAACGATTTAGAAAGCAAATGTACTATAAAATGAAAAATAGTCATATTAGGACAAATACCATATTGCAATATCAGAACAATGTGTTTTGTTTGCCATCAAATTAAGATAAACGTTGTACTTCAATGACAAAATAACATTTTGCCATTTACTGTAAGTTGAAAAGAAAACTAAACTGCTGTGAAAGTAACACATGATTCTCACTGAGGAAAAGTATGATATTGTCACTGTCGTACTGAAATTGCTGTAGGAATAGGGCTAGAATGACTATTAAGTCTGTTGAGTCAAATACAAAACTCTCTTGAAAGGATAAACTTTATTCTGAACTAATTTTATGGTAACTACTATGGAGACATTGAGTATAAAAGTGCCTTTTGTATCAGTTTGGGACTTTTTGTTTCTCTGGGGTTTTTTGGGGAAGTGAGTTTGGATCTGGATGGTTAAATGTTGAATCCCATAAACAGGAATCATTTGCTAAAAGACCAAAAACACTTTTAGGCATCAATTAGGAATTTTAACATCCTGATCTCAGCAGATCTAGACAAAACAATTTTAACTTTCATTCAATATCTGAAATTCTCCATGTATCCGAAAGCCAGACATCATAGAACTATCAGTGATTTTTTTTTAATGAGAAAGCATTTATGAGAATTTTTCTAACTAATCCTTTTCTCCCCCATTGAATTCTGCATTTAAAAGCAGAAGCCCCCCAAATACATAAAAAATCCTTCAGACTATTTCCTTGATGTTTCATCTGTTTTTAGTTTCAGAAGTTATCTCTATAGAAACCTGAAAGTTTCAGAAGGTTTTCCTTTCATTGAGACAAGCCTGCAATAACTTATATCCATGGTCAAACACATATACTGTGACGCATCAAATTTATTAATCACATTGATTTTGAAGGCACTAATCCTAGCACACAAAGCTCAAAACAAGCACAGGTCTCTGCAGGATTGTGACCAACACTAGTTTTCTGTACTGATTTCCTATTTATCTTGTGTTGGAGCTATTATATCTTCCTTTTGACAAATGTACCACTCTTGCTGACTCTCCTTAAGGCTGAATAAATTGAGCCTGCTAACAGAGATGTCTAAAAGTAGCTTATATTATTTATGAGAAGTTTATGTCAGTGTTGATTATTGAGACATTGACACTGTTATGTGCCATCCCTGCTTTCACAGGTATCTCTAGTTTAAGGGAAAGATATAGAATATGGAAATAGATTTGTCCACACAACAAGTGATAGTACCATAAACGAATGTGAAATATTGGTGGAACAGCTCTGAATTCCTCTTGCTCTTTTTTGAAGAAGCCATGGAAGAGGCCAGCAGAGTGATCATCTTATCTCTCAGTTTGAAAGATAGATATAATGTTTAAAAATGAAACAATAGTCTTTGTTGTAAAGATCTATATTTTACTTGCTCTTTAGTGTTATGCAAGATGACAGAAATTTGGTACTGAAAATGAAGCAAGTTAGACCCTTTATTAGAATTTTATGTTCCTAAATTTAAGCAGTCAGATGAAAAATATTTTTAATGGGTGCCTCATTTAACTATTCTGTGAGTATGTATAGACACAGATGGCTTTAAATTTGAAAACTGAACAAAAATGTGTATAAAACATGAGAAATACTCATAAGTATGACATAACTGGTAGAACCATGGTTATTAGTCTCTAAGGAAAACAAAATAATACCACACATAAAAATATGTATAAGTATAGACATTTTTAAAATTTTGTGTTTTTAAAGAACACATTATGTTAAGGAAGATAAAAGAATTTGGCAAATTTTGATATTTGATAGAACTTTTACTTTCTAATGGTAATGAGTTTTAACATGTTCAGGGATTGTTTTGTTATGTTCTGTTTCGGTTTTAATATGCACCCATAAACAAGGTAAAAAATGACACATACATGCACGTAGCAAGACTAGAGCAGCTTCACCTTAAGGGAATACTAGAGTTTCCACAGTGGTATGAATTGTGTATGTTAATGACATTTTTTAGACAGGGTTATACATTAAGTAATAGTGAACTCTAACTTTTCAGAGTTAAGTGGAATTTAATCACCCAAACTCTGGATTTTGAGGGAGTTAAGCAATTAGATTCTATGAACCTCTGAAAATGTAGGGTTAAAAGGGTCTGGCAAACATAAAAATGAGGAAATTCATAATGATGGGTGACCACAAAAGACTTGGAATTTGGGTAAGCTATGGACAAGTGTCTTAGAGTTCAGATGTTTATCTGATTCTCTGGAGCCTACACAGTTGGGCTTAAAGTCCTGCAGGAGGATGGTTACTTTTAAGATTTCTAACACTTCTGCTTCCAGTCACAGCTGGATATAACCCCTAAATAATTGTTGTTTCTTTGTATATTCTTCTTATTTGTTTCTAAAAAAGTGATAGGAAAAGTGAAAGGAATATATTTTACAGCAATAGTCATCTTTTCCAATTTAATCAGTCATTTCTCATGTAAAACTGCAGAAAATGGACTTTAATAAGTAATTTAAAATCATTAATTAAGCCAAGGAAAATGAGAAATAGTATAAAATTAGTACATTGTGTTCTGACTTGCCAGAAAGCAGATTTCAAAGTATCATGCTGAAAGGGGACTTTGGTTGAGCTCTTTAAGGACTAGCGTGGGATTAATCATGCTAAATGTTTCAGTTATTGACCTGAACACAGTGGGTAGTGAAAATTGTTCATGTCACAAAACTGGTATTACTGGTATGATGAAGAATGAAGGGAGAAAATGTCTCTGTGATCTGAAGCGAAAGGTTGAGAGGGAGCATAATTGATATCCACAAATGCGATGTGCTATTTAAACTAAAGGACAATGCTGGAACAACTGAAAATTAGCACATGGATAAATTTGGGATGGAAATGAGAAAAATGTTCTTAAACATCAGAGCAACAATTCTCCCACAGGACAGTGGAGGCAAGCAATATAACTGTTCTCAAGATGGAGCTAGAATAAATATTTTAGGCGATTACATATTGTATTTGCCTATGATTACAAACAAGAAACAATGATCCAGAAAATGGAGTTTCTTCCAACTTTTAAAAAATATTCCTGTCAATTCATGAAATGCATGCATATGTTTTAGAATTTTAAAACTGTTGCTAGAGTTCAGATGTAGCGGACAGAGGGAAGTGAACAATCAAACAAATAATTTAAACGTGCTGACTTTTTCTCCTTAATGTTTATCATGAAAAAGAAAGAAAATGTTACTGGCATTAGCTGTAAGATATGTTATTCTATGAAAATTCATTAATAATTAAATAGAAATATCATCTACCTCAGCTTAAACATTCTCTGCTTTTCTCATTTTACAATTACTGAAATTTTTCAAATGTCCTGTGGGACTTGATTTTCCTCCTCAGAGGTTCAGCCCTTAGAAATGCAGAACACAATCAACAAAACCTAGGGGAGCATTTAAACTCAATTTTCAAAACATGAATTAAACCCCAGCAATCACACTGAACCTGACATGAAGCCTTTGCATTAGGCCTTATATGTTAATCAGGTCTGTACATTTCTATGGCATGGGGCAAGAGAACTTTTTTTTTCTGTTTTTGTTCTACTTTTTTTTCCAAGTGTATATGTGTTATAGCATGGAAATCAGTTTAACACATTGTCAAACAGTTTCAGGTAGGATAACTATCCTCTGGGAAAATCTGAGTCTGTTTTTTAAAGATAAATTTTCTCTTATCCAAATAAGCTCTTAGTAAAGACATAATAATCAAACATTATTTTATTTATAGTATTATTGCTTGATTGAAGAAAAACATAAGAAGGCAAAAGTTTCAAAAAGTACTGAAATTCTGTCTGTATTAATACTATCACATAAAGGGAAGATACACTAGAGAAAGCAGATTTAAAAATGTCTATTTTTAATGCTTTAAATCAGTCACATCCACACAGAACACACTGAATTGTGATAAGAAGTGGAAGATTCTGTTTTTTCTGCCTATCTTGCTTGTTCTTATCCTTTGGGATAAAATTGCATGATCAGCTTTGCAGCACTCTCTGACTTTGATATACTGGGGCTCCTTGAAAGACAACAGCCATGCATACTGTCTGTTGATGTTAAACTTTGTGATATGAAATAGTGCTTTAATTCTTAAGGCTACTTTTATCTATCTTTATTTGTTTACCCCATGCTTTTAAGGAATTCATCACCCTTTCGGGGCTCTGTGTTCCTACATTAGAAACAGATGTCTCTCTTTTGGGATTATAGCATACCTGTATAGATGTTGAGTTCTTGAAAATGCCACTTCTCTAAAAGCAGCTCCTCCAAAAGAAGCCTGATCTCTTTCTCTCATTCCTTTTGCACTTTGTGCATTAACTCTACAAAATATTAAGTGGTCTCAAATCTGAAAGTTTTCCAGATTTTGACCTTAAGTGCCTGTATCACTATACAGACACTTCTGACCAGGAATATGTCTTTTAGAGATAGTGAGCTAAATTCTGAAGTAAGGCAAATTAACTTAGTAGAATATTGTTGCTTTATATTTGCCCCTCTGTGTTTCATGCAATTATTTTTCAGTGAGCTGGACTACTATACAAAATGGAGAATAAGATGTAAAGTGAAAAAGTATTATTGAAGTAGAAATTTGACATTAGTAAAGTCAAATTAGAATATTTTCCTGATTATTGGCAGAATATAGTTTCTTGACATAGTTCAAGCATTTGATTTAATGCGTTTTATGTTAAAGTGTAAAGGAGCATGCAACAGTTACATTGCTAATGTGTAACATTATGTAGATTTTTACTGCAGTCCTCCCCACAACAAGAAATATAGGTAGACCAAACTGTCTTTGAAATAGCGTTCAAAACTTTGAAACATTTTCCCATGATGGGTGTTTTAGGATAATATTTATTTAACATTTTTGATTCATAAACATAGCCATTCACATATGAATATTTGAAAATGGTAGTTACTTTCATTAGAGGCCAAATGATGTATGACTTCTAATGCATCATTTCTGATAGAAAGCAAATGCCATTTTATTCTGAATGAATGATACATATAAAATTTTCAAAATCAATGTAATTTAGTGTCACTAAGACCAATAATTGACAATCTAAACTAAGAATATAAAGTATAAGAAGCAAGATATGTCAAGACAAAAATGCTACTTAGAGAAATGCTTTGATTTGAGATTGATTCTTTTAAAATTATGATCATTTAGTATTGCTGTCATTATAATTGCTCTTATTCTCTCTGTCAGTTTTCAGCCTGTGGAAGAAATATCATTATTTTTCATCTGAGTTAGAAATGAGTAAACCAGCTTGTAAATTTGAATATTTGCTTAAAATAAGAATTGCTTTTATTTTTCAGCAACAAATAGCACAATCTTAAAAAAATATATACATGGGTCTCCTTTTACTATTTTTCTCCCTGTATATAGCCTTTTCTATATGTTTACTATTGTTAGAAAGATTGAATATTGCGAGATTATTTGAAAATGGAGCAAGTATTAGAAAACGAAAAAGGAAAACTGTTTTGCTCTCGTCAGAGTTTTAAGCATATGTCTAGGTCACCACCATCCAGATGAGCCTTACAAGCACAAACTCTTTGCCCACATGAACCTCTGAGATGCTTTTTCCATTTCACTTGTGAATATCTTGTACAACGGGCCATGGAATATAGTTTTTATGAGTTGACAGAACTCCAGTGAATAAGGTTCATTTTTTGAGGCTGTCAGAAATCTGCCTTATTCATATAGGCTTTACATTCTGGAATATGAGAAAATAGAATCTCTTAGCAATCTTTTGTTGCATTTGTGCCAGACACGTGATATTTACATTAAGTTGGTTGTTTATATGTTTTTGTACAGGAAGATTTCTTCTTTTGTGTTAAAGCACTATTTTTCAGACACCAATCTGGAAAGGTTTAAACACATGACTAAGTTTATGCATTTTTGCATAGTCATATTGAATCAACGGGATAACTTGCTGAGTACCAAATTACATCTTGATCTAAGTCTTTGCAACTTTGTGGCCTTGAGCATTTTATAAAGATTTAGTGGTTCTGTGTATTAAAATATTTCAATTTGCAAGAAAAATGAGCAACAAAAGCAACATTTTACTCAGAAATACCAGGAAAAAAAAGGTAGGTTTTTTGTGTGCTAATGAATTTCTTATGTATCAGCAAGTAGCATGAAATTAGTCTCAAGTTGATCAAATATGTCTTCTTCAGGCTTTTCCCTTGTAAACTGTAATTTTGTCTTCAGATGTAGGAATGTGACCTACTTTTGCACCATCAAAAACTACACACTTTTATGGTGGTTTATAAGCTACAATGACTCAGCTGGCTGATGTGACTGAAACTTTACTCATGATTTTCTTAGAATCTACCACTTGAGCAAAGAAGCTGTCATTTAAAGAAATATTGAAGGCTCCCTTTCTGATGCCTTTAATATTTTAACACATTAAAACAAGAACTGAATTAGCTAAAATTTGCATAAGATATACCCAGTATGTGGAATTGAACTTTATCTCTATTCACTTTTGTAGTGTTTATTATGCTGACATCTTCCTCAGGCAGTTGTAGCTGTTACAAAACTACTCTATTCTCAGAATAATGGCAGTATAGTTAAATTCTAGTTTCTTGAGTGTACTGGAGGGAATGAGAAAAATTCCAGTGCACTAGTTTTATTTGATGATTAATCTGAAGTGAACAAAGTCTAATCAAATTTATAATAGCAAAAAATCCATGAGCTAAAACTCTGCAATCTCAATCATTTCACCTTTTCCATCCCTTACATGCTTACAATGAGGCATGTTATGTGGAGATTCATTTAACCATTTCAACTCCTTTCACACTGGAAAGCTAGTGCTTTTAGATGGCTTGCACAATGATTTATTTAGTTCAGATCTACTCCATTACCAGATTCTGATATTTTTTCAATTCCTTACTGGCAAAATAAATGCATAATATGAATTAAGCTTCATGAACAGAATAAAATAGAAGACAAGAGTTCTCTGTCCCTCCAGGTGTTTATATTCTTCATTTTGTCTACTTTCAACACCTGAATTTAAACAAAACTCTCTCAATAGTTTCTTAAAAATTTATGATTTAGTCAGAATATGCACTTTTTCATCAAATGTACTATTTTTATTATCTCTCTAATTCTGGTTTGAAAAAACAATATACTCTGTACTTCAGAAGCATTTCTATCAAATACTATCAAAAGTGATGCCATTTAACAAAATTTCAGTTTTGACGAAACAACATATTTTAAGGAAAGCACGTTTTGTCATGTCCTCCCACCAGTTTTGTTAATGAGAAACATCAGTTTAAAAATAATTTCTTAAAATATCACATCCTTCCAAAGGTGGTTTTTTTTTCAGTTTTATGTTCATTGCCCTTCCATTTGCAGCTAGAATGATGTAGAAATAGTTTGTGTTACAAAGAAGGCCCTTGTTGCAGCATATCAGGCTTGGAGCAGGAAGTACTAGAAATATTGTGAGATAGACAATTCTCAAGATTGCCAACTCAATTTTGCAGGCCCAAGGGGGATCTTATTGTTTAGATAAGCCATTTAAGATTTGTCCAGAACCAGTCTTGGGTCACTTAAGAGTTCAGGAAAAAACTTCTGTTACATGAGCAATTATTGTTGTACTCCTGCAATCTTATCTTCCACATACAGATTTAGCTAAAGTGCTCAAAGGTTGGAAAAAAAATTCTGATGATAAAATTTGTACCATGGCTCTATGAAGTCTCTATTCCACAGTTAAAGTACTCATTTAAAAAAAACCTGTGAGCCCAGAGGGCAAGAAGGGACTAAGAATTGCTGTTATATGATAGATAAATAAAATCAGTCATTGCAAAAACCTAGCTGTTAATTTGCTTTCACATATATCTGTGTGACGCCTGATATATCCTCTTATTTATGCAGGCACTTCTTTTCTATGTTGTTTGCTTCACGACAATGCAGCTGACCCTTTAAGGCAGAAAGTAAGCATTAGTGGAATATACTTTCTTTATCTTTTGAGAAACGTGGAGGGGAGATTAGGAAATACCTCTGGAATGGCTTATATTTTGATCAGGTGCATTTGCAGACACATCTCTTATCCCTCCCCAAAATTACAGAAGGATTTACAAGTCTTACTGTGAAAGTGGTGTCAAAGACATCTCTAAGTCAAGAAAGACATTATTCAGAGCTTCAATCCATCTGTTGAGAGCTTTCTTGGCAGGCAGCTCTCATCACAACAAGGTGTTCAAAGAGAGGGATTTGCTCTGAACTGGCAAGTTGTAATGATCCTTCACAGGCATTGTATGAATTGTATTAAAGTGTCTCAGGATTTAAATGAAACTGAATTGCTCTTCTTTGTAACTGGCAAATTTAGGGAATATGCTGTAGTTGAAATACATCAATATAAGATGTCCACAGAAGAGACTTTTGTGCACTGTAGTGAATATAACAAGTTCTTCAATGAACTCAAGCTTACTAAGGAGCAGCTTATTTTAATCTACCTGTTTACTTTGTCATTTTATCATGAAGATTTGGTTTCATTATGTCAAAGTATTCATAGTTAGATCACATATATGACAGCTTTTTCACTGTTCTTACTGCTACTTCTATAATGGAGAAGTGTGAGAATTAGAAGAATCGGATTAGTCAGAGTATGTGTTTATCTCTGTGCTTTCTTGTGGTGTTGGATATTGGAGGGGAAACATCTGTAAGATTTATAATGGGAATTGTCACAGCGCTCCACCTGATTTCTCCAAAATGCAGGAATCCTCGTGCTTTTGACAGAGGTGGAAAAAAGCCAGTTGTATCTCAACAAAACTACCTTGCTTGTAGTTTCAGGGGTTGATTTAGTCCTAAAGTCTCACAGACCTCCATCCTGAAAGAACCATTGAGATGCAAAAAGTAGAGTATACTCAAAAGTTATACTAGGCAGCAGTTAGTGTGAATAATGTATATCATCAATGAGTCAGAATTGTCTAGGCCTCATCAGACTCCTGTCATAGGAGCCTTCCCTTGGGTTTTTTGCATCTAGTTCCCCATATAAAACTAGGGCACACTTGCCACAAAAGGAACTTCCATTCCCAGCACAATGGTGAGGATATTTCCACTGATGGCAAGAAAAACAGGTTGGCCTGCCAGCAGAAAACAGATCCATGAAGGCTGCAAAAAAGTAGCATTAATCAGAGGCAGGCAGTGGTAACATGCCTTGAATTGTTGCCACTACTCTCCAGACTTTTCAAGACATGTTCACATAATTCAGGAGCACTGTATTTCACCACCTAGAGCTATTGCATATATTCAGAAATTTTCAGTTCAGCTTCTTACATTACTCACTGGGACACTAATTTTTAATGAACTGTATACCTGTTGAATTATACTGACATATCTAGTCCCACTGACTTCAGGGATGTTTTTCACTTGCCTAACATACAAAAGGAATCAGTTTGTCATAATCATGGTGGTCTCAAGGTATAAGGAAATAAAAATGGTAGAGGGAATGTGCTAGCTGGAAAAATGTATGGATTTTCATATCCACTTCGTCCCTTAGCCTCTGAAGTTAGATATATACACTGAAGTTCTGCAGAGCTGGTGTGGGATACATGGAAATGTTAAAAATCTTTGTTATGACATTTTGATGATTTTCAGAATTCTTCTGAGAGGGCAATATTTTTCAAAAAATTTAAAAATGCTTTTGAGATTTTAACACCTAAAACTGACTAAAATATTTTATTGAGTAACTATGGATTAAGAAAGTAGATTTCTTAATAGAAATATTTTTAAAGTTGAATGTCATTATTTTTAGTTGTTAGTACAAAATACTTTTTAATAGAACTTCTCAGTTACATGTATGTGTTTCCTTAGAGTTTATTTAGGTTATATTTAGACTAATGTTATATTGGTGAAACACATCAGAATTTATTCCTTACAGATGAAAATCATGATGGTAGTCAAATTATTCAAAGGTACTTTTTAATATAATTTATCTAATAAGAGTTCTTGTCTTGCCCCTCTCAAAATAGCCCTTTTCCCCCTGCTGGCATGCCATGACAGAGTATTCAGCAGAGCAGAAATGTTTTGGAGTAAAGTACCATGTCTGGTTCCAGTGAACAAAAAACACAAGCTGCTGTACAGAGATGAGGCTGTGCCTCTTTATTTTAGCTTAATTGTTGATACGAAGGTCTTGAGAAGGATAAGTTGGACAGAAATCTTTAGGTAAAGTGGGGGTTTTTTTCATTAAAAAAGATATGCTATTGAATCTAAAACACATTGAAGAATGTGTCAGTTTAAAAAAGTTCCAACAGTTCAACAGTTCTTTAGATCCAGACCTTTTCTAGGAAGATAAAAATTTTAAAATGTTTGTTTATATACTAAATCACTGTTTGCAAAAGTGTCTAAAAGGTTTTGTTTTCATACAAGTGCAAAGAAAAAGATATTTCACAGACTTGAAGTTTGTCATGAAAGGCTAAGTTTTTGTCCATCTATAAAGAAATGCTTACCTTATGGATATCTACAAAGAGGATGGCCACCAAATTCCTTATATCTTTATTGAAAACACTGGAATTTCTTACCTTTTTAGTAAATATTTTATTAGCAGTGTAGAAACAATTTGAAGACTTGTACCTATCTGTGGAGAATAATTGATTAGACTGGTGATAAGTGACATGAAGAGAAGGAACACAGTTCAAAACCCACAGCTGTTTCATTGCTGAAGAGCACTGATACTTTTTTCTTTACTGTTCCCCTAAAAATGGACAGCTAATATAAGCTTTATTTATAGTTACTGTTCTATGATATGCACTGTAACTGTAGTGCCATGGTAGTTGCCTCTCTTCTGCAAAACATGCAAGGGTTTGGGCTTTTTATGGCTTTTTGAATTTCTATGCTGTTTAGCCAATTAGGTTTCTTTTTTTTTTTTTTTTTTTTTTTAAACTGCAGTAGCACAATTTCTAAGACTACATGTATTGTTCTGCACTGACAGATACATTCCTGTTAGCAGCTTTTTGCATCCTTGAGAAAATACTCAAACTTATGGTGCTTTGCTATTCCGACTAATTTTGAGTAAAATCTCTTGATTTATTCCATTGCAGGTCATTGCTCTGTGTTTCATCCTTTTCTATAATTCTCTGGTTTTAATCAGCATTCTTTTTTATTAGTGTTAATGTTAGTTTAGGGGGTTTACATTTTTTTTCTTTCCAAGCAGTTTGTTTACTTATGTAACTGGACATACTTATGTAACAACTGGACTCTGCCCCATTGACCACGACTCTCTGGCTCCTTTCCTTCAGCCAGTTTGTAGTCCACCTCACTACCCGTTCGTCCAGTCCACACTTCCTCAGTTTAGCTGTGAGGATGCTGTGGGAGACGTTGTCAAAGGCTTTACTGAAGTCAAGGTAGACCACACCCACCGCTCTGCCATCATCCATCCACCTCGTTATATCCTCATAAAAGGCTATGAGGTTGGTCAAGCACGACTTCCCCTTGGTGAAGCCANACTTTCCTCTTCCACCTAAGCTTATCCAGCAGTTCCCTGTTTAACCAAGCAGGTCTCCTGGCTCCCTTCCTTGACTTCCTTCGTGTTGGGATGCTCCGATCTTGAGCTTCATAGAAGCAGTCCCTGAATGCTACCCAGCTATCATGGGCCCCTTTACCTTCAAGCAGCTTTGCCCATGGGATTTCCCTTAGCAATTATCTTCTGCTTAATGCAGAAAGTATGCATGAAAACATATCAAAAAAATACAGAACTCTTCTTTGAGAGTACTATCTCCTACTTGAAACTTCAGCCACCTAGAATAATTCAGATCTTTCATTTACATAAATTGTTGTCCATATAGTAGTTCTTACAAGGCAAAAAGTAAAACAAAACCAAAAAAGCAATCAGTTTTTCCTTCTCTAAACAGTTGCTTTGAGCATGCATGAAATGCAGCTGACTCTACCTGCTGCCCAGCTGTGAGGAACTGGCTGCTTCACCTGCTAATTCATAACCAAAGGGGCCAAGTATCTATTTTGCTTCTCTTGTGCAGATACTCACATAGGCTTAGCACATATACACAGACATGCACTTTATTTGTCTGTTAGCTGTCCTTTTTAATGAAATAAGTCATTCAGATTGAAAAAATTCTCTTCTTCTCTCAGTGTGGGAAAATTGAAAAGACCCTTGCAAAACATTTTTTTAAATGCTGGCAGCCATGGATATAAGCCAGAATAGGCAGCTGGGCTTTATTTTTGCTCTGAAGGGCCCGATGATGTACACAAACTCATGCCCTCTCTTTTTCATGCATGCACTGAGTCCCATAGAAGTCTGAGCAGTATCAGAACTGTCTTACTAACCTTTGCCCTCAGTCCTTAGTCTGGTGCTCCGAGTAGTGCTGTGATTATGGTGCTTGATATCGATTACTTTCCAAAGAGGGTGTGGGAGTACAGCTGAATTTTGAATCAAGCCCTTTTTCTCCAAGATGTTCATGTGCAGATGGCAGCAAGCTTTCTGGGAAGAAGTACATCAGCTCTGACAGAGAGGGCTCAAGATAAGGTTGGAATTTTCCCCATGGGGCAGCCTTTAAGGTTGTCCCAGAGCAATGTGGTCCTGCACTGAGCCACCATGTGTCTGAAGCTGCCGCACATGCACAGGAAAATGCCAAGAATGATGGGATCAGTTTTTGGTTTTCTCCCTAGCACTATTGCAATTTTCTTAGATTCTTCCCAATGAAGAGCAAACAGCACCTGTGAAACCTCAGACTTCTATGGGATAAGAAAAATATTTCCTCCCTTATTGCAGGTTAAAGGCCTTCATGTAGCTTCATAAAGCATGTAACTTCATAAAGCATGTCTTAAGGAACTGTGTACTTTGAGGGTTGGGTTTGAAATCATGCATTATTGCTGAGAAGACTGGTGTCTGAGCTCTCTCTCCAGTTATGTAGTCCTTGTGGAGTGTGTGACAATGGAATATAGTACCAAAATGTTAAATAGCAATTTTAAAAATATTTAGGCATATTAATAAGCAGAAGGTACTTTAAGACCAACTTGTTTAAATTTATTTTCCATGTGATACAAGAAGAATGCTCTACTATGTATACAAACTCAAAGCTTATGAATGACCTCATTAATGTCTATAAATATGTAAAGGGTGAGTATCAGGAGGACAGAGACAGGATATTCTTAGTGACATACAATGTTAGGACTAGGGGCAACGGGTGCAAGCTGGAGCATAGGAGGTTTTGGGTAAACATAAGGAAAAACTTTTTCACGGTGAGGGTGACAGAGCACTGGAACAAGCTGCCCAGAGAGGTTGTGGCATCTCCTCTGGAGACATTCAAAACCCTCCTGGACGTGTTCCTGTGTGACCTATCTAGGTGATCCTGCTCTAGCAGGTGAGTTGGACTAGATGATTTTTTGAGGTCCCTTCTAACCCCTAACATTCTGTGATTCTGTGATTCTGTGATTCTGTGATTCAAAACTTGCCTCTGAGTCAAAAAACTGCTTTAAACAATTCTCTGTCTGCAGTGGAAAAAGAAATCTAGTTCTCTTTCGACATGAATCTCAACCTTCAGTTTATGCCCTTTGGGAATACGTGCTCAACGTTTCAGACCTGAGTCCTTCAAGTCAATGATAACTGCAGGACCATAAAATGTATCT
The DNA here is from genome assembly GCA_013401335.1 of Brachypteracias leptosomus. Taxonomy (NCBI): domain Eukaryota; kingdom Metazoa; phylum Chordata; class Aves; order Coraciiformes; family Brachypteraciidae; genus Brachypteracias; species Brachypteracias leptosomus. The sequence continues at coordinate 23,204 of VYZX01013436.1, forward strand.
GTAACTCAAATGCTGGATGGATTTTGTTCATGTGAAAGGCAATTAGTCAAAAACCTACTGTTTTAGATTTCTTAAAACCTATGTGCTGAGGTGCTTGTAAGTAACACTTTTTCTCCTTATAAAATCTCTGTAAACTGAAATCATTCAGGGCCAGCAAGGAGCGAAAGTTTCTGCACATAATATGAATTCACATCACATTGATCCATGTACAACACATTTTTCCTTGGGAATTGCCTTTTGTATATGCTTGTTCACATCTACTTTCATACACCCAGGAAGACTTGTTTCCAATATCTTATAAAGGCACAATGGATAAGTAAGTAATTTATTAACCTTAGGCTGTCATATGGCATCCTAGCAGGTTTATTGGCAAGAGTAAGGCTTGAAAAGAAAGATATGGTGTTTTATCCCCAAACTGAAGCTCAATCTTCTTAAGGCAGGGCCACAAAGGCATAACCTTAGAGTGACAACTTTGAGACTTGTTTTCTATAAAGAGTAAAAAGAGCATGTATTTTTATCACTTTTGTGGAAACATGAAACAGCGAGGCTATGTGAAAGCCACTGACACTGGGAAAGAGTACATGAAAGTCTGCTTCCTATTATCGATATATCTGAAACTGGGCCCTAATTCTGTTATAACATAGGTGACAGTTGTTTTTTCTTCTACTTGCAGGAAAAATTGATGTGGGATTTGTTGCTGATTTAGCTAGAATTTTACTGTTCTGACATATTGTTTTCAGCAAACCAAGCATGTAAAAATGAACAGTTATTTCTGGAAGGTTAAGGTGTTGTTTTCTACTAGTGGTTCTTTTGGCACTGTTAGATGATCACATTTTTACTCCTTTTATTACTGTACTTGACCCAAGCATGCTTTAGCTTTGGCAAATACTGTCTATTCAGACATTTGATCAAAAGATGTATCTGTGAAGATTTTTTCATTGAGGCTCATGACTCAGAGAGAGCATAACTCTGTAAGATTGTCTGTGAGGAAGAACTAAGGTGCCAGCTCTTAATTTCTAAGATTGAAAGTGGATGTTTCTGGAATAAATCCTTCATAGCAGAATTGTTGAAGAATAGCCAAACTTACACTGAATTACTGGGAGGTGGCTCAGAGACCACAGATCTATCAGACATTTGGGTTTTTGAAATGGTTAACAAATCCCTCTGCCTCCTGGGGCTTGATGCCAGGTGAGCTCAGCTCAGCTCCTCTTCCTGATTTCCCTGCTCAATGGTAACTGCTGTGGGAGATATTGGCTGTGATCCTTGTCAGCAGCTAAGAGGTACCTGCCAAATTCATTCACTTCACTAGGCTGTAGGCAAACATGTTTTTTATCAGGCTAACATGTATACCTGGCTGGTGGTGCCATTTCGTGTCTTCAGTGCTTTAAAAGTTTTGTGTAGATTACAATGCACATCAATTTTTATGAGTAGAGATCTTTGATTGTTTTCCATTGACTACAGATTGAGGCATATACACATCTATTTATGCCTCTAGTAGAGCTGTTCACTTCTGGCAGCTTTTGCCTATGCAAGAGTACATTTTGCTGACAGTAAGCTGTGCAGTATTTAATAGCAATCCTTTGTGCCAGGATATTCCATGGCTCATACTACGTTAGCACTCTGGATTCAGATGTATAGTAAACCTTATTCCTATTGTAAGGTATTTAACATAAATAAGGCATTTCAGAGTGATTTATCTGCACAGGGGAGACTGGAACCTTGGAAGTGGAGAAATTTTCTATATGTAGCATCTTTATTAGCATTGTGTATGAAAAACAAGTTTCTGGCTGTAGCTGAATACATCTTATCAAAATTTTGAGAAGCCTTCTGCATGGTGGCTGTATAATACTGCAGTACAGGAGCCTGAATATGGTGGCAAAATAGCTGCCCTTCTTTTAATGAGAACATCAAGAAACATCTGAGCTCTTTTTTCAGGAGAAGATAGCTTAAAAAACAGGAGCCACTTGGAGAATACAAGCCATATTCAAGGTGTATTAGAGCTTGTTCAGTGAATAGTACAAAGGATCTCCAGAATGTGCATTAGAAAAGCAGTCTACTCAATTGGGACAGACAATCTGTCCGGCACTCAGGCTGTACTTGTTCAGGCTTGGCAGGAAGGAGGATAAAAGAAGCAGGAGATGAAACACAGCTGCAGGATCCTTCCTTCCCTCCTCTCCAAAATGAGAGGCTTCACTAAAAATAAAAGGATGCAGTATTACTCTTTTATAGGCTGCAAATAACTGTTTATTAATTTTTCTTTTTAGGTTCTTGGATGTCTTTTCCTTGTCATTGGTGAGGCAAATGAAGCTAAATCTGTTTTAATTCTTTCTCCAATGGTCCATCAGTCATTTTAATTGCTTTTTGATCTCATCTTAATCCTATCTGTTGCTCCATATCGTGTGTATGTTTGTGTGTGCATATGCATGGGTGGAAATCTGTATGCCAAGACCAGGCCTGACATCACCTTTACCTTAGGTTAGGACAAGGGCGTGAGACCACAGGCCTAAAAACAAGGCTTGCTAGCCCAGAGCAGAGGCTTTGTAAACTTTGCACAGTATGCCTACAGAAGAAAAAGTCTGAAGCATCACATTACTGCAGCTCTCAGCACTTAATTCCACAGTACTATTTTCATTCAACTGTTACAGCCACCTTTGCCTGAAATTGAACTCTTTCTACTATATATATCCCAGGCACTTTATTTCTGCCACTTGAAATACATGTTGTTCAGGATATTAAAAATAAATATTATTTTAGAAAATGTGAAGATTTCCAAGATCTCAATGCAAACCACAGTCATTTGTGACTATGCATGGTTTGAGTGATTGATTACACTTGCCTATAGTAAGTCAGAAATCAACTATTTTTAAGTAAGAAGAACCTGAGATGTATTTATTTAAAAATAAATACGAGTTTTAGCAAAATTAATACTTTGAACATATAAAAAGTAAATATTCAGTACTTTTATACAAGATGCTATAATTGTCATTTTGGAAGTTTTTTTAAGCATGAACTCTTTATGATAGGATAGTGGCTGATCTTTGTTGTTTAAGGCAGAGCAAACATCACCAATGATACTAAGTGATATAAAATGACATGGTAAATGGTGTGCTAAAATCAGTTAATGGAGAGAATAAACACCAATCTTTGCTCAGCTTTAAAACCCTTCTTCTAACACCAATCTAATAAGTCACATAGGACAACCTTTGCTGAAGCAATAAACTTGCTTAAAATTCACAAAACCATTCAGTTGACCTTATTATCTGAAAAATATACAGATGAATAAAGTGATCAATTTGATTTATAAGCCATAAAAAACTATTGCCCTGAAAATTATGAAAAGCTGAACATTAAAATCAACCTAGGGAACAGAAGAATCCTGAAGACTGCAGCTGCGTGTCTTTGAGGCAAGGTGGCCTTGACTATATGGAGCAGTTTGTAGGAAGGACTTTGTCCAGATACATTCTGCTGTGCAAGTTGCAACATTTAGGAATTGAGAGCAGAGGACTATAACAGTATTTTCTGGCCTAGAAATACTAGTGTCCTTTTCTCATGAATAGAGATGTAGGGAGAGGAAAGGGAAGAAGCAGCTATAGGTGAGAAAATGCAGTGAGTTTTCCAGGGTTGAACCAGAGTCAAAGCAGCCTTTAACAGACACAGAAATGTATAAATTTGGTTTATCAGCTAAATGTGTTTGCAGAGGCCTGATTTAGAGCATGCATTTTCTGAAGTCTTGGTCTTAGTGTTTTTTTCAGTCATGTATAAAGCCTTCAATTTAATATATCTTTGACTCTTTTGAAGACTAATATGACTCCCTGTGAGAAGGCTTTGAGAAGCTCAACCTAAATCCTTCATTCTTAATTTTATCTTCAGACTCCCTAAACAGTTCCTGTTTCACTGTTCATGCCCTTACCTGTCAAATATATGTGGACTGTTACCAGGCCTCATCCCTACTTTCTTTTTCTCCAAGATAAATACATTTAGGCCTATTATTTTAACTCATATGTGGGTCATGTTTATTTTTCTTTTCAGCAACCTCTAATTGCCATAAAGTTCCAGGAGATTTACTGCGTCCCAGCTGCCTGCAGAAGGCCTGTCTCATCTGTTGTACCTCTTCATAGGTGCAGGCCAAAGAAAGCTTGTTCATTCATTCAGCCTCAGAAGTACTGCGTAGTATTTCGTAATATTATGTCTTATTTGCTGTCAAAAATTCTTATATGCTCCACTACTTTTCCTAGATTTCTTCCTTCTTCTGTACTGCATGATTTATTTATTTTTTCCCTGAGATTTGCAGTTATTCAAACAAAGAATTTTATTCCCCTACCTCTTCACTTCCCAATTGGTACTAACACCTCTTCCAATTCAGTGCTGTCTCGGAATTTAATCCTTGCTCTCTATACTACAACTTGTAGATGGAGACATTCTGTAAGGCCAATTGCCAATCTCACTCACTGTCTCTTCCAATGTGATATTTTTTCTTTATTATAATCCTTTACTTGTTTCTTTAGCCAATTCTAAATCTTCATTTATACCTTTAATAATTCAGATTGGCTTGGGTAAATATGTCGAGCTAGATTTTGTGGCATAGAATATCAAATGTTTTATTAAAATTTAATTCTAACATGCTACATTCATATCATTCTGTGGTCTTTTAATATCTGAAAATCAGTTTATCAGGCGGAGAGGTTTTTCCTTCATAGCTGATTATTTGTCACTCATTCTTTTTTNCTCTCAGAAAGTGTTATATTATTTTGCTCCATTTCGATTTATTAGTTGATAAGAATTGCTGTCATTTCCTGTTGGAAATCGGTACCCTTACTTTTCACAGTATTTTTTCAACCTACTTAGTTCAGTACCACTTGAAAATGGAGCTATTGCTAGTTGAGTTGTTTGTTCATATAGAAAGTAAACCAGCCAGAAGTGGGTCTTATAAAGCTGTATAAGAGTTGTATATTAATTCATATTCAGTAATACTTTATTAAAAGGAGATATGCTGGAAGTGTGAGGGAGAAGGGAAGGAGATAGTGGCTATGCCTGATGGTGCAATGGAAACAAGATCTGTGAGCAAGCAGTTATCCCAGTTACTACACCCATCCTGGGCAGAGAAGCTTCATTTATCTTCAGAGCACTATAGCCAAAGTTAATGATTTCTGAATTACGATGTAGCGATCTGCATCTACACTACTGTTCTGCATCTGCACTACTGTTTTTAGAACAGACATTGTCTCTGTGTTCCAAGGTCTTTGCAACACATTTGATTGTATAGTGTCAATGTGCCCAAAATATGATGCTTTTCATTACAGTTCTTTCCAAAGGTTTAGAAAAACTTCAAGACAAGAAAGTGAGGAAAGAGAAAAGAGCACTCAAGAAGTGTAGTATGACTTAGGAGTGTATTTGTTCAGGCATATTTACTTTTGCAGTATCTGAATCAACTTGTTCTACCAGAAAGTTAGAAACATAAAATAGTCCTTCAAACTCTTAACAGATAGAGATGCACTTGACAAAACTACCCATTTTGAAAACACAAGACCTAATATTCACTGGAAATGAAGATATAATGGAAAATATTGGAAAAACTTTTGCTTTAACACATTTGTTTAAATCTGAGCTGGGGTATGAATTGTCTGAGACAGTTACCCCATTACTGCCACACAGAGCTGCCACAGCACAGGGTATTATGCTGACTGCCAGGACAATGAATGAGTCCTTGCAAGCAAATGGTGCCAACGCAGCCAGCTAAAATAATTTCAGCACTTCAGAGACAGTTTGTGTGAAGAACATGCACTTTCATGAGAGAAGATAATGATGGGAAACAGTGGCCATTTAAGGGCTTTCAACTCTCTGTGTACCTTTAAATATGTGGAGTCCTGCTTACAATGTCTGTGTTAAAAGTTAGTTAAAAGTTGCAGTGATGTCTGTTTCACATTTCCCTTCCTCTTCTAGATTGGGAGTATGCTTATTTAGTAAAAACAAAACAATAGAATTTTACGTGGGATAAAGAAAGTGTGACATGAGTAAAATCGCAGTCATAAAAATAGTAGATACATAATGCGTACAAAGCTGTCTGGAAGACAAACACTGTTTTTCAGTAAGTTTTGAGGTTTGAAATTTTGATTCTAGTTTGGAACAAATCCTAAACCTACTTAAAAATTTTAAAATTTACAAAATTAAATGATGAAGAAATATCTGGCCAAAACCAGAAATGGTTTTATATGAGAGGGTTCTTTTGACTTCACTGTGTGTTAATATTTGTTTGTCTTTCTTGTGATCCAGGATAGATATTTTACTGTTTGAGTCAGACTAAGAATTTGAATCTGTGTCTTTGACATTCCAACTTCCGAACCAATGAAAAGTGAGGATTAATCTTGATTTTTCTCCTGTTTGCTGGTTGGAATACTCAGAAAGCCTTGGATCTGCAAAAATGTTGTTGAAACAGCTACATTTCTGGAAGACATCAACTTTAACAAAATTTCACTTCTTCCAAAACATTTGTTCAGCTTCAATCATTGTCTCTTCCTCCTCTTCTATTACTATGGCTATCTGCCATTTTCTAAGAGATCTAAAGGAATTAGTTGTTCAAATGTCATTACAATGCGGTGGGAGCTAATTATCTAACCCCTGCAGAGTTTTAAAAATGTCAGATTTTCTTTCTTTATGAACAGAATTTTTAGAGAGACCTCCAACTGATTATTTCCTGCTATTTGCCTACATTTGTCTTGTGCATACAACATGTCCTAATTATATCATTATTACATAAATATGCATGTAAGGATTAATTGATAAAGCCTGATTCCTGTAGGCAAAGCTATGCCCATATGAACAAAGGCTTGTTTTCAAACTGTGCTTTTTATTTTCACCTACTCCTCATGATTATGGTTCTTCATTCTTTATGTATGATAGCTATTTGTATAAACTTTAACTATATAGAATAGAATAGAATAGAATAGAATAGAGTAGAATAGAAAAATTTCAATTGGAAGGGAAGTATAATGAATATCTAGTTGAACTGCCTGAGCAATTCAGCAAGTTAAAGCATGTTGCTAAGGGCATTGTCCAAATGCCTCTTAAAAGCTGACAGGCTTGGGATGTCAACCACTACTCTAGGAAGCCTGTTCTAGTGTTTGACCACCATCTTGGTAAAGAAATGTTTACTAATGTCTAGTCTGAACCCCTACTTATGCAGCTTTGAAATATTCCCATGTGTCCTGTCACTGGATACAAGGGAGGAGAGATCAGCACTTCCTTCTCCACTTCCCCAAGTAGGGTATATCACGAAGGAAGATTATCTTCATCACAAGACTAGAGAAAGCTGGATTTTCTGAGACAAGAGGGCTATTGACATCACAGGACGAAAAGGAAAGTAAAATATAAAAGAATAAACCAATTAACATACTTGTCCAAAGAGCAATGCTTGTCTTTGTTATTATTTACCTTGACCCAATGACCTTCTGAATTAAAGAATGACATGAGACCAGGAAGGCCACTTCTGAGAGGTAAGAACAGAAAGCCAAGGACTCCCCCTCACCTTCCCATGCACTCAAAGTCTCTGGAAGGACTGGACTTTATAGGACTCTCTTGGTAACTTCTCAGCAGCCTCTTCTGATAGGTTTTGTATAGAGCCTTTAACTGAAAAAACCCACAAGATTAACAAGGAGATGACTCTGTCAGGGTAAGTTCCTCTTTTTTAACTTGGGTAAAAGTGCAGAGAGACATGTCACTCCCAAATTTGGTTGGTATTTCACTGTCAACTAAAGTAAAATGTGTGAAAAAAACGAGGCATTTCAAAATGGAAATTTTCAATGGCCATGGAAGAGTAAAGAATAGCATATGAAAACCAGTGATAAAGACTTTAACTTGGCCTATCAAATGGGAGCACAGGACAAGACTCTCATCCCAACAGTGATAGGTCAAGACTAACTTTAGCCTTTCTCTGGTTCAGTGATTCTCTTCAGTGTAAGAAAGAGTTGCACTCAGCTCTTCTTGTCAAGAGCGAGGTTTGTTTTGGCCCAGGAATTTCATGAAATGAAATCTGAAAGAAAAACTGGGCTTTGGGTGAGAGCTGCTTGAAAACACAAATGGCTTCTTTGTAAGGTTGCTTTATAGAAAGGTTCACATGGCTTTCCTTACATAGAGTTACAGAGTCACGCAATATGACATGACCTAATTATTCAACCATACCTACTTTTCTGAAAGCTCCCCAATATGCTGTGCATGATGCACAGTGTGGCCTCTGAACTCACAGCTTTGCATAAAAATAGCTTAGAGGGAACTACTGAGAAGCACAAATGAGTCCTCATGTATGCAAGGTTGCGACCAGTATCTTTTGAAGTGCTAGTGGGAGTCATTTCTCAGACAAGAGTAGCTGAATGGTTTTGTCCCCACAGAGCTGCAAAAAATAACTTTTCTTCCCTTTATTGGTATTAGTGGTATTATAAAAGCTGTCATCATTAAGGTTAAAATTTTGTTTCCTTTATAAATCTCTTTTGTAGAGGTTTTCACATCTGGGTTATTTCAAATTACATCAAGCTTTGAGAAATTTGGTGTCTAAACTGTCAGCATGAGCATGATATTTTTTAAAGCAAAACTGCTTAAATGCACTAAATATTAGAGCTATGGAGTGGGAAAGTATAACATGTGTTCCCATGGGATCAATGGGAGTTTTGCCTTTGACTTCAATGGAAACAGGAAGCGGGCCATAACTCAAAATCATTCTCAGAATTCCCCAACCCCATCCCATGCTCCAAACTTTGGCTAATATTGAAAAACGGATCCTGGGGTGTGCGTATGCATGTGCCTTTTCCCTCTGCCAACCTTTTAACAGGATTTTTGTGGTGTTTTAACCTGAACTCATGTCTGGTTACAGTGTCAGTGCTCCTCTACTGAAATAACACCTTACTGTCAGAGCAATGGTAAACAAGCCACACATAAATCTCCGGTGCCCTCGATGCAGGAGATTGGTATCTTGTTTCAAGTCCCCTGACACGTGCCGTCACAGAGTGAGAGTAACTAGAGATGGAAAGCTGAGTATTAGGTCGCATGTTACTCTCCCCTGCCAGTCTAAAATTGTTCCCTGCAGTTTGCAATCTAGTCTGAGTATTAAAGGGCATCGCTCTCTTTTCTCAGGAGTATACACCAGTTTAACAGAGCTTGCTTTAGGTAACATATCTAGATAGCCACTAGATACTCCCTGAACTCAGCCTCACGGTAACCTCTTTGACCACACAAAATAATCATGCTGTCTTTGACTCCCACTCTCTTCCAGTTCTTGCAGATGACAATGCTTGCTTCTTCCTACCTCCTTCTGTCATTATTTTAGTATTAATATAGGGATCTTTTAATATTGCCTTATATTGTTGTCTTTATTTTGAGCATGAAGGTATTTTATTTTGATTCCATTGTATTTCTGGCAACTGTAGACACAGCAGGTACTTTCAAAATGTATGTGTTACAGATCGCAGTACAGTAGAAATATCCACAGCTGTTCTTTCTGAAATTAATTAACATTTCACAGTCTACAAGTAGTTGTCTTCTGTTCTCTATTTGTTCTTGCACAAACAGTGACTATAAAACTTACTATCCAAAAATATGCCTGGCAGCTGAAATAACATTCAGCTTTCCTGTATTTGAGAATGCTGCATTATATCATGTCAAGTTACATAATGCAGTATCTGATAGAAGTTACCTGAAATCATGCAGCTCAAGTAAACAAAAAAATATCAGGAATTTGGGATGACTTTCATCTTCAGTGTAAGGATTATAGTGGCACTGATTATAGGATAAAATGACTTATCAGAAACATGTGGTTTTGAGTAAGCTTGTTGCTCATGACAGCATACTGCTGCTTTTAGGAATAAATCAAATACCTGTCATGTACATCCCAGATCATCCATTCATAGGTTGTGCTGCGTTAAACAGCATATCTAAGCCTGGTAACAAAACATAATGTGGTACAGTGAACAATCCAGACTGATGTTATCCAAGTAAACTTTATGGCTGTTTCCTTTATTATAAAATAGAATAGAGAGGTTGGAAGGGATGTACAATGAACATCTAGTTGAACTGCCTGAGCAATTCAGGACTGACCAAAAATTAAAGCATGTTGCTAAGGCCATTGTCCAAATGCCTCTTAAACACTGACAGGCTTGGGACATCAACCACCTCTCTAAGAAGCCTGTTTCAGTGTTTGACCATCCTCTTGGTAAAGAAATGTCTACTAATATCAAGTCTGAACCTCCTCTGATACAGCTTTGAAACATTCCCACGCATCATATCACCGAGTACCAGGGAGAAGAGACCAACAATAGGGCAGAATGAGCTAGGTGAAATCATGGCAACACAGTGATCAGTGAAATTTCTGCCGTGATGTCGATCAAGATTTCAAAGTTTCAGTACAAAACCTGTATTTAGCCTTTACTGTGAAAGATCAAAATATATCCAAAGAGCCTAAACTTGTTTGCATTAAAGACAATGGCAAAATTCAACTGATTTTAAAGAAAAAATTTACAACAATTCCCTCAAGAACAGTACAGAAAATACACAATTTCTTGTTCCATGTAATACGAAATTATTCAAGCTTTCTTACAGTTCCTTCCAATCCTATTGAATTGTCAGCTCAGAGGTTACCCCGTGAACATCTCTATTTCCACAGCTCTGGTCCAAACTTATTTGTTCTTCCAGCCCTCAGCATTCCAGGCCTGTCACCAGTAGAGAGAGTAAATGAGTATTAAATTAAAATGGGAGTTATGTATTTATCAGCTTTGCCTCTGTCATGAAGAGGTCTGATCTGGCACCTCTGGAAGCCTCCTCTTTTTATGTTATGAAAGCTGAAGTGGCCCACATAACAAGCAGCCAAATTCTCAGTCTTTAATTACTTTTAAACTAAATTTTAACAGGACTGTCAAGCGCTGCATGCAGTATGTCAGTTAACACCGTGGAGCAAAATTGACAAAGAGCACTTTATGTACCTTCAGAGCAAGTATATCTTTACCAACACTTTTGAGCTATTTTAGGTTTGTAAGCTGTAAGTATCTCCTGCTCTCAGATTTGATAACTGTAGAACCAAGACTAGAGATGAGTAGCACCTGGCAATTAATAATCTGGCCAGTCTGCAGTCTTTAATAAGCAAAATGATAAAAGTTTAAAATGTCCTGACTCTGGCAATCTCTTCTCCAAATACTGTGAATTATTTGTTTCACAATCACAAAGGCAGTCTTACCCGCCCCCCGCCTTATTGCTATGTAAGGATCTCTTAAAAGACACATGTGAAAAACCAGGGAAGGGTTAATCCTGAGACAAAATACATAAAAAGTAACAGAATTCTTTGTGTTAGTTGCCAAAAATGAAAATCCTCCCATAATTTTGTGAAAGTAAATGACTTTCAGAATGCTTTAATTGTTCCTTTCAACATCACTTTCTTTTCATCATGTCCCAGAAGAGCAAAGCCTCTGCATATGCTGTGGTTAGCTTTTAAGAACTAGTCACTGAAATGGAAGTGAAGTGAGAAAAGGGGCATTTTAAGAATTCTCTAGTTTTTCTGGTAGTGTTTCCATTTAATAACATCTGCTACTCATAAATCATGAAAGAAACCTCTAATAGCCTGTAATATCAATACATGGTAGAAGGCAAGAATCTTTCACCTCTTGCAGGTAGGCAAATACTTTCATGTTAAAGCAATAAAAGCAGAATATTAATCTCTTCCTGCCCATTTGATAAAGCAGTCTGACCTCAGCATTCCTGGCACAGGGGATTGTAAGGTGGTCCACCCTGACTGCTGTGATGCTGACCTGCAGTCAGCACCATGTCCACGCTCAGTCTGCTGCACTTCATGTACCAAACTTAATCTGTGCTCGCATTGCTCTGCTGGCAGCGTGCAGACAAGCAACTGGTGCCAGGACTGTTCTTGCTGCCTCCGAGTGCTGGGCTGTGACATCCTCCTCAATTGGTCTCCACTGTGCATCAAAAAATTGTGCTCTTTTTCGACATCAGCACATGGGAAGTTCTGCCCATCACCTTTTGTCTGTGTCTGAGTGACTTGCCCGTGGCACATGAGTATGCTGGACAGAAGATTATTTCATTTTGCTGACCATCATGGTGATTCTAGCAGGATCTTATATATTGTATATATATGCTTATAAATATAGCAGAACGATAAGAGAGTTGTGAATTTTATCTCCTATGTATAAACTTACAGAGACATTAATAATCTATTAAGTAATAGATTTAGATGTAGACAGCCAAACCTATGTCTCGCCTTAAAAACACTATTAGGCTTTGGGACATCATCAGGAAAAAGTGTGTGAGGGGTTATAAAACACCAAAGGGAAGTCTTGCCTATGATGATCAAATTATGTCAAACTGTGACTGATGAAAGAAGAGAAATAGGTGTTGCTGTGGGTAAATACAAAAAGACAAAGTAATACAACTTGACTTTCCATAGTAGCCTCCTGGATATATTTTCCTGAAGTCTTCTATTAATAAAATACTCTGAGATTCACACTCATTTCACTCAGATTTGATACGTAAATTAAGGAGGAGCATTATTAAAAGCTCTGTGACAAATATAGCAGCAGTAGTGAAACCAGTTCTGGTGTCATGTGTAGGTAGGTTGCACAGTGGCATCTCAGGCATTTCTGGTTTCCAGCTACCACCCCACAGTTTACATCCCTGGAATGATGTGTGGGCTTACCTCATCTTGGGTGCAAAACTGTCAAGGTGCAGCATGGGCCAAGGACTCCCTGTGGACGAGAGGCTGTGGGGTCTTTGCAGTGATAACAGCAAAGAGTTTGGCAGCATGGAACTGTCCCACCCCCAGCCAGGAGCAGGGCAGCCATGGGACATAGGGACAGCTGCAGCCCTGAGCACTGGGCACCTCTCTGGGGACAGGGATAGGCTGAGACTGGGACAGAATGTTAGTCCAGAGGTCAGGTTCAGTATCAAAACCTTGTCTTTATCTGTCTTGAGCTTCATGAAGTTTCTGTTGGTCTAGCCCTCAAGTTCTCCATATACTCTGAATTTAAGCTCTATTGTTTGTCATATCGCTCTGTCCCCATAATTTAATAAAGGCTGAAACATTGCTGTACATGCACTTTAATTCCTTATCCCAATGATGAAGATACTAAACAGTATCAGCCTAAGCATCAGCTTCTGGAATACAGCATTCCTGATCAGCTGCAGACTGGATGTCAAGATTGCTATCTTCTGAGCCCAGTAGTTCCAGTTAGTTTTCAACATCCACACCCCCAGCAATGTATCCATCCAGCCCATAATTCCTCAACTTCCAGATGAGAATACTATGGGAGATGGTGTCAAAGGCCATATTAAAGTCAAGATATGATACGCATCCACTGTTTTCCCTCTGTTTTCATATATGGTTATTTCATCACAGTAGATAATCAAGCTGACCAAACATGATTTGACCCTGATGAATGCACACTGGCTGGTCCTAAAAACTTTGTCATCCAGGTTGATACTGTATTAACAGGGCCTTGTTCCACCATCTTTCCACGAATAGAGATGAAGCTGACAGACACATTCATCCCAAGTTCTCTCTCTCCTCTTTCTTAAGTCTAGAGCAATATTAGCCTTTTCCCAGTTATTAGTAATTTTTCTGTGCATCATAAATTCATTGATGATTCAGAAGAGACTTACAATCACATCAGTCAACTCATTCAGCACCTGGGTCAATGCTACTTATTTTAGGTTGACTGTATCTGGACCGCATGACATTACTAGCAAAACCCCTCAGTCTCAGAGATTGGTATCAACCAGGCCAGAGCACTGAAGGTTTGCGTTTTGGACAAAGACATCTGTTTTCATCATATAGAAGCAGATTCAGGCTTCACTGCCTTTCATTTAAAGGTCACTGAGGTCACTGGGCCTTTTTTTTGAGTCATGCACTGAAATTCCATTCTGAGAGTAGTTTTACTAACATCTGGTTCAGTATTTCCAATATAATTCTCCTTATTGCTTACTACTTGTCTATATCATTTCAGACCTATATTCCAGGTTCAAGAGGATACTCT
>VYZX01013437.1:6933-32275 GCA_013401335.1 Brachypteracias leptosomus
CTTCGCAGATCTGTGTCTGCAAAACTCAAAAAATCCTGTGGAGACTGTACCGAACTTCCAGAAGATGACTTCATGCTCCCAGGAGTGCCCAAAAAGCTTCCTAAAAAAGAAATGCAAAGAAAAGTTACTTTTTGTTTTTTCCCCCTCCTGTAGTTGATGAAAATGGATGGGAGAGATTAAGATCTTGGAACACAAAAATTTGAAGTTCAAGGACTTTATGAAAATTGTTACCATGAGCTAAAGAATTTTTTTTTAAGACAACTCATTGCTGTTCCTGCTGATCCTCACTCTGCTGGATCTGATTCTCAGATTCCTATCTCAGAGGCAGATTTGAACGTGGGTTACAAACAACATAAAAATGAATAAAAGGAGAATAACAACTTTCCTGTTTAGGAAACTTTGACATCCTTTGTGTTTTGAAGCCACAACAAACACTTGGCACAAGTCAGAGCAGGTTTGGTTTTTTTTAATGTACACATATATAAAAGGAAGGCTGATAGAAACATGCTATGATCACATCTACACTAGGCCTGCAATCTTCCTTACCATTCTGCCTAAATCAAGGGTCTGACATAGGTCAAGGGAACAGCAAGCTGAGGAGGTGTTCCACAGAAAAGGACAGGAGAGGAAGGGGAGAAAAGTGTAAAAATTGACATTTTAAGACTTCTTTAGCACTGTCAGAGAACCATAAAGATCTTTTGTGTAACAGAATTACATTGCTTCTGTAATATTTGGAATTCAGTCATTTCATCACTGTGTTAGCACATGCAAGGCAGAAAATGGAGCACACTTGGGAAATACAAACATCTACTTTTACTGAAATTCAGTAATTTCGTAAGAGTGGGTGCATGTGGGTACTTCTGTAGAAATCAAGACTGATGATGACTATCCTGTCAAGAAAATACTCCTAAATATGACATTAGCTATTAAAAATGTCCAATAAAAATGAGTGGTTTATCATTAGTATTCCATTAAATGTTAAGAATCCCATTTAAAATATAATTTTCATTAATACATCAATTTAAAAATCATTAAAATGTTTTGTATTTTAAGTAAGCTATACTAACTCCACTTAATGAAGCTTTGAAGAAAATACATGCACATAGTAAAGATCAATTTTGCCATCTGCAACCAGTAAGATTTTTCTTCAAGAGTCCAGAAGATAATTTTCAAAGTTTTGAGAATTTAAACTAAAAAACACTTTAGGTTTTTTTAAAGTAAAAAAGCCTGAAATACTGAAAGAGTTCTAGACAAATTTAAGTGATCACTGCATAAATAAATTCAAACGAAGAGCAACACAGTAAAGCAGAAAGGACAGCTACTATATATCATAGTGAAAATTATGAAAAAACAATTACTTTAAGAAGGTCTAGTCTGTTGTGTTTCAAAATAACATGCTTTATTAGTTAAGTAATTAAAAATAGACTTTTAAAATTTTTTAAATCTTTCTCCAAGTCTGACAACGATGTCATAATAAAATTTGCTTCTGGTGTTTTGTGGTTTTTCCTTTGTTTATTTCTTTTGAGGGAAGGTTGTGGTGGTTTGGGGGTTAAGTGTCAACAGATCATTAAGTGGTTTTAGCATGTTCAAAATGTCAGGCTTTTTCTGTTACATAATATAAATAAACTGTACATACTTGTCATGTAATCATTTTGTATTTCAATGACAAAAAAATAAAAGTAAAATGGTCTTTCACCTTGAAGAAAGTGGTACATTTTAAATGTCTGCATCTTGAAAAACTATTCAGGGGCCATCACATCCTATACATTATGTAGTCCAGTTTCATTCTAATACACACTAACTAAAAAACATTAGTAGTATTCCCTTAAAGAGCCAACAAAGACCCCTAGACACAAATTCATATGTTGGATTTTATCCTAGACTAACTTT
Organism: Brachypteracias leptosomus; assembly: GCA_013401335.1. Lineage (NCBI taxonomy): Eukaryota > Metazoa > Chordata > Aves > Coraciiformes > Brachypteraciidae > Brachypteracias > Brachypteracias leptosomus. The sequence goes on from VYZX01013437.1 coordinate 8,824, forward strand.
TTGGCACAAAAAGAAACTTCTGGTTTTAGCAGCAACACCTTAATAGTTTGAACAAAAGCATCCGTTTTGCCCTTTCAAGACGCACGATCTTCTTTTTCTTGTTATGACAAGGAACAAATTTCCCTGAAAAAAGTTATTTCTTCCTCAAAGTGAAACAACATTTTCATTATTGAGGATAAAGAACGAACTACTTTCCAAGTTTTAAATACGTAAGATTTTTAATTCATGCCAAAGCAGAAGTCATGTTACAGCAGAACAATTAATACCTTGCTGAAAAGGGCTGGTTGCAGTCACAGTTGTTCCTGGATTTCTTCCAACACCAGGCTTTCTTCCCCTCTGACCTGAGCTGTGACCTGCAGATTTCTTCCCTTTGCTCTCTGACCCTCTAGCCTCTGAAGAATCTTTTCCACTTGAAACGTGTGTAGAAACTTCCTGGAAATTTGCATTTGTAAATCGAGCTGTGGTATCTTCCAACCGCTTCAAGGAGCCTGACATGGAGTTGTTGCTAGTGCTTGTGTATGTCTAGCATTTTTATATGAGAAAAAAAAACAAGAAAAAAGAAACAATTAGGGCACAGAAAAAACTGTAACAAAAGAACTGTTTAAAAAAATTCATTCTTTTAAATAAACTCAGAAGTGTTCAAACACTAAGGTAACTGGCAACAGGAGGAGTTACATGAACTGAATTGTTAAGATTTTCAGCAAACAAATGAAGTGCATAAAATTTCATTTTATGGAAAAAAACCACATCAAATTAATCGTTGAAACTTTTATTTCACCAAGGTCAATGGATTAATCTCAAATCTATGGTTACACAGGCTTTTATATTCTATTTAAATAGCATATTATTTTACTAGTTTAATTAAAAACTTAAAAGAACAAAAAAGATATTTTAGATTATTTTCTGACAATACAATTTTTATGCAGTTTGTTTTGCCAAACTAGAAACATTGTTCCATCAGCAATGGAACTAATGAAGGCTTCAGAATCTAAGAACTTGCATTTTTAAGACTTTATAGTCTCAACACTGAACTACAATCATCTCCACCAAGCCCAACTGCCCCTTATGTCATCACTTCCCACCATCAGACTAGGATTCTCTGCCATCTGAACCATCTTATTCCAGTTCCTTAAGTATCATTAAGGAAGAAAATCAAAGCAAAATTAGGAAAAAACAAGATAATATTCTACCATTACTTAAACTCAAGCTAGTAAAATGGAGGACAGGGAGGTAATCCTAGGTAGTCAGTATGGCTTTACTAGGGGCAAGTCCTGCCTGACCAACCTAGTGGCCTTCTACAATGAAGTGACTGCATCAGTCGACAAGGGTAGACCTATGGATGTCATCTATCTGGAATTCTGCAAGGCCTTTGACACGTTCCCCCACAACATCCTTATCTCTAAGTTGGAGAATTATGGGTTTGATGGGTGGACTGTTCAGTGGATAAGGAACTGGCTGGATGGTCACATCCAGAGAGTGATGATCAATGGCTCAATGTCCAGATGGAGGAAAGTGACAAGTGGTGTCCCTCAGGGGTCTGTGCTGGGACCAGTGTTGTTTAATATCTTCATTAATGCCATTTGACAGTGGCATTGAGTGCACCCTCAGCAAGTTTGCAGATGATACCAAGCTGGGGGGTGCAGTTGATATGCCAGAGGGACGGGATGCCATCCAGAGAGACCTGGATAGGCTGGAGAGGCCTATCCTTATGAGGTTCAACAAAGCCAAGTGCAGGGTCCTGCACCTGGGCCACAGTAACCAGCACTATCAGTATAGGCTGGGNTTTTGACTGTATAAAGCTTCTTCAACAAAAAACATGGCTCAAACCTAGAAGCCACTCATCTGTTCAAAACAAGCTTAGTTTGTTTTCCAGTTCTTTATAAATAGGTTTAAAATACTAACTAAATTTATCTCCATTGAAGACCACACAAATGCATGCCTCTTAAAACTGAGAACATACACACATTTTCTCTTCCCTAAGAGCGATGTCTGTTGAATTCAGGCCTACAGCAGAATATTTATTCACCTTTACGTACAGCTTTGTATAGCTGGTATAAAAAGTCTTCTGTATTTTTACTAAAACAGCTAAGACATTTACATAGAACCTACTTTTCAGTTGCAAATGCCAGGAGACAACTAAGTATGCAAGATTTGAGGAAGATGAAAATGTCAATCTATTTGTGCACCACCCTGTATGAATTATTATGAACTGCAATAAAAATGTATTATGGATTTTCTGAAAAACACTGAAGAAAAATCAGTTTAAGTCTGTTAAAGTAGAACTTTAAAAATCATTTACCTCCAATTCATATTACTATACTGGTGTTTCTAATGAAGATGGAGTCAATTCTAAGGTTAAGTTTAGTAGTTAACTTTTTGAACTGTTACAAAGTCCACAAGAATACTCGATTTTCCAGAAACTGATGTCGCTTGACCTGAGTTAAGAAGCTATGGTTCAAATCTGGGTCACCTGAACACACATCTGACATACAATAACCTAAACCAAAAGTCAGGCTTTTTGAGATTTCTTTTTTTTAGGATTTCTTCTTCTATCCAAAACCTTCATTTCCTAATTCTGATCTCCTATACACTCAGTTAAATATTAATTGAAAGGATAATTCTTTATAGGTGTCAAGAACCATAGTTTGTTGTTATAGAGTATGTCTTCCCCACTGCTGCACGAAATTTATTTATTTATTTATTCATTTTAAAGGAAATAAAGAGTTTAAAATAGCTCTATAGACTGACCAGGGCTAGGCAACGACAAGTAGGCATTAATTTGGATACACCTTGCAGTGATTTCATTTGACTGCAAACCTAAATCCTTCTCTTAGCAGATTCTGGAGAACACACACGGACATCACAGTTCTGTCCTGGAAAATTCTGCTCCAACCTCATCTAGGTGTTCCTGCTCCGGCAGGGGGATTGGACTAGATGATCTTTTGAGGTCCCTTCCAATCCCTGACATTCTGTGTGATTCTGTGTGAACAGGTATTTGTGTTTTGGAAGGTGCTGTAACACATACTGAAATCTTTAATATTAATATGATGCAATATATCCTAAGCAGGGTAAAATTAGTATCATTTGGTCAGTATTTTTTTTTAAAACAGATTATATTCCTTACTTTAAGGAGTTAATTGCCATAAAGTGTCCTAAACCATAGAGACATACCTCAATCGATTTGAGAATCCACAAGATATGCAACAGGATTTAAGGTAAAACTGCAGTACAGACTTTAGATTACTAGACTAACTAGTTCATACGATAACCTACCCAACACTAAACAAACTGCTTTTCTAAAACGCAAAGTTCTAAAAGACAAAGGCCTAACAGATATGTCTCAGAAATACCTTAATATGCCATGGCACAGTAACATTGTCTGTTTGGTTCAGGGTTTTTCTGAGGTCAGATGAGTGAGAGTGGCAGGGAGCAAGTCTCTGAAGACAGAGGCAGAACCCCTTCAGAACACCTTTAGTTATTTACTGACTGGCTTCAGCCTCTGCAGTGCCCTGGGGCTTACAATGTTGTCCCCTCCCAGGACATGCTTCTTAAATGCAATACACCACTGGAGGCTTCTCCCTTCACTGCTCACACTCCAGTCATTTTCCTTCCTTTCAGTACAGACATTCCCCAAAAAGGCAATTCCCCTGATGCTGTCACCCAACTCTATTCCTTGCTTTATCTGGGAGGACTTGACTATTTCAGAATGTTAATCCTGTTCTCAAAAATCAATCAGTATTTGCTAGTGCAATTACCAAGATAACCCTGCGAGTATCAGGGTTCCTTTATGCCACCCATAAACCAGTTTGCAGGTTTTTTCCTGAAAACACACTTTCACATTGCCAACTTGGTGGACAGAGAGCTACAGTCATTTTTACACCCTCTGTATATCACTCTGTGTTCCCTGAAGAGTTATACCGTCCATCTGTAGCAAGTCTTGAAATTTGTGGGAAAGCTTTATATTTACAGTAAAGGTGTAATAATCATTCTTGCTATACACATTATAGTCTTGAGAGATGCCTTTAGCCCTAATACCAATGTAGAAAGTGGTACTCTTGCACAGAGAAGGGAAGGACCACAGCAGGTAATCCTCCACAGAAATGCCAGATGGTAAGAGCATGGTTCAAGCAAAAAACCAATCAAACAAAAGAAACAACACACATGTACATATATCCCATAGCCCACAAACACCACACTGCTGAAGGACTGTCATGTTCAGTCATTCTAAATAGAGATTTCCCCACTCTTTTCATTCTCTTCTGTACCCCACTGCAGTAGGATCTGAGCACATCCCTTGAGAACTAGGTTGTGCTGATAGTCAGGGTGAACTGAGGTTATCATCATCACCTCTACTATTACAGATAAAATTCAGTCAGCTCTACCTTCTCTTTGCAGTACATTTTATAGCTACTGACTACAATTTGAATGCAGATACACTATCTTGTGTATTTTTGTGTACATCAGTGTTCTGGAATTTTGTTTTAATTAATAACACTCCCTACCTCCCCTAAAAAAGGACAACTGTCCTCTTCAGAATCTATTAAACCATACAAATTTTTAAACTCAATACAAGCCAAAGCTCAAAGCCTAAGACAGAAGCTTCAATCAGGATTAAATACAGGGCTGATGGCTCTCCCCAAGTAAGAGGAAGGCCAGAAAAAAAGGCAAAGAGAGAACTCAAATTCCTAAGTTATTCTAGTCCTTCTTCAAACATTCTGTATCTATGCCTCAAAAGAAAAGTAAAAAAGGTTGTGTTAGTACATTAATCAAAACGTAGTTAAGTTGGAAAAAGTTTGAAATAAGAAATTCTTAACTGATCCAGACTAAGAAGTTTTTGATAAGGCATTGCATGGATGCATAAAAATACCTCTCAAATGGCACACTCATATCTCAACACAGCATTTGGACTGGAACCTCAGTAAGAATTCTTGGAATTATATTTTGCAGAACAAACGAGCAAGCCAAATATACTAATTCACATAATGTAAATCCACAGTTTTATTCTGCAGCCTTTCATGAATCTATTCATCCAAACAAAAATATGCTTTAAGGCATCACCTGCATAAATGGACATTACCACTGTATCACAAAGGATTTCAGTTCTTTAGAAAGGAAAAACAAAATTCACTTCAAATTCTAGTTCTCCGCACAGGAACAATATCATAGCAGAAGTGATTATATAGCATGGTAAAATAATGTATTCACTGCAGAGACAGACTGCTGTGAAAAAGACATCAAGTCCAAATCAATTCTGACAACTCTGTGTAAAAGGACACACAAAAGTAACATATTAATACAATATTCCGAACCACATATTTATCTCAGAAGAAAACAAAGCTTGTTTTATTATTAAAATTTCAAAATTTTGAGGAAAATTTATAACCTAGAAAAGCAAATGCATGTAAACGGTGTCAACAGGACTTAGAAAAAAAAAATTAAAATAACTGAAGGAACTAGCGACAAAAAAAGTCACTTCTAAATATCCAGTAGATTCTTTTTAAAAACCATAATCACACTTAGTAGCTTCATTAAAAACTGAACACCAATTTTCCTGACAATCTGAAGCTTCATAAAAATAAGGTAGAAAATTAACTAGACAGCTTAGTTAAAAAAAAGAAAACTAAAAAGACACATGTTGATATTTAAATTTCACAATGAATACTTCTGGTTTAGTTTCATTCAGTTATTCTTTAAATTCAAGAATTATAGAGAGTTTCTGTTCTCTTCAGTATTTGCTCTTGCTCTACCTTGCTAGTAACTATAGGAATTGCAACCTTTTTGTAATGTTATTTATTTCATGATTTTTAAGACTATAAAGAGGTGAGGCTTAGGTACTCAAAAAGAACATAAAAATATTTGAAATGTTCCTATTATAAATCCTATATATTTAACTACAAAAATATACTTGACTTGCTCTATATACATAGATAATACAATCTCAATTAACAACTCATCAAGACTTTCATTCTTTACTTAGATTAAATAGAGGTCTGCTAATAAAGGGATTTTACTCTTGTTCATCTTACTGAAGTGTACACCACTGAGTCATAAACCTTGTAATTAGGAAAAGTCTAGTGAGGACAAAGCAATTAGAAAAGAGCTTAGTAGAAAAACAGAATCTAACCATGTCTTTGGCATTAAAAGCATATTCCAATGGGTAGAACTCAAAAATAAAGAAATATATTGAAATACTGGCTTTTACACAAATATACAGTAATATCACTTTTTGTTAAAATTTATGATTATTATTAGATAACCAAAGTACAAAAGGGATGTAATTCAAGAAAGGTAAGATCATACATAGCATAAAGCCTAAACAAAAATTTTAGAGTTTAAAGGAAGCTCCCACAAGAAGCCTTCTCTACATGCTATGAATTTTACTCATTGTCTCAGACTCAAGAACAGTGTGTACAGGACAAATTAATAAAATGAAACAACAAATCACATGGACCTGTCAATACTATTTAAAAGAGTTCTACAAACTTAAAAAACTATCCACTTACTGCTTGCAAAGACTAAGCACTCTTAAATCAAAACAACAAATTGACTCTACCTTTTTTTTTTTTTTAATAGTGTTACTGCGAGTTTCAGAAAACCACTGACTAGTAAGTCTCACTTAACACAATAGTGCCAAAAAGTACACAGCAGAACCAGAAGCAAGACTACTTTATCAGAAGCATGAGTCACAAATAATATAATCCTACTATTGAGAATAAAGAAATATCCAAAGCATACTAAAAAACTAACTTTCTTGGTGGGGATTCTTGAAGTCTCAGAATCATAGAATCATCAAGGTTGGAAAAGAACTCTAAGATCACCAAGTCCAACCGTCAACCCAACACTACCATGACGACTAAACCATGTCCTGAAGTTCCACATCTACTTGTCTTTTGAACACCTCCAGGAATGGTGACTCCACCACTTCCCTGGGCAGCCTGTTCCAATGCTTAACTACTCTTTCAGTAAAGAAATTTTTCCTATTATCTGTTGTGGTTTAAGGTTTGGGGAAGGGGAGGGACAGGTGGAGCGGCTATTCCACTCCCCTTCCTGCCACACTCTATAAAAGGACACAGGAAGTTCCGCTCGCCCCTTCCTCGCTGGGATTGCTGCTGGCTCCGGATGGCTCTGTGGCTGCTACAACTCCACGTGGTTCGGGAGAAATCCAGTGGCATTCGAGGATCGGTGTTGTATATATTTGTATATATACCTTCCCTTGTTACCTCTGTATATTTCCCTTCCTCTGATATCCCTTTTGTTACTCCCTGTTAAAAGTTGTGATCTTAATTTTCCAACTTTGTGTGAGGCCTTTCTTCCTCCCCTGGGAGGGAAGAGGGGAGGGGGAAGAGGGGTGAAACTAATTCTGCTCTGTGGGGGTTGCCCTGAGCCCTAAACGGAGACACTATCCAATCTAAATCTCCCCTGGTGCAACTTGAGGCCATTTCCTCTCATCTTTTCCCTAGCTACTTGGGAGAAGAGACCAACACCCACCTTTCTATAACCTCCTTTCAGGTAGTTGTAGAGAGCAGTAAGGTCTCCCCTCAGCCTTCTCTTCTCTAGACTAAACAGTCCCAGTTCCCTCAGCCGCTTCTCACAAGACATGCTCTCCAGACCCCTCAGCAGATTCATTGCCCTTCTCTGGACTGTTCCAACATCTCAGTCTCTCTTTGGCACACAAAACTGAACACAGTACTCAAGTTGCAGTCTCACCAGCACTGAGTACAGGAGCACGATCACTTCCCTGCTCCTGCTGGACACACTATTTCTGATACAAGCCAGGATGCTGTTGGCCTTGTCCACCTGGGCATACTGCTGGCTCATATTCAGCTAGCTGTCCACCAGCACCCCCAGATCCTTTTCTGTCATGCAGTTTTTCAGCCACTCTTCTGCACCAACTGCAGGACCCAGCACTTGGTCTTGTTAAACCTCATCCTCAGCCTGTCCAGGTCCCTCTGCATGGCCTTCCTACCCTCAAGCAGATCAACATTGCTGCTCAATTTGGTGTCGTCTTCAAACTTACTGAGGCTGCATTCAATCCACTCATCCAGAGTGCATTGATAAAGATATTAAACAAGACTTGCCACAAAACTGAGCCCCAGGGAACACCACTTGTGACCAACTGGCCATCAACTGGATTTAACTCTGTTCACCACAACCCTCTGGACTCGGGCCATCCAGCCATCCAGTCAATAGCACTAGTCAAGGGAATACTTCCAGCAACCACACAAAGTTGGTATTTCAATTGTTTTACTCTCTCCTGATGAGGTCTTGATGTATGATTTGTTGAATATTGTATCTCAGCAACCAAATTACATGAAGTTAACACAAGCATCAGAATCTTTGCTAAAAAACAATGCTCTATGTACTGACGGCTAATTAATTCAAACCACAATTCCCCAGCTCAGATATCAAACATTCCCATATGAATAGGACAACTGTTTTGCAACTTTGAATTCAGAAAACCATCCTGCTGCCCACTCTGTAATGCCATCATGAGTGTCATTTTTTTGGTGGATAGCAAAAGCAACTCTTGAGGAATACAAGAACTGTCATTGTTTAACCCTCTACATTGTCCCATGAGTTAGGTACTTGGTAGCACATTAGCAGGAAGGAAAGACCACAGAACATAATGGAGCAGACTACTAAAAAGGCAACGTGATATTATAAGTATATGAAGCATAAGCTCTAATTTCATAATCACCAGCTTTAATGCTTGCAGGTTCAGTAACAGCTCAGCACACACAAATGAATTTCAAAGGAAAGATTTTCTAAAACCTCCCAAATTATTAAACCTAAGTCAATGACATAAAACTTACTGGGATACCAGTGGCACCTGATTGGGGTCATTATATCACTCGCTATTCAATTACAAAACTCTAAGCCTTTCTCCATATGATAAACCTTGAAGCATTTTAGGATTTCATGTTATAGGAAAAAATACATGTGCTTGATAATTATAGAATCTATGCCATTATAAAGCTTTTGTATATACAGTGGAATAATTACATCATGAAATTTCAACATAAGTAACTGAATTGAAAGAGGAGGAAAAACACATTGACTTACTTTCTCTGTAGTTACAGTAAGAGATGGAACCAAGGATGGTGAGGACTCCGATTGCTTCTTATATTTTTGCTTGTGTTTATCTTTCTCTTTATATTTCTAGAAGTTATAAAAGAGAACATAACCTAAGTTCAGCTTCATCTTTAACATAACCCATTTTACATAGCATCAAGCATTAACAAAATTTAAGAGATTAATAATGACCTGTGCCATCTTAATCAAAACACCCTTAATGTTTTGAAATTTTTATAATATAATTTTATAAAAGCAAGTCAAGTTTTTGTATTTGCTTTCAAAGTACACAAACCGAAATTCTTCAATTATAGACATTTATGGATCCATTGTTGTTAATATTATCCATCTTCACCATAATCTATTACTTAGCAAAGAAACTGGATTAAAAACAGAGACATGGCTTCTGCTTCAGTGGTCTTCCTGCATTTCTCACGAGATTTCCATCTTCCCTCATTTCTGTATTTGCATACTATTTTTTGTTGGGATACTACTGTAAACTAATGCAAGGTTTTAGCTTTGGCTCCCCTACTGACATGTCCATGCATAAAAATGTGAAATTTGATTTAGATTTCACTCCAAAAAAGGTGCACACAGTTTGCATACTAAACAAGTATTTTTCATGTTGAACTGAACAAAATACCAAAAGCTAAACAAATCAAGTGTGCTTTATAAAGAGGCTGGAATTTTCATATTTTTTTTAAACATAATATGAAGCATTGGCAGTGTGAATGAAACTGTGCAAACAGAGAGAAAATAATTTCTTAACCCAGAGACTTTAGAGTATAATAGAAGTCTTCCATACTGGCAGACATCAATTCTTAGAGGATTACAGAATTGGATCCCAATTGTGTATGTTTAAATAACTCAGACAAATAAAAAAATAAATAAAAATAAAACCCCCGAAGTCTCACAATTAGCAATTCAACTTACAATATAGAAGTACTTCAGTATCTTTACCAATTTAATCAAAACCAGGTTTAGACATTCACTTTTTCCTTAGCATCATAATATGGTTTATTCAGACAGCCAATGTCAGATGATGCAGAGAAACTGCACGTGTGAGATAAAGTTACTTGTAAGCTACTGGCGTTCAAGTATTCTGCTTCTTTAACTATTTGTGGAATTTTTGTGTACTCACACAGAACTCAGCAGAACAGCATAATCTAAGGCTATTTGTTCAGAATGAGTGCTTCAACAGAAAGCTACCAAAAAAATGCATACATATGGATTGGCATAAGGGGTTTAAAACTCCCACTGAGCAGCCTGAAAAGATGAGGAAGACAACTTATATTTTCCTAAGTCTGAATAGCCATATGACAACCCAGTAACCATTTTGAATCATTAAAATTATCCCTGCTGATCTTTCTCTATCAATCAAAATTACTATCCAGACCCTCAAAAGAAAACATAATTTGTTCAACAGCAACTGCACAGATGCTCTCACTTGTTACAGGACGAGATGTACCATGTGCATACTCTATTCAGGAATCACCAAGTACTTGGTTTCTATTTCAGTCACAATAGAAGAAATATCAGAAACTTATTTCATGGAATCACCCTAAGAGAATAAGAGAATGGGTTCTCAAATTCTCTAATAAAGTAGAATCAGTTAATTGACTGAAGTCACTTTGATAGCAGTCTCAACAGAAAAGGACGTGTCAAGAAGGAGGAAAGAGGGATACAAGAACAGAGGGAAGGGAGGGGGTATAAACAACTAAGAGCCTGGAAAGAATATGCTTTAAGTTCTGTGAAGTGAAGCATCAGCAACCATCACAAATTCCTCTTGTGGATCCAAGATACCAATACAAAGTTTGCCAGGACTCAAGGCCGCTGGAGGGGTACACCACGCAAAGGCCTTTCACATATAAAGATCTCATCCACAGGAGGTCTGCTGTCCTTAACTCAATATTCTCTCCTCTTTTTAGGTTATACCTCTTCTAACAATCTCCCCTCTTTTTTTTTTTTCTTTTCTTTTTTCTTCCTAAGGAAATTTCTTAAGTCCTACTTCTGAATGTGAATTGACTACAGATGCAAATAACATCAAAGAAGTGAAGAATATTTCACTGCAAGAAAACCTTTGAAAGGAATGTTCAGGTTTTACACTGATAAGAATAAAAATTTCAGCAACAACCTGCTGAGATGAAGAGACTTAGCTCCCACAAAGTGACCCATTGCAGTTGCACCCTCTTCTCACCATAAAGATGCACACAAAGCATAATGAGAGTTCTGAAATACCCACTTTTGGATCCAGGAAAGGAATAACGGACATGAATTCCCACAATATTTAACAAATATGACAGCTTTCAGTCAAGTCTGTCTTAAAGGACAAACCAGCCATCTTCCCTATTGCCAGAAAAAGAACAAACATGGATAAACATCCATCCATTCAGAAAGCCATATGGAAACCCACCATTCTAGGGAAGGTAATGATATGAAATGTCTGATCTTTTACAAGCTTTACTGTAAGGAAAAAAAGGGCAGAAATTACTCTTAATGGGGACCAAAATAATATTGCTAGTAAGTGAAAGCTAAGGGAGCCCTGAGGGCAGGTCAGACTCAATTTTTTTAAATATTCATAGGCATGAGTTCACATGTTCCAAACATCTGTATTTTAAGATAGTTGATATTAAGATAAATATAATGCTATATCCTGTAAAAATAGGATTTAGCAGAAGAAACGTTACAAGGAAGAATACATTAAAAAATACAAGGCCAACTACAAAATTGACAAAGTAAACTTCAATCTTGGTTCACAAATAGCGCAGCTCAACAGATCAGGTTCAAGCAGCTCCTGAAACTTTCTTCCTCTAAGAACAAGAAGGTGCAATTGCCTTGCAGCCGTTGGGTAAGCAGCATTAGTCACCCTTGAAGAACCCTGATTTATGATGTAGCTAAATGTCAATACAAAATACCTACAGTTCATATGCCATGATTAACCAGAAAGCTTCATTTACCACTGGGGATCTCATTTTTGGCTTTTGTTTCTTATCTAAAAAAATTACATAATACCTTCAAATTTTCAATAGCTATATGCTGCAAAATAAGAAAACAAATATGGTGCAAATTTTCTGGAATCCTATAGCACCTGCTGTACATTGATCTCTTGTGAGGCAGGGGTTGGGGATGGAGAAGGGAAAAATTGCATGTTTCGACTGCTTCTGTTTCTTCCACAAAGATTCAATCTACAAAATTATTATATAATATGACTTCACAAATACAGTTGGGTTCCAACTCTTCAGGTTTTTTAGCTCATTTACATGTTGGATCACTCCAAAGATCAGTGCTTGCTCATTCATTTGCTTTAATGTACCTTTCAGTGGAAACATTTACCAGACTATTGAATGAAAATATCACCTAATCAAACAACAAATTAAGGATACATGTATGATTTTATCTTAGCTCTAATCTGTTACCAACAAAATAAATGTTATCAAATCTACCTTTCCACAGTTTGGACCTCAATGTCTGGGAAGACGGAATAATGCAAGAGGATGATAACTTTGGATGAGTTCAGCTTTACCCTAATAGTATTATTAATTCATAACATTTCCACATGGAAGTATCATTTAACTTGTTGAAGGTATTTACACTTATTTGCAATTCATTCTTGTCTCAGGAACACAGAGCCTTCTCCATAGAGGTTTCCAGGGTATTTTATTTCATTAAACTATGTTCTGAAGTTTGGAATTTAACAGTTCACTATTACAAAGGTAGTTAAAAAAAAAAAAAAAAAAGCTTACTGACCCCTGTCTCACCCTTCCCACACTGTTTAGCTTGTCAGACCTTCTGTGTGCCAATTCAAACTGCTAGTACAGCAGGAACAAAACCCAAATTGAGTAGCTTTCTGCTGTTCCAGGGCGCTAGATTAATTCAGTGAAGGAGCATGAGAGATGGACAGTAACAGGGACAGGAAAAGGTAGATGCAGAACAGAGGAGCAAGGGCTCACCTGCCCAGGCCACTGGGTACTAACTCCTAATTTGGAAGAATTAAAAGGCATGCATGCTATCAGCAAGCACCAGTGCTCGGTCCCTCAGACAAAACTGCTTGAGCTTGAAGTATTGCATCTTTATCCCCTTCTCTATCAAAAAAATCATAACTCCTCCACTATGTTTGCTTGTCCCAAGTTTTCAAACATTAACAACATTTTCAAATTTATTTTCTTTAGTGATTCTTGGAAGAGAGATCATCTGAATGTCTAAACCAAATTTTTCAGCTGCTGTTTTTGGCACTCTCAAATAATTCCAACTTATCAGGATGCTCTATTAGCATAGAGTACTCAGATTGGTGCTTTTGTCATTTCTGGATTTTCTGCACTATCTTTCTGTCACTGAAGGATGTAAATCCACAGCTGTCATCATCACAACTAATATCTTTAATAGAAAGCTGCACATAGGTCTTGCTAATCCCCAATACAAGACCTGCTTGGCCTCTTATTTGTGACTAGTAGCTATTAGTAATGTAACCATAACAATTCCAGGATGAAAGATGCTCACAGTCCACAAGTTTCAAATTCAAATCCTAATTTATCTTGTTTTGACAAGAGCCATAGCTCAGGCATTCATCTATCTATCATTTTATACGGTATACACCACAGCAGGAAAATTAAATGCAGCAGCAGTGCTGATGCAGTCATAGTAATAAAAGGATATAGACACGGGACAGTTTACAGGGAGAGGTGGAACACTACTGCCAGCATTATTCAAATGCATACATATTCAGCTCTAAGCACAAAATTTGTTCTGAAGTACCAACACTTGATACGATTACTTAAGAGACTCAAAAACGTCACTTCAATGCAGGGATAATAGAATTTTAACTGCCAATGTTAGAAAGACTCAAGAATTGTTATAAAAATGACATCCAAAGCTTCTCTTAGGTGCAAGACTAATGCACAACTCTTATGCAGAATGAGATGCTCTTCTTCTGATATGTAACATTAAAATAGGCTTCTTGTATTATTTACACAGTTTAATATCAACTGTTAGTGATGGATACTCAGTGCTAAACACTTGAGTAGCACTTTACAACTTCAAAAATGGTGCAAGATTAATTAAATCAAGGCAACCACTTATTGTCCATGCTCACCTTCATTTATTCCTATAAAAATTGCAAGTATTTAAAACTTTAAAAATACATATTATGTTGCATACTGTGAAATGCTCCACTGTCTATAAAGTAACTCAAAGATACCCATCAAATATATGTCAAGACATAGGTGAACAAAACAGCAAGCAAACAAAGGGAATACATTTAATTCTCCTGGCTCAATTAGCTTAACATTGCAGATCCCCTTTAACTGCAGATGGTCTACCAGCACACAAAACACTGTGCCTGGTGAACAGCATATACATACAACTTTATTTAAAAGTATCAAGATTACCTTCTAGAAACTGTCACAAAGTCAACATAAAATACTAATAATCTTCTACTAATCAAGAATCCAAAGCAAAGAAAATTAATACCCTGAAGTACCTTTTGCTTCTACATGTCTCACACCTGTAGCTACAGAACTGCTTTATACAGCACTGTAAATTGTCTCTTGAGGACTAAAACAATATTATTTTTCTAAAGAGTTAAAAAAAGGAAACCATTGCTTGTGCAGCTGACTGGTAACTCACAGAACTTCAGCTCGTCCTATTTTTGTCACAGAATCTGACATGATGCATGACAGGTCAATTTTATCTTTTCACAGTCAGTTATTTAGATAGTGAGGAATACACAATGAACACTCGATCCAAGTGGTAAGGACTTGATTTGTAACAGTCCCACACTGTTAATAATTTGAAATACATCAAAAAGTATCAAGTGCCTTTCTCCCAGGCTAAACTCATAGTACTGACATACAATGTACTGGGAAAGTCTGGGCAGTTCAGGATGCAGTTCACAAACTGACACACAGCCAGCCTATGAAAACTTTCAATGAGTAGACATGTTTTACATTTTCCCTTCCCATGGGGTAACAACCAAAGTCACGGCTACTGTGGAACAAGCTGAATGTCACGCACTGCCTCAAACTCTTCTTGGATGTTCAAATTTCTCCCCTCAAAATCAGAGAAGGTGTAAGAACACGAAAAACAGCAAGAAAATGCCCATAATAAATTCCCTTTAGCCAGCAGCTCAGTGTTCAGAACACCTGTCCTGGCTCCTGCATTTTAGGCTCTCTTCTGATACTCTGTAGTAGTGCCCTGAGGCTCCTTGTCACTATTTTGGGTTTTTTGCCTCTTCAGTCACCACTTCCTACACATTTGCAGTTGTTGTGGTTTAACCCCAGCCAGCGACTAAGCACCACAGAGCCACTCACTCAATCACCTCCCCACCAGTGGGATGGGGACAGACCTGGAAGGCTAAAAATGAGAAAACTTGTGGGTTGAGATAAAGACAATTTAACAGATAAAGCAAAGCTGCAGACACAAGCAAAGCAAAGCACAGAATTCATTCACCACTTCCCATTGTCAGGCAGGTGTTCAGTCATCTCCAGGAAAGCAGTGCTCCATCACGTGTAAGTTCCTTGGGAAAACAAATGCCATCGCTCCAAATGCCCCCCTCTTCCAGCTTCTTCCCCTAGCTTTATATGGTGAGCACGTCATATGGTCTGGAATACCCCTTTTGTCAGTTGANGAAGCCCTCACTGGAGCAATGCATTGCTGGGAGGGCTGCAGCCCCCAGAAGACACTCACATGGGTAGAAAGTTTGTGGAGGACTGTCTCCTGTGGGGTGGAATCCACACTGAAGTAGGGGAAGAGTGTGAGAAGCCCTCCCTACAAGGAAGAAGGAGCAGCAGAGACAATGACTGGAACACCCATTCCCCATCCCCCTGTATCACTGACGAGGAGGAGGTAGAGAATGAGAAGCAGAGCTGAACACGGGAAGAAGGGGAGAGTCGGGGGAAGGTGTATTTAACATCCAGTCGTATTTCTCACTGTACTGCTCTGATTTAATTGGCAAATTGGTAGGGGGGTTGTTGCTTAAATTAAATTGATTCTGTTTTCCCAAGTCAAGTCTGTCCTTTGGTCATGCCCATAATTGGTAAGTGAGTCCTCCCTATCCTTTGCCTCAACCCTTGAGCCTTTTGTAGCAGTTTCTCCTCCTCATCCCACCAGAGGGGGTAGAAGTGAGTAAGCAGCTGTGTGGTGCTCTGCTGCCAGATGGGTGGGCTTAAAAACCACAACATCTGCTCAGCCCACAACCCAGCTCAGACCAAAGCACTTCTGGTAGAAAAGGAGCATGTGTAATTCAGCTGCTGCATAGTAGTTACTATGTAGTAAAACTCACATTTTTCAGAAGTCATAAACATATAATGCTAATAAGCTTGCATAATTTTCATGTAAGTGGCATGACACTTCCTTTACACAAAGGTCAATCCTAGACATGTTTAATTCCTTCTTCAGTCCCTTCCAAAGTAAAGCTGCGAAGAACATGAGAAAAGCAAGGTATTCTTCCACGGCCTTCACTGGCCTGAGTTTCTCCCCAAGAAGCTTGAGGTAAATACCTGAGCCCTCAAAAAAGGGACATCATAACAGGATGTCAAGCACCATACTACCAACCCTACTTATGAGACACACAGCTTTGTCTTTAATCATTTTTAAACAACACTGCCACAGAACTAACACTACTTAGTGGAGCAGAAATCCGAATATAACTAAACTATCTATTCTGTAGCTTCAAATTCTTCATTAAATCATATCAAAGAGGTTTTTTTAATCATTATACCATTATACATTTGCTATTGATTTTGTAAGCACAGTGCCCAGAAGAGACTAAATACATATTATGAAGGAAAACACATCTTCATCTCAGTCTCTTTACAAAAATAACAAGTACCCATATCAACATTTTCAGATCAAACACGTCTTATTGCAGAATAATATTTTATATGCAATGGATAGCTTTTCAGGTCTGACCAGCAAAAACAGTTCCAGTTCTCAACTCATACACTCATACAACTTCTGCTTGGCAAAACAAAAGCTTTAAGGATTATCCAAATTTCCAAAGAGCAAATATGAAACAAAGTAGAAACTAGAGTGTCCTTACTGGAGGGAGGGGTGGGGGGGGAAGACACCACTCTATCTGGAAAGATACACATATTTACTGTAATGTACATCTAGATTCCAAACACATTTACAGAAGAGGAAAATCAGGAAAGTCATCCTAAAAAATGACACTACTCCTCCAAGATACACTGTACATTTTATATACTTTATCAGATAAGACATCCCATGGAGAAGGTAACTAAATTNCCCAGCCAAAACCAGCACAGCAGTCTTCAGTCGTATGCCCATTTCTGTTTAATTTGCTATGAGCCATCACAGCAAAGAGCTTTAAATTTCCCTTCCTGCTATGTTGGGTTTGTGCCTGGCAGGGTTTTAGCAGTATGCGAGGAGGGTACTGGCATGGCTCATTTAAGAAGCTTTGTGAACCTCGCCCAGCTCCAAGTTAGACCTTCCTCTGGCCAAGGCCAAGCCAACTGATTACACTGGAAGTGCCACTGCAACAAAATTTAAGAGAAAAAAAAAACTGTTGGGCAAGTTCTTTGTTTTGGAGGGGTATGAGACCTGAGAGAGACAACTATAAGGACACTGAGGTCAGTATGGAAGGAGGGGGGAAGGTGTGCTGGAGCAGCCATTCCCCTTCAGCCCACGGTGAGATGGCAGGCTGAGCCCCTGCAGTCCATGGAGGTTATCAGTGGAGTAGATATCCACCTGCACTTGTGGAGGACCCCACACCTGAGCAGGTAGATGTGCCCAAATCAGTCTGTAACNTGCTCCATCACGTGTAAGTTCCTTGGGAAAACAAATGCCATCGCTCCAAATGCCCCCCTCTTCCAGCTTCTTCCCCTAGCTTTATATGGTGAGCACGTCATATGGTCTGGAATACCCCNTTCCCCTTCAGCCCACGGTGAGATGGCAGGCTGAGCCCCTGCAGTCCATGGAGGTTATCAGTGGAGTAGATATCCACCTGCACTTGTGGAGGACCCCACACCTGAGCAGGTAGATGTGCCCAAATCAGTCTGTAACTCTGAAGGAAGCCCTCACTGGAGCAATGCATTGCTGGGAGGGCTGCAGCCCCCAGAAGACACTCACATGGGTAGAAAGTTTGTGGAGGACTGTCTCCTGTGGGGTGGAATCCACACTGAAGTAGGGGAAGAGTGTGAGAAGCCCTCCCAACAAGGAAGAAGGAGCAGCAGAGACAATGACTGGAACACCCATTCCCCATCCCCCTGTATCACTGACGAGGAGGAGGTAGAGAATGAGAAGCAGAGCTGAACACGGGAAGAAGGGGAGAGTCGGGGGAAGGTGTATTTAACATCCAGTCGTATTTCTCACTGTACTGCTCTGATTTAATTGGCAAATTGGTAGGGGGGTTGTTGCTTAAATTAAATTGATTCTGTTTTCCCAAGTCAAGTCTGTCCTTTGGTCATGCCCATAATTGGTAAGTGAGTCCTCCCTATCCTTTGCCTCAACCCTTGAGCCTTTTGTAGCAGTTTCTCCTCCTCATCCCACCAGAGGGGGTAGAAGTGAGTAAGCAGCTGTGTGGTGCTCTGCTGCCAGATGGGTGGGCTTAAAAACCACAACATCTGCTCAGCCCACAACCCAGCTCAGACCAAAGCACTTCTGGTAGAAAAGGAGCATGTGTAATTCAGCTGCTGCATAGTAGTTACTATGTAGTAAAACTCACATTTTTCAGAAGTCATAAACATATAATGCTAATAAGCTTGCATAATTTTCATGTAAGTGGCATGACACTTCCTTTACACAAAGGTCAATCCTAGACATGTTTAATTCCTTCTTCAGTCCCTTCCAAAGTAAAGCTGCGAAGAACATGAGAAAAGCAAGGTATTCTTCCACGGCCTTCACTGGCCTGAGTTTCTCCCCAAGAAGCTTGAGGTAAATACCTGAGCCCTCAAAAAAGGGACATCATAACAGGATGTCAAGCACCATACTACCAACCCTACTTATGAGACACACAGCTTTGTCTTTAATCATTTTTAAACAACACTGCCACAGAACTAACACTACTTAGTGGAGCAGAAATCCGAATATAACTAAACTATCTATTCTGTAGCTTCAAATTCTTCATTAAATCATATCAAAGAGGTTTTTTTAATCATTATACCATTATACATTTGCTATTGATTTTGTAAGCACAGTGCCCAGAAGAGACTAAATACATATTATGAAGGAAAACACATCTTCATCTCAGTCTCTTTACAAAAATAACAAGTACCCATATCAACATTTTCAGATCAAACACGTCTTATTGCAGAATAATATTTTATATGCAATGGATAGCTTTTCAGGTCTGACCAGCAAAAACAGTTCCAGTTCTCAACTCATACACTCATACAACTTCTGCTTGGCAAAACAAAAGCTTTAAGGATTATCCAAATTTCCAAAGAGCAAATATGAAACAAAGTAGAAACTAGAGTGTCCTTACTGGAGGGAGGGGTGGGGGGGGAAGACACCACTCTATCTGGAAAGATACACATATTTACTGTAATGTACATCTAGATTCCAAACACATTTACAGAAGAGGAAAATCAGGAAAGTCATCCTAAAAAATGACACTACTCCTCCAAGATACACTGTACATTTTATATACTTTATCAGATAAGACATCCCATGGAGAAGGTAACTAAATTTACCAAGAGAATGAGCCTCCATACCACATACAGTTCACTGACTGAAGATTAGTATTTTGCAAAGCACACATCATTCCTTAACTATAGAACATGCAAGATTAAAAATGCCAAACAAAAAAATCTGTAGCCACGAAAAGCTCAGAGATAACAGTTTTAGGAAACTGTAACCTTTTTCACCACTTGGTTTTAGCAAGAACAGTGTTTTGTTATTATACAACATCAAGTTTAACTTGCTTTATAAAAATGAACAAGCTATAACGTGCCATGAGAACCACTGAATGTCAAGTAATAGGTTAGTGCTTCAAACTGCTTCACCTGGTATTAAAGATCATGAGATTTTATGAATTACCGTGTTTCAGCTCATGAAAGGTAGAAGAAACTTAAATACCCTATTTCTAGCAAAATTCAAGTCACAGAAGAAGGCCAGGACTTGCAAAGGCAAGCCACAATATTTACTATTTCTAGAAGATCCACATCAAAACACTTCCAGAGCAGGAGAAGCTGAGCAGCCAGAAGAAAAAATAGCTAACATACTGGCTGAACACACTCTGTTAGAAAGTCCCTCTCTGAAGATTTTACAAGTAGCACAATCTGAAGAAGCAGAGTATTTCCAGTCAAAGTCACTTGGGGAAAAAAAAGCATGCAAACAAACACACCACACCACACCAAACAACTACAGCAACAATGTTTTTTGCACTTCTCAGACATACAAAACTGAAATGGAGCCTCATGCTGACCTCAAACTTTCTTCAAATTCAACTTCAAGGTTTTGTCAATATAAGTAAAAATCCATGGATGTGTTTTGACAAAAGCACGACCTGGAACATGGTAGTGGTGAAAAACTAAGCAAACTAAGAAAATATATGGCAAGTATTGGTAAGTTTCTACCTCGCAGGTAATTCAGTAGTCTGTAATTCAAGACTGTTTTTTTTCTACCACTGTGTTACTAAGAAAAAAAAATCTGCCAAAACCCCATGTTATTATTATTTTAGTTATAAATTTAGATTTAGAGGTACGAGCACATCACAATGTACAGTCTTTTCTGCATTACCAGATTATTATGAAACTATTCGCTTACAACACTAATGAGATCTAAAGACACTTTAGAAGATTATTCAAGAACAACGGAAATCCACATCCATCCAAAGTGGAGGTGAGCTTAAAAACCAAATCAATTATGAAGGAGACCAACGGTCTGCAGACTGACAATTGTTATTCAATTCTCTGTCACTACAAATATAGCTCCTTCATATAATACACATTTGGTCAATACAGTCTTGGATTTCAATTTTTATATAATGATTTTGAATAACGCAAAACTAAGTCTACCCACATCCGCAGAGAAGTCTATTAAGTTAGTTGTACAGGATGCACGCAAGTGAGTAGTTTTGCATATATTCTTAAAAGCCTAAAAAAGACCCAAAGCAAATTTGTATTATTGTGCCACTGTCTGTTATCACTCTGTGTTGAATTTCATGACAAATTTTCCATAGACAACTGTTAATCTAGCAGTAATTAAAACAAAGTTATATTCATTATAAATTTAAAATTCTTTTTTCTTTAAATACGTAAAGTTAAGTTGTTAAAGGAATACACTGATAGAAATTAGCAGTCAGTTATGTTCTTTGTACCCTCAGAAAGATTCTCAGGTGAATGACAAGGTATTTTGCCATCACAGTGGGCTTGACCACCAGTACCAGTAAAGTGTATCAACAAGAAATATCACTTCTTTGATGAGAAGAAGATGTAACAGGTTGAAACAAAAAAATTAAATGTACATGTTTATCAGCACACTTTCTAAAATGTTGAAATTTTTTTTCCACCAGGTCACAAAAGCTACACAAAAAATATCTCTAATGGAAAACTAAAGCAAAGGAAGCTGTATAGAAACAGCCTTCCCAAAGAATATATTTCAGTGTGTATCCCAAAACTGATAATAAACATGAACAGGAAGGTGCATGTACAAAAGCATCTGAAGATGTTTCCTCATTAGGCCCTAGTATCTCTAGTTTATCACCTGTGTTATTTATTATTCAGTGTTTCAGGAACAAAATTTCCTTCACACTTTTCAGCCAAAATGAAATTTATCAGAATGTGCTACTATTAAGCAGATGTGCCACATAATTAGTAACGACAAATCCACTTACTTTTTTCTCCTTCTCATGATGTTTATCCTGAGAGTGAGAGGAAGAATCACTTAAACTTTGATCATATGACCTATTAGATCCCCGTTTGCTCTTTTTCTAAAAAGAGAAAACATATTTATGGATAGAGAAAAGGAACCATTTGAATAAATAAAAAATATAAACCATTTCAACTGACAAGATGCCTTACTGTTTGAAGAAGAAAAAAAGAGAAAACTTCAGTTACTGAAAAACTGACAAATTACTAACACCAGCAGAATTAACAGGACAACCCAATGTATACCAGGAAAAAATGCCCATCCTTATATTGACTTTTACACCTCACATGAATTTGCAAGATATGCTTTCCACAGAGAAATGAAATATGCCACTTTTTAAAGGTTAAAAGATGCTAGACACATTTTCAGGTTTTCATAACATAAAACAGAAAAGATGCTGCTCAAATGAGTATCACATGGAGCCACAGCGCTAGCACTGCCACATGCTTGACATGCATTGTGAGGTGGCTGCTTTATGGCTCCATGATTTATTATTCAAATGACCTGTCCGCAAAATTTCATTTAAATGGTTTAAAAAACAAGATACAGAATGCTATGGTCGTGTATGCATTTACAAGCAGCAGACATAATTGCCTGTATTCCTGCAATGCCTGAGTGCCTAGTCCAGAATTGCAAATATTTTATGCTAGGTCAGTGTTCAAAATGTTTCTTATTTCATCATAACTGAGGTAGCTCTATAAAGACGCTTCAGGTCGGTGCTTTGCCAATCAAAGTTTACAGTGGTATAGTAAATATACGCCATACACCCTCAGTAGCAAAACTAAACACCTGTATTTACCAGGCATCAACAGCCACAATAATCCTAAAGAAACACCAAAAACACTTAAATGATCTTGCCAGATTTCACTGCTCTCACCACTATAGTTTCGTAAGGGGAAGCTAACGAATTACGTGTCAAATATAGAGTTATGTCTTAATCATTGAACTTGTTTTTTAAATAAACATACATGTTCTCAATCATAGCAGCACAGCAAAACTCAAATCAAATGCAAAATAGTCTTAAGAGTTTGCCTTCACTGCTAAGTAATAGAGCATTTTTGTTATTTTTGTATACTTAGCTCAAGATAATAATTAAAAAGATCTTAGCTTAGTAAGGGCCTAGAAAGCCCTGACTTATCTTCATTATGAAGCAAACTCATCAATATTCACAAGAGCACAGAGTTAACCTCACCAAACTTATCTTCCAGGAAGCTAAAATGGTTCATTGGCCCTGTGTTTCTACCTCATTGCAACCTATTCAGAAGTCATCCAAGTATTCAACCTTTTTTAGCAGNTTTTAATGAAATACAATCTACTTTCAGAGCTACATGAAAATATCATTTCTAGTGTTAGTAGCAATTCAGAGTGAAAAAAATAAGTCAGTGATATTAATTTATAGAATTTAACAAATACATACCAGTTTGCTAAAATGGTATTTACAGTAGCCACAGTATTGGACGTTATCTGCACCATTGCCTTCTTCTTCACAAAGAAGTCCTGCAAACTGTGCACTAAAAATAAACCAAACAACATTCAAAGAAAACAATTTTACATC
>VYZX01013439.1:0-50354 GCA_013401335.1 Brachypteracias leptosomus
AGCACTCCAGGTGTGCCTCACCAACATTGGGTAGAGGGGGAGAATCACTCCCCTTAGCCTGCTGGCAACGCTCTTCCCAATGCAGCCTTAGCTGTGAAGGAACATTGCTGGATCATGCTTAACTTGGTGTCCACCAGGACCCCCAAGGCCTTTTCTGCCACACTGCTTTCTAGATTGTTGGCCACCAGAACATTCTGGGGCACGGGGCTGTTCCTCTTCAGGGACAGGGCTCTGTGCTTCCTTTTGAACATCAACAGTCAGCTGGAGAAGGAATGGGTAGTGGGGACCATTGATGGTGCTGATGTCAATGTAATTCTCTCAGTCATCAGTGAAAAGAGCTGGTTATCAAGTATTTTTTTTCTATAAAATATTTGTATTAAATTTTGTGCTTTCTCAGAATGCGTAAATGGGTTATATATCAATATTTTCATAAAAGATATAATGTTGGACCAAATTTAAACTGCTTGGATTATACAGCCCCTCTGAGCAATGCATTAGGAGTTATTTCACAGTTGCACTAATTGACTGCAAAGCCATTGTGGTGCTCAAAGGCAAAGTCATTAAATCTAAGATTTTTTCATCTCCATTTAGATATCTGGCTGTCTCAAGTACTTTGCAGTACTCTACCAACCAGCATCCTTTAATTCCTTTATGAAATAAGGCTTCTGTTAGAATGAGAGGCTTTCCTCTGAGCTGATTCTAAAACTGATGTTTCAGAATAAATGTGCAGGAAAGCTTTTTTTTTCTTTTTTCCTCCAGGAAGTTTTAAATTAGAAATCCCTCGGCATCCTCTGTTGCAATTAAGTTCTATCCAGCTGTCACTGATACCATCAGAAGTGCTGGGGTTGTTTAGCTGGTTTTTATCTGTGACACTGAAATTGGAATATCACGTTCACTTAAGAGCTGATGCTGAGCAATGGAGCAAAAGTCAATTTCTTTTGATTTGTCTGGACTTCATAAAGCTTAGGAACACTTTGCTGTGGAAATTCAGAAGGCTTTGTTGTTGCCAAAGGAGGGCAGGCTGGAGTGCACGGTGTATTTTGGTGCCAGCCTTACACAGTGTCCAGCTCTGTCTGTCCACAGGCAGTGGTGGTGTGGGCTTGCTCAGCACGCTCTGGGGGGGCATCTCAGCTGCAAAGTAGAGAGTACCTGGGGATTGAATATTTGTGCCTGCTCTGTCCTTAACTCTCCCTGCAGGTTAAAAAGAGATGTGTACTTAATGATTTGGCTTTCTGTGATCAGTACCTCCATCTACAAAGAACTAGCTTGCTGTGCAGGGCTATTGAGCATGAAAGGAGCAGTATGTCGTGGCTGCACAACCTGCCTGCCTTAGATCTTGTACCATGACCCCTGAGAAGAAATGGTGAAGAAGTAACAGGCTGGAGATGCTGGCCTAGAAAAGCTGAGCAACTTCTCCTGTGCTTGTGTGCAGGTGCTCACTGCCTGGGGAAAGTCCAGTGCTGCCTTCCAGTAGAAGAAGGGTAGTTGGTAGAGAGGAGGGAGCCACATTGACCAGCCAAGGTTTCACATCTGAAGACCCGTAGCTTGTTTTATAGCATTTAATTTTTCAATTGATATCCTGAACTGCATCTTGCAGGTGTAGATTATAGTTAGAAATAAACAAACACTGATACCTTGGTTTAGTATACATGTATATTATTTGAAGTTTTGAATGGGTAACTTCTGCAGTGGCATGTGATACAAGTATTCCTTAAATAACTTCATGCCCAACTAGAAAGCTATAGTCAGAGTGGTTATTTCATGAGTGTTTATTTTGCATATTGTGATGCCAGTTTTCTTTTCTTTATCTACCAATCCAAATGAAAGTTATTTTCCTGGCTTTGACAGCACCTTAACAATCCTCCTGATATTTAGCCAGTTAAAATGTGGACTGAACCTGGAAAAAACCTGAAGGCAGGGTGCTAAAGTTTATGAAATTGCCTAAAGAAAGAAATACCAGCAAAAGATCTGTGTATTTTTTATGTTTTTCCATAAATTATTTTCTGCTGATATAAATATGGTGTGAAAAGTTTGATCTCAGGCATGTACACAACATTGAGTTTTCTCAACTTCAGCAAGCCTGTGTATTGCATCTGAGATCTGCTAGAGGTGAGTTCGTGTATGTAATTATAAGGATTTAGGCATGGAAGTTGTTGGGTTGGAGTCATAAATTTAAAAAAAAAGAGCATAGAATTTTTAAGGAGCATAGAAAAGGAAGGTGGACATCTTGCACAGAAATGCTTACACAAGTCAGCTGAATTATCAACTTGTTTATTTATGTTCCATTGGCATTAGATGACCCAGTTAATACAGAGTTATCCTCAGAGGCGGGAGGAGATGATTGTTAGAGAGGCCTGTGACTAAACCAGAAAAGCCTAATCTAGCTTGATTAAATAACCCATTGCTGCTCTCCTTTCCCATTGCCTTTTAGCTCCTTCAAGGGACCACTACACACAGTGCTAGGTCAGCGGGACCGTGTGAGCTCTAGGGTTTGGGCATATGGGCAGCCTCACAGGTTGTCCTCTTCCCCCTCCTGCCTTTCCCTGCCTCCTTGTGATGTTTTCCTAGTAATGCGAAGGCATTAGTAAGACATTGGTATCACAGTGAATTGCTTTATTAAAGTATCCTTTATACTGTGAGGATATATTGTAGATATTACAATTTAGAACAGTTTGTAGTGTGCTATTAATCAAATAATGTCATGGGAGGAGCAGCTGGCAAGCTGTGGGGTGGAAAGTAGTTGCTGAGAAAGCTGGGGCAGATCTCTCTGGAAGTGGTGACTGGAAGCTCAGAGCTCAGCTGGGAGCTGGGTACTTGCTGGATTTGGGCTTTATCCCACACCCTGCGTGGCCCACACTTCAGAGCCAGCAGCATTTGATGGTGGAGGATGGCCATGGAGCCCATCAGCATGTCCAGACAACTGTATTTTGTTCTTTGTAAGAAACAGTGATAAATGTGCTGCCAAGCAGGGCTTCTGATTCACATGCCTGCTTAATAAATCGAATAAATCAGAGAGAGGGTTTCTGTTCTGTCTTCTTAACCCAAGCAATTTTTGTACCAGATGCTTGTCTGGTACTGAACAGATGCAAGTGTGGGCAGCAGATGGAGAGAGATGATTCTGCCCCTCTCCTCTGCCCTGGTGAGACCTCACCTGGAGTACTGTGTCCAGCTTTGGAGCCCCCAGCACAAGAAGGACGTGGACCTGTTGGAGTATGTCCAGAGGAGAGCCACAAAAATGATCAGGGTGCTGGAGCACCTCTTCTATGAAGACAGGCTGAGAGAGTTGGGGTTGTTCAGCCTGGAGAAGAAAAAGCTCAGGGAGGACCTTAATAGTGACCTTCCAGTACCTGAAAGGGGCCTATAGGAAGGCAGGAGAGGATCTGTTCACAAGGGTTTGTAGAAATAGGAGGAGGGGTAATGGTTTTAAGCTAGAAAAGAGTAGATTTAGGTTAGACATTAGGAAAAAGTGCTTTATTATGAGGGTGGTGGATCCCTGGAACAGGTTGCCCAGAGAGGCGGGGGGGGCCCCATCCCTGGAGACATTCAAGGTCAGGCTTGATGGGCTTTGAGCAACCTGACCTAGTTAGAGATGTCCCTGCTTATTGTAGGGAGCTTGGACTAGATGAGCTTTAGAGGCCCCTTCCAACCCAATATATTTTATTCTATGATTCTATGTTCACTGCATCTGGAATTTATTCCTATTTGGAAGGAATAAGGAAAAGGAATAAGTCAGAGTAGAGTGCCTGTGGGAGTCCAAGTAAGGTGGAGAGATGTGAGCTGGGTACTCGTGTACCAAGGCTGAGCAGCTAAATTCAGCAGCTAACGGGGAGAGGGGTGGAGAGGCAGAGCAAAGTGTGAGGAGCTGGACACCGCAGCCCCTTTCACACCAATGTTCCTCTGCTTGAGCACTTATGTTCCATAGGCATTGTGAGAAAAACAAGTACCTGTCTGCTCTTGTTACTTGTTGGTTTTGCTGGTAAAGATGTTGTTCTGTGCTCTGGCAGATTTGCAGTGCAAGTAATTAAAAACAAATAGCAAAACCTAAGGAGATCAAAACTCATCTCTTGGTCACTATGACAACTGTGAGTTCACTGATGGATTTAATTCTGCGTGCTCTGTCTGAATTTCAATGCCCTTGTCTCAAGGATGGTTTACATTTGAAAATGAGGAAAGTACAGAGGCAGTTTAGCTACGTTTATTTCAAGTCTGTTTTTCCCCAGGGAAATTGAAGGTAGTACATGAAATATTGGGCTGCAGGAATGGTCTGTTAATGGCATATTTTTTCAAGCTGAAAGCTGCTGAGAGCTAAGGAGCTTTATATTCTTAGTTTGATGTTTGTTTATTTTAGTTTCAGAGTTACTTCACTCTCAGTAGCAAAGTCAAGCTGCTCAGAAATGTGATTTTTCCTTTCCCAAGGTATAGCAGCACTGGAACTTCCTCCACTGTCACCTTGAAGTTAGAGAGAAAATGACTATCTGTTAAAAAAAACACTTCTGTTTCAGTACCAGGTTAATGGGAATGTATTTATCATGGAGGTAAATTTTTGTTATTATTTACTTCTTGTGTTTTTCAGGTGCTGCTAAATCCAGTCCGGCTTCTAAACCAGGATCAACACCTTCTCGCCCATCTTCAGCAAAAAAAGCTGCACCAAGCAGCTCAGCATCCAAATCAGATAAAGATTTGGAAACTCAAGTAATACAGCTCAGCGAACAGGTAAGTTTGCATTAGGCATAAAACTAGATGCATTCATTGCCATGGGCAGGCACAGAATCTAATATTGCTCTCTGTTGAATGATGCTCTCCAGAATTATGAAGGGACAAATCATTGAAATGGCTCAGCTGGGAAGGAAAAAAAGTGATTTATTGTTTAAAATAACTTCTGACAGAGATGGCTGGTGTTTGCCAGTATTTTTGAAAAGTGATCTTAGGAATGACAGGTAACTCTTGCTGAAGTATGATAATTTTATTAGCAGTTGAAATGTATCTTTTATTTCACTTGGATAGGAAAAATCTCAATAGTGTCTTTGCTTTTCTGTATTACAAATTTGAAATAAATCATCTTAATGTGTCACTGTGGAGAAAACAAGTCTGTTTGTAATACCAAGGTGTTAGAGATTCACAGCTGAATCAAGACTAGCTCATTGCACCCTGCTTTGTGGAAGGTAGGCATTAAGAAGATAATATGCCGTTTTCCTTGAAAAATGTGATCTGCCCCTGTGAGAATACTCAGTTATATTATAAATAATATTCTACAATATAGTTAATAAAGCCTCAGAATGTCTTTAATGTTAGGAATGTGAAGGCTGCACTGGATATTAATAAATCTGTGTCTGGCTCAAGACTGTGTTGTCAGAATCATGTAAATGCTACTAGTATAAATGAGGCCTGATCCCTGTATTTGTCCTGGATGAGGGAAAATGGAAAGGAAAAACCTAGTATTTTAGAGTCTGAGCTGCCTGGCAGCTGCATTCAGGAAGGAGTTGTTATTCTGGATCAACTATAATTTTCTGCAGTTAAGGGAATTTCAGTTTCAGGCTTTCATTGCCCCAAACAATGAAGATTTCAGTTTGTAGGGGTACTGTTTGCAAATTCTTGGTTACTGTTACACACTCAAAGGTGGTGGATGGATAACCACATCCCAAAGACCACATACTGTGGGTTCAGGGCATAATTCTGAGCAGCACAGAGCACAACAGGGTCCACCAGCTTTCCAAGTGGGCTTTTGGTTGTTGCTGTAACAGAGAAGTTTTTAAGTGTTGCACAAGGAATGGATGTGTATCATTTTCATGGACTTTTTTTTAATCAATGTAAGAGTGGAGTTCAAACGTCAGCTTAATGCAACTTAAACTGTGACATTTTAAGTCAGGATGTGTTTGCTTCAGGAGGAAGAGTTGGTTGGGATCTGAGTGTCATAAAAATATTTGATCTTTACTAAAATAGGCAGTCACTATCACATCCACTGCTAATGTATTCTTAGCACATTCCATGTGTGAAAACCTCAAGCTTTATATACAAATAACCCTGAGGGAAGACTGATGAATTCCTCCTTCACCAAAGAGGAGAAGAAATTTGGAGGATTTGGAAAGTTGGTGTTTTAATAGCTAGTTTTTAAGAGACCTCTTCTAGCCAGAATGGTCTGGAAGACCTTTTTTTTTTTTTTTAAATGCTGGCAGCGTTTGGTATCTCATTTCCCACTAATGGTTACTTGTGCACCCTGGGCATATAACATAAGCCAAAAAAGTTATGCTGCAAACATTTCTGAGCCAGGTTTTTTTGATCCTCAGTCTGAACATGCTGAAAGACCCAAATTGCCTGTGTTTTACTACTCTCCAGCAACCAGGGCAGAAGACACTTTGACCCAGTTGCTGTCTTGATTATGAGTAAGAAGTGTTGAATGTTGTCTGTGGATACCAAATTTCTATATGGCTGTAATAGACCTTTTTTTCAGCCCTTTCATGAGTGGCAGCTAAGGGAGATTGAAACATTTGAACTTCCATGCAATTTGTAGTGGAATATGTTAAGTGGTGGGGCTGTCTGCACACTACCATAGGGTAGCTTAATGAGCTATTTGCAATAATCATAAACTATCCATAACATCTGCTAGTTTAACAGCTCCCAGCAATCTTAAAGTTTCTCTTAAAATGGTCTTGGCTATTGCCTTGGTCTGTGCTAGTAAATTGAACACTTCCAAGGAATGTCACTGTGCGCTGAAACTTGATTGCCCATAGCATTAAATAGTAAAGTGGTCCCTGCTGTGTGTTTGATCTGTGCCAACAAACACTCTCCCAAAGAGTTTCTGAGTGCAGCTGAGGAGACAACGCAGACCAGGGACCATTATATATGGAGAATGGTCCCAGGAACTCTTAACTATGCTAGCACACACATAGTTTCTGAAAGCAGCACCGTCTTGGCTGCATGTCTGCAGTATGTGCCTAATCTCCAACCTGGCTCTGCAGTCCTGTGGATATTCTTACTTCCAATAAGTGCCATCAGAGAAAAGCCCACTTAGTAAGAACTGCTGCCTTTGCACTCATTAACTCTGGGTTGCAGAGGGGTGTTTCTGGTCCGGGAAGAGAGCTTGGGGGTCAATGTGCATTGTTCCTCATAGAGGAACTAGATATTAGAAAAAAGTTCTTTAATATGAGGGTGATAGACCAGTGGAATGGGCTGCCCGGAGAGGTGATGGAGGCCCCATCCCTGAAGTCATTCAAGGTCAGGCTTGATGGGGCTCTGAGCAGCCTGACCCTAGGTAGAGATGTCCCTACTTGTGTAGGGAGGTTGGACCAGATGATCTCTAGAGGTCCCTTCCAGCCTAAAACATTCTATGATTGGCCTTTTGGTGTGTTCATAGAAGAAAAACAGAAGATGTGGATGTGCTGAGTATCTGAATAAAAGCAAGTTAGTGCATCACAGACAGGTGGTTGATATGTAGCTGAAGAAAAGTGTGTCTGGTTATAACAACATTTACTGTAGTTAATTAGCTGTGTATATACACACATAGTTTAATTATTCTGTTTCTTAAAATGGAATGAGTGTGATAGAACGAGAACAGGAGAATGCCTTCACAGCAAATATCAGAAGGGGAGATGGTTTGAGCTATTAGCTGCCAATGTCTCAGCTAAGTTTGTTGTTTTCCCAAGCTCTAGCAAGTGTGCAGCAAGAGATCTGGCAGTAGTTACGTTCATGTTCTGTCTGGATGCAGGCGTTGCTCTCAAGGAATATGCTGCTGCAGATCCAGAAGACATGTCTTAAATCTGGGGTCTTCAACTGTAGACAAAAATATTGTAAACTCTTGTTCCATTTTGCTATTCCTACTTTCATGAGTCAAGAGTTAATTTTAAGGTGACTGGTCATTGTATCAATCAGAGATTCAAACTGTCAAGGGAAGACTTGGGTGTCACACTCAGGCAGCTGGTCAGAAATGGGTTAGGAAATGAATGAGATGCTCTGAGATCCTGCCCTGGTAGCAGGTCAGTTCTGCTGTCTGACACCTCCGAGAGTGCAATCAGAGGTCAGAAAAAGGCATCGCTAGCTCAGCAGCTCTGGAAAAATGAACTGATAGGATTTAGTAGCTGTCAAGGCATTGTTTGAACACTGCTGGTATTTTCACTAGTGAAGGAAATAAATTTGCTGGCAGTAGAACTGGCAACACAGAACTGTGTATTAAATTATATCAGTTCACTGAAATGTAGTCTGATGCAATTTAATTTATTTAGCATGTTTTATTTAGAAAATCATTTGTATAATTGCAGGCCTTAAAATGTGGATGGTAATTTGGCAGTAATGTGGATGTGATTGGGGTCAGCATGCTTACTGTAGACAGCTTCATCTGTGATTATTTCTGTGGGTTGTTACGTTGCTGTCCTCCAAATTTGAGAACCACTTACACTTTATCCTGATTGTATATACCCCATTGGACAGTAGTTTATCTGTTATGCTCCCACAAAATTGTTCACTTTGAAATATATATATGTACATATATTTAAGGGTATGTATAAAAATATGTTGCAACATTTGTCATGATTTATATGAAGCCTAAACATTAACAGCTATGTTGCCTATAAATGATTTGCAGCAGTCCTAGTGGTTACATTGAGGCTGAGAGTAAAGCTTGAGGACTCATGTGAACAAGGTTGCAAAGAGGAAGACACCTGGCATTTGAGAGAATTTATTGATACAAAACAGCACATCAATCAGAGCAGAAAGTCCATGGTGCGGCCGGTTTCCCTTTGTGAGCTTTTCTGCTAGATCTTTGTATATTTAGGCAAGGAGATATTCATACAATCATAGAATGGGTTGGGTTGGAAGGGACCTTGAAGATCATCTAGTTCTAACCCACCTGCCATGGGCAGGGACACCTCCCACTAGACCAGGTTGCTCAGAGCTACGTCCAGCCTAGTCTTGAACACATCCAGTATCGGGGCATCCCTGGGCAACCTGTTCCAGTGACTCACCATCCTCAGAGTGAAAAACTTCTTCCTTGCGTCTAATCTAAATCCTTCAGTTTAAAGCCATTACCCCTCATCCTATCACTACAAGCCCTTGTAAAAAGTCCCTCCCCAGTTGTAGGTATTGTAGTTTTCCCAACAACTACACATTAATCCAGACAAAAAAATGCAAGTACTGAGCTGAAAGTTCTGGAAGTTGTATTGATTACCATTACATGACACTTCTGGCAGCTTTTTTAGGAGACGAGTCTTAAATAGCCCCAGTTCCTGAACTGCTGCTTTGGGTTTCAGTATAAAAGAGTACTGAGAAAATTGACCTTTAAGGATCAAGGTTAAGATGTATCCAAGAGGCGTAATGACGGAGCCTGATCTACTATTCTCTATTGTGTAAGGTTCACAGGCTGCTCAGAGAGGTTGCCTCTCTGGAGACTTTCAAAACTCACCTGGGTGCAATTCTGGGCAGTGTCTCTAGGTGAACCTGCTTTGGGCTTGGACTAGATGATCTCTGGAGGTCCCTTCCAGCTCCTACCATTCTGTGATTCTGTGAAGGTTCAATCTAGCACTTCAGAAAAGAAAAAAAAAGTGAACTTTATTTTGAGCTACAAAATTGAATATATATTTAAGATTGTTTAGCATGCATAATTTTAGGCAGAGTTGGTTTGTCTGTAGTGCACCTCACAACTGATGCATCATGTCTTGGTTTATATGCAGGTACATTCATTAAAACTTGCACTTGAAGGAGTGGAGAAGGAAAGGGATTTCTACTTTGGCAAATTAAGGGAGATTGAACTTCTCTGCCAAGAACACGGGGGAGAGAATAATGACCTTGTCAATCGGCTAATGGAAGTCCTTTATGCTTCAGATGAACACGTAAGTTCAAGCTTAATGTCTTTTTATTTAGACAAAACAGCTTAATTTCATTAAAAAAAAAAAAAAATATTGGCTTGGTAATGGGTCATGTCCTATATTCGGGTCAGTAGAACAGCAGCAGGTAGGATTTCTGTGCCTCCTCCCCACAAAAGGAAGTTTGCACTTGCAAACAGACTTTTCAGCTTGAGGAAGGGCTTCAGGAGGCTGGTTGCTTTTCACTGCTTTGGTATAAATTTTGTATTCAGCATTTGCTGAAGTTGATCTGGAAGGGAAGGGTGTGTGTCACAATTTGAAATAGATTTCATATGGTTCTGAGCTTTAGTTTTGTTTTTTCATTTTCTTCATAAAGTCTTTTTTTTACTCATGTTCTTTAACGTGTTGAAAATCACAGAAATTCTGACAGGGGCTGTTCAACATCTACAGCTGTGAACCTTCTCCAGCCCATGTGGCAGTGTTGTAATGTGTATGGTGCAGGTTGCCAAATGCATCATTATATCTGCAGAGATAATGCTCTTTAGCTTTTTTTTTTTAATCCTGTTGCTATAGGCAAAATTCTTCCTTGTGCCAACCCAGTAATCCCCTATTACCAAAATTTCAGCAATGTATTGTCTGTGAGATTAAGCAAGAATCTTGTTGGATCTCAGACTTAGTTCTGTAGACGCTGAACAAAGCAAGAAGCTGCAAAGGGTGCTGGTTAAATTCCTCAGACACATTCAGGGATAATGATTCAGTGGAGGTTTAGCTGAACTACTCCCATTCATGTTGACTAAACCCTGTACACACTAACACACGTGCTTCTCTAAAGCAGACTAGTAGAGCATAAATGAAAGGTGGGTGCAGGAGGGACACGAGCTTGCTGCTGACAGGGGCCACTGCTCAGATGAGAAGTGACAGGGGAAAGAGGATTTGTTCAACAGTGTAGGGCGAGTGCTGGAGAGGAAGAGGAGGAGGAAACTGTTATTTTCACAGGAATAAACAACGAGACAAATTTGCCAGGCATGTGATAACAGACTAAAAGAGTTACATATATGTAGAGGTCAGAGAAAATTTCTTCTGAGTTCAAGAACAGTGATTTATTTATAAAGCCAAGCCAGAAAAATCCCCCTTCTCCCCATACCCCTACCACATCTGTCTGCCTGTTGGCTTACATAGCAAGTGATTCCATGCCAAGGAATGCATTTTTTGCTTTTCTTCCTGCAGTTTTCCTTACTGGCAGAGCACATTACAAAATGTTCTCCTTCATTCCACATCCCAGTGTTTTATCTGCTTCCTCCCTTCAAGCCTTTCTCTGTTGAAAGCATCATCCATGCCTGCACATGAGCTATGCATGATGGCTTTACCCAAGTGTGCTTGCAGCTGGAGGCTGGGTCACCTCAGCAGGAGAGGGCTGCTCTCCCAGAGAAGAGTCCAGGGGCCATTCCCCACACAATTTTTTTTGTTCCTTTTAGCAGGAGGTTTGATGTCCTCATCTTCTGGGTGCATTTCCATCCCAGCTTAGCAGATGGACTGCAATTTGCTGAGGGAAGACCCCAATGCATCAGCACTAAACCAAGGACTGTTGTTCCTTTGCTGATGCAGATCCTGCCTACTTTTTGATTTTGGACTTTACTGTCCCTTTGCCCTGCTTTGCCCTTCAGTTCTGTTTCTCCTCTCCCTGTAAATTCTGTATCTCACAGCATTTAGCAGGTTAATCCCTTGGTAACAGCAGCTTGGCTTTCCCAATCCCTAGAGTGGAAATAGCCCCAATTCACAAACCACAGGCAACTCCACCATTCCTAGTTTCTTGCTAATAAGCTTAGATCATTTTTTAAATCTTTGTTTCAGGGTGTCTCAAATATAGAGAGGCAAAGTGGAAAAAAAGGATTACACTAATTTTCAGGATTTGTGACACTTATAAGTGATACTGTGGCCATGAGGCTTTTCTTCAGGAAGGGGGTGCACAGGAATGCAGCTCACACATACTGCACAAGTGATCCCTGACCAAAGCCTTGTGCTTGAACATCCTGACTAATTTAAGTTTATTTTCAGTTCATGCTTCCAATAACTACTTGATAGCAACCCTGAACTCTTCCTACACCTTCTTCAGGTGTAATCTGACAGGCATCTGCTTTATTTGACATGACACAGAGATTACGTCCTATTTTTCATACCAACTCTTCATATTCAGAAGGAACAAGTCTCCCTTTATACTTAGTTTTATGTTAAGCTTATTTTAATCCTCCTAAAAGAAAAAAAAGTCTGGACAGTGCTTTAAGTGTTCACATCTCCCAGTAGCTTGTAGGTCTCCTGTGAGCATCATAGGCTGCCAGGTGAATTCTGCGTAGAATGATTCAGACTGCAAGTAGAGTTTATTCCCTATGAAAAGCATTCCCCAGAGGTTTGTTTACTGTAGTATTGTATTGAAGAGATTTTTATCAGATTGATGTCATTCAGGAGGGTGGTGGTGTGTGTAATTATTTCTTCAGAATTCCAAGTCGTAGAGTGGTTTCAACTATGTCACTTCTTAAGTTTCTGCTTCATTTAATCCAATAAAGTCTAAATTTTTAAGACTGATTTTTTTTTTTTCTAATCAGTCTTGATTTTTATGAAGTTTTGAGTCTTACAGCACAAATATCAATCCATTTGAGTTCCTTGTCTTTAGAAGCTCCCTTTTCCCTTTTGTGGTTCTGTTTTAAACCTCATGATTATGTCTCTGCTTATGCAAGAGGGATGTTGTATCTGCCAGTGTCATTTAACGTTTGGCTGATCAATCTGTGAGCCTTTGTGATTTTTAATTACAAATTACTCATTGTAATCCTGCTTCTTAAAAAAAAATCAAAGTTGTCAGTGAAGAGTGTTAAAAAAGGATACCTTTAGGTGGCAAGGAGATGGGGCCCCTGCTGCTCATGCTGTGGCTGCTATAGAGAGCATTGAGATCTCGGGTAGTACATAAAGCATTTAGTCATATGGTCTTACAGTAGGAGAGCTTCAGATTGATGAACCAGAAGAGGCTACGTGTCTAGTTATGAAGCCTGGAGCCATGTAGGTCTTGGCAGAAAGCAAAAATGGAGCTTTCCTACGTAGACTGCCCTGGTTCAGTTCATGCAGAAGCTGGGTGAATTGCTGTTTGATCTATCAGTTGCTCAGCTCAAGTTTCCAAAGCAATTTGGGTTTGTATCTTTCTAGCTCAAGCAGTTACTACATCTGCTCCTGCTTTTGGAAAAGGAAACCACCCCCCAGCAGCTGTTTTTCATAAAGTCTAGCTCTTCAGTCTACAGGCACACCTGAATAGTTTGAGGCAGGGTCAAAAGAGAGCACTTCTCATCATGGGAGACTGAGATGACCATGCTCATGTGATCTAACCCAGAAATAAATGCTCTAAATAGATCTTCCACTACTTTCCTTATTAGGGGATGCTATTCAAGGAGATTGCACAGTCCCAAGGTAATTTGGCATCCCGTCTCTTGTCTTTCCCATTTTATGTATTTATACTATCTGTACATACTGAGAAGCACGTGTCCAAGTCTCAGAACAACTTCTGAGGTAGTCACATAAGATTTACCATTTCCATCAAAGGTAAGCCTGGCAAGAGAGGAGCCATCACTCTTCTTCAGAGCTGCAGAGTAGGTTCCCAAGCCACTCCCTTTGGTTAGAGGCTTTGCCTGCTATATGCATGAAAAGACAGCATGTATGTAATCTATAAAGTCTGCATGAATGGGCTTTCTAATAGGTCTGTCTCATAAACTCTGCATATGCAGACCCTGTGGGACAGGTGTGTTCCAGAGCAGGTCACCTCAACACATAAGGAGGGTCAGGGTAGATGGGGTTAAGGGAAGATAGTTTGCTGCAGCTAAACAAGCTTCAGTATTCTCACCCTGTAAAGCTGGGTCATGTTCTCACAGCTGCCAACTTCTCTCTGTGAAACTCCTCTTCTCTGCAGGTTTTGCAGCCTTGCAGCCCATCACAGAACTTGTGATTTTTAGATACTAAGCAAAAAGCTGTTTTGACATGATGCACCTACTGTATGGAATAAGGGCATTGTCCCCCCCAAGGTGCTGACTGGCATGTGTGACTTCTACCTGAAAATGGTACCTGAGTGATAGAAAACTTGCTTTCCATTGGAATTTGGCTGTAGTAAACAGCTGAATATCTCAATTGTTTCAGCAAATGTTAGGATCCTTATTCTCCTCTTCCTGCCCTTCAGAAATATTCATATTTTATTGCCAGAAGGGAATTTTCTCATTGCATAAACTGCTCTGGACTATTCTGGGAAAACTCAATTTATGGCCTCCCTTTTCTTTTAATTTTTGCCTCAAATTTGAAAACTTGGGAGTATCCATTTGTTAAAGTTTGCGTTAAAGTTTGTTG
Source organism: Brachypteracias leptosomus (assembly GCA_013401335.1). NCBI lineage: Eukaryota > Metazoa > Chordata > Aves > Coraciiformes > Brachypteraciidae > Brachypteracias > Brachypteracias leptosomus. The sequence goes on from VYZX01013439.1 coordinate 14,166, forward strand.
TTGAAGCTGCTTGCTTGTAAGGAGAATTGCTGGGAGCCAGGCGAGTTCTGTGGAAGTATCACATCAGAGATGCTGCCCCTTGAGTGGCAGCTCAGTGTCTTGGAAAAGTGTTTTCCTTCGGAGCTGCCTGTGGCAGAGCATCACTAATGCAGGGCAGAGAGTGGATGTGGGGATCTTCTCAGTGAACCGTGCTCCAAAAAGATGGATGGAAGCTGCTTGAGAGGAAAGCTGTAAATGTAGCTGCTCTCAATGGGAATTCAGAAGTCATGTCCTAAGAATCAGCCAGCCTTTTTGAGCTCCGATAACATCCAGGTCAACTCAAGATAACAGGTCTGTTATCTCTAAATTTGAAACTGGTTATCACCTGAGGGAGGATCCAGCCTTCCCTTTGGTCAGGGATTCTTCTCCCAATGGGAACGTACATTCAGAGAGACAGCTCTGGAAAATACTCTATGTAGCAGCTGTTTTCAAAAGGAGAGTGTTTGTTAGTGATCAGTGTTTTTAACAGGAGCTCTATAAACCAGGGAATACTGGACTCAATTTTTTCAAAGAAAATGTGTTGCAAGTCTTTGGTTATATTTTCCTGATACTGCTAAAAATAACTGTTTTTACAACTGGGCTGTGTTAGCGTGGGTGTATTATTTTGGGAAAGAAGTAGGTCTGACCTCAGAAAGGAGGTTACATTTCATTTTTAAAGCAGGTAATAGCAAAACTGTCATGTCCATTTAGTGATACAAAGCTAGAGTGAAGATTGTGTGAAAACTACAGCAGACAGGTGCAGAAATCCTTGGACAAACTGTAAATGGGAGGAGACTGGGATGCTATGATACAGCATCTAACTGTTGAGCATCTCACTGTCAAACTATTCAAAAGAGTTAACACCCAGTGATGCTGAAAACTGACGCTTTCTGGGGAAGTATCAGTGCTGATTAAAAGCAAAGTAAATACATTTTATTGAAATATTACAAGATGCTGCTTTTCTCAGGTAACAGCTCATCTTTGTACTTACGTGCACGAAAATTAGAAATTAAGCTTCAGGCTATGGTGAGCTTCGTGGGGCAAAGTTACATGGGGAACACTTTTTGCTGAAGAATGTTTTGGGGTCTTTTTCTCCCTGCAGGAGAGCCACACAGAAGAGCATGAAGGTGAAGAGCAAGTCCATGAACAGCCCCAGCAGCAGGAGGAGTACTGACTCACCCAGCGGCTCTGACAATTTTCGTTTTGTGTGAGAACTTTCTTCTGGAGAATGGAACATGTGCGGCCTCAAACTTGAAATCAGTTCACTCCCAGTCTGCCATTAACATTTATGTACCATAGTGAGTGCCAGCCAACCACTGCATTCTGTACCCATACTTTGCCAAGATGCATTTGCAGACGTCTTCTTTCAGTGTATCTTCCCAAGAGGTTGTAGGGCTACATCACCTACTGTACATCACTGCAACTTCACCACTTGGCTGCTTGAGATCTGTTCTGCTCTTTAAAAAAATATATATATTTATTTTTTTTTTCTTTTTCGTCTTAAGTATGATACACTTGTAACTTGTTCTAACATATTTATATTGGCATTTTGTGTGGCAAGAAGTACCGTACCACTAGCCGTGTCTCTCACTTTGTGGTGCTTTCGCGTTTCCTACTACATCTGCCTTGGGGCAAACATTTGGTTGAACAATTGGAATAAAGGGATACAGTGGAAGTCATGCTCAAGCCATAGCGATGAGGTTTGTTGTGGAGGAAAATGCTCGTGTTGCTCATGTTTATTCCTTTCCCTGCCTTCACGAAAGGGAAGGCAGAGCATCTGTTTCACTAGGAGACATTTAAATCCCTGTGTTAGAAAGCTTGTTAGAAAGCTGCATGGTATGTTTTCTTGGCTTATTTCTGGAGGAACAGACATCCACTTAAGTTTTTTGAAAACCCTCTCAGTTTCCTAGTCAATAGACATTTCCCAGCTTTTCTTCCTTCCTGAGGAATCCAGTCCCAGCCTCCAGCTGCAACTCTGCCTCCGCAGAGCTCAGTGCTGATGGAGGAGAGAAATCTTCACACAAGTGTAGCTGCAGGACACGATCTCTGCCACTTGGCTTCCCACCCCTCAGGAGAAGACAAAGTAGGCCAGCTGTTTCTTTTCACTGTACTCCTTCCCTCTGCTGCCCTGGCCATACAAGTATGGAAGATGGAAAATTTCCTCACTAGTGCAAGGCATGAGGGGGAAAAAACCAATACCACTAGCCCCCAGCTCCTGAACTCCCTTTACTGGGTGGTGGACACCTTATGGGTGTTGAGGCTGCTTCGAAAGCATGGAGAGACAGTGAGGAGTCCTTCTGGAGAGAGAGCACACCTCAGAGGGGGACCAGCTGGCTGAGGGGCACAGAGCCTACTCTGCACTTGGCTGACCTTCCTCTGGTGATGCCAGCATGGTGCAGAACCACATCTGCCCTGGAGATGTCTGCAGTGAGTGTTCCCTTCCCCTGCTGTCCCATTGCCCTGTTCTAAATGATGGTGGTTTATAAACAGAGGTGTCTTGAAGTATATAAAGCATTCCTTATTTTCCTGGTAAAACTGCGCATTGTAGTCTCTCTGCATATTTAATGCTTGCTGCTCTTGATCTCTCCATTGATTTTCCTAATCCTGGATTGTTACACTGATTTAGCAGGTACATGGAAGTCCCATCCCAATGGGCAGTCCCTGAAAAACTCCAAAGCCTATTGAACAGCTAGATCATCTTAGACCATCACAGGCTCCTAAAGCGTAAGTTTCCAGCTTATGCTTCCATGGGAAGGTTTTCAATTATCCAGCCCCCATCCCCCACACACACATGCAGTTTTCTGTTCCTAATCAATCTTTTGCAGCTAAGTGGCTCCTAGTTAAGTGTGAGATCCCTGCTGTTGTGTTGTACCACAGACAATATATAAAATACTGTTAAGCATTAGAACAGGTTATTTCCACTTCCCTGATTGCTCCCCCAGCTCAGCAGAAGAGTCTCTGGACTCTGGCAGGCTGAAGGTTTCCCAGCCCTGCCTCCATCATTGACCTCATGTCCTACCCTGTGATGAAGTGAAAATGCTGCAACCTGCAGGCCAGCGCTTTCCTTTCCCATTTCCATTGGTTACAAATAAGGTCTGGTTTATAAAAATGTGTATATTCCAAAATAAGTATTTCCAAGAATCACCACAAATGGGGGAATTGTCATTTTTGTTGTATTTGTGTTTATTAGAACATATGTACTTATTACAATTGTCATTGTAATAAACAGTAGTTCTTCATAATACTGTTGAAGAGCAGTTACTAATTTTTTTCCAGGCTCCAGAACGTCCTTTAACCTGTATGGGATTTCTGGTGGGGCACGGAGTTTGAGATCAGGCTCCAAGCTTAATTTCATCAGCACCAGTCTCTGCTTGCTGCAGTTCATCCTTCTGCTAATACTTGTGCAGATGCATGGAGAGAACTTCAAGAGAAAATGTTTTCCTAGAGGTGCAAATGGTTGTGTTGCTGAGCTCCCCGGGGGCTTCGTAGCCAGGCTGTTGTGCCTCTCTCCTTTTCTAGCTTTGAAACACATATTAAAAAATAAAATTAAGCTGAACTTCATTTCCTGAAAGCTCCTTGTATCCTATTGCTGGTCTGAGGACTGTAGCCCTCTCACTGCTTGTATCAAGGGGGGAGTGACTGATGTAGGGAGCTGGGGCCACCTCAAGTACCTCGTGGGCACTAGAAATTTGGCTGTGCTGAGGGGAGGGTGATGCTCTGACAGGGGCAAGAGTTGTCCTCCTCCCCCCGCCCCTGTGAGCAACCCATTCTTCCATTATGGTTTTAATATGCATTTGTAATTACCTTTACTAAATAGCACACCATAAAGCTTTGGTTATATATTAAATGTAAACTGAAAGGAATGTAAACATATGTATTGTTAATTATAAATAGATAAGTAATGGCATAATAGATAAAGAAGTCTTATTTAGATGTATCAGTCGTTTTACGTTATCCACAGATTGTCGCATGGTAGAGTAGATTTTTGTCTGAATATGTGAATAACTTGACTTGCATTTATCTTTTTACATATTTAATAAAAAAATATATGTTAAAATCTGTCTAACTCTAGAGACTATTCAAAACATTCTAAACCAATACTTTTGGGGTAAAATACATAGTTTTGTTTCATTAGTGACTGCAAATGGGAGCAAGAAGAAAAAGGCAGCTGATTTTAAAAAAAAAAGTTCACTTATTCTGTGTGTGCAATGTTTCCCCAGGAGCTCAGCAACTGCAGCCCCTTCAAAAAAAAAGAAAATGCATGTATGTATGTGCATATGAGCAGATCATTCCTCTTTATGGTAAATGTTTTCTGATTTCAGACTAATAAATCTCTTGTTGTAGCTCAGTTTTGATACAACAAAAGGAAAACTTGCAGCAGCCAGGAGGTGAAGAGTATTATTACAGCAGGGGCAATGAAGCTCCCAGTGGACTTTTCTTGCAATGGCCAAGTAGTCAGGGATGAATCTTTAGTGCAGTACCTAAAAACCACCTATAATTCAGATTAAATTTTTTTTTTTTTTAAGAAAAAGTGGAAAACTTCATTGTAAGTCTCACAACTCTGATCTTTTGCAGCATGAGGAATGTTGCTGCAGTAGTTGCTGCTAGATCTCCAGGGCTTTGAGCCTTGGGTCAGGACTTCTTTCTGCCATGGGTTGAAGCTACCTGGTTGTGTGCTACCACTGAGAGATCAGCCTGGGCTTCTCTGCTGCTTTCAGGTATTCCTGGGGCTGGGAAGGTTTCTGGTAGGAGGGGAGGATGAAGCAGAAACCAGAGGGGCCCATTTCCACCCCAGGCACTCAAATCTGGGAGAGCAGTGCTCGTTTAGTTGCTTTTTGTAGAACTAAAGGGTGAACATGTATTTGGACTAGTGTGAATGCTCAACAGCATTAAAAAGTGCTATATTTTCCAGTTCAAATAGTCGAAAACTTTCTACCATAATGTTGTGATTAAAAAAAAAAAAAAAATTGTCACTGTTAGGTCATCTTCATTATTCAATTCTGCAAAATAAATCTGTGATCATACCACACTTTGAACAAAGTATTTTTATTCCCATTCATTGACGCACTTACCATCTAAGATGGCTAAAGTAATTCAATATCTACATTGTGCAATACATGATCTGGTTCTTATACTTGTCTTTATAGGGGCTGTAGTGACAAGTTGTTTTAAAAAGGAAAAAGAAAGCTATTTGCCATGTCTTCATACAGAAGGTGAAAAAGCTGGCCGGAGCTTAATTCCCTTTGAAAGTGATCCTCTCTTTCTCTTTAGAAAGGTACACGCACAGGCAGATTGTGGCAGTTCAAGTTTTATAATTGCATTTAATGAAATACTTTTAAATACTCCATTACAGTGCTTCAAATTGTGTTGCTTTTGTGACCCTCGTTTCCAAGTGTGTCATAAATAAGTGCAAGACAGAGGGAAAAGGGAAGCCTGCCCACAGAGTTCCTCCCGTACCTCTGCATTGAATGTGGTTGTATTTTTGGTTATTGTGTTCTAATTCTCTTCTCATCAGGTCTTCCTCCAGATACTTTTGATGGACAGGTTAAATATAATCTGCTGAAGTACATGAGAATTTTGTGGCAGTGTATCTGGTATCAAATGTAACATTTAACTCCATCAAGCAGGGAGGTTGCTGGGTGCATGCTGACGTCCAGCTTGTCATTCTCCTTCAGACACAGCCAGAACTGCCTTTTTTAGCAACCCTTCTTAAATAAATAGCTGTCAACCTGACTCTAAGAAAAAGGGTCCTCAAGCAGTTAGGAAGCACCTTGATGGAGACCTCGTGTTCCCTGGGCATCATGCAGGGCAGGGCTGTGGCCACCCCACTGGCAGCGAGAAGGTTGGAAGATGTTCTCATTGCTCCAGCTGCAGCCCCAGAGCTGGAGCACAGTGATGCCAGAGGGGACAGGAGCCTCCCGTCCCTGCTCAAGTCAGCAGGGCTCAACAAATCTCTAAACCAGCATTAACAGGATGACTCTAACTCAAGCCTTAAGCTGCTTGAACTCTGATTGTAGTATGATGATCATTTTGGAAGTAGGACCCACCCAAAAATCAGTTGTGGTAGGTCAACTATTGTAGCAGGTGGTACAAATGTAAATTGAAGCTGTTCATGAAGATGTGACCAGTCAGTGCGCAGCTGAAAATATTAACAGGAGCTACTGAGGCATGTTAACTGGAGAAAAAATGTTCAGGCCAGTGATAAAGGCAGAGAAATGCTCTAAGAATTGAAAAAAAGGTGAACTTAATGCTCAGCAGCACACCACCTCCACTTCTGCCCTGCTTCTGGCAAGCTAGATAGTTAATGAGTTACTAAACATGCCAATCTGTCAGTCACATCCCTCTGTGCAAGAAATGTAATCCTGCCTTGGGGAAGGTGGACAGATTGTTTCATTAGTGCTTCAAGGCCACGGAGCCCCCCTGGCTAGGGCAGCATGTGAAGAGGCTGAAACTCAAATTCCTGCTCCTTCCTCCAAGGCACGCAGAAAACCTATGTATGTTATGGCTGAAGTGAGCAGTTTACATCTGCAAGTGAACATGTAATGCTTAAAAAAAGCCTTTCTTGTCTCTTTTTTTGTCATTATCCAGAACCACAAGAATTTGTTTCAAGCACACAGGCAATGATTTGTTTAGCATTTTGCACTCGGATGAGGTTTGATTACCTAGTTTTGCAGTGAAATGTAAGAATCTTCAAAGGTTTGTTGGCCCAGTATCTTCTCAGCTGGTTGCCTTTGTAGAGTACATTGCTTGTTGCTACTGAAATATCAACAATGCTCTTGTTACTGCCTAGAAAATAAATATAAAGGCTGGTTGCTGTTGTATGGAGGCTGCATTTCTGGCAGATACAGGTCAGCTGAGACTCACCTTAAGGCTGGGGAAAAAAAATACATCATACATTTCAAAAATACTTTACTGTGTCCGTAGCTTTCTGAGCTCATTCTCTTCTCTTCACACATTCATCTGAGGTGAGGAAAACACTGAATGTGCATAAGCCCTTCAGGAGGTTGTATGGAAGAAATGAGTTGTGAGGAAATAAATATGGAAAATGAAGCAGGTACAGATGTCTGAGTGGGAAGGACATCCAGGGAGGGTTTGCACTGCTGGGCTCCCACTGGTGACTAGACTGGACAAAACCAGTGCTGGTTATTAACCATCAAGGATCTCATGTAACCCAACATGGATTTATCCAGGACTTTGGGCACAGTGGCAAGGAGGAGGAAGACAAAAATCTTCAGAGAGAGTAGTGAAGAGAATAAATATTAGCAGCAGAACAACTTGGTAAACACTTCTCTGCTGGACGGGAGTCTTCCTCAGAGATGAAGCATCTTGCTGCATAGCTCATTGTCACAATGTATCTGGACTATTCTATTCTTTGGTTATTTTAATCAGATTAATTCCATCTATTTATCACATCAGAAGAGTTGCGAATCACCACATCAAGTGTCACAGTCTGATCATAGTGCAGGTCTTCACTCCTGGACACGTTTCTTGAGGGAGAAGATGTAAATGTTCAAGTGCTCACTCAGCTGCCTCCCCTGAAGAGAAATCACGGTGATTAGCAATAAGTTTTGTACGTGCTTCACAATTCATCTTCTCTCCTCTCCTGGTCAGAGAGGGGAAGATCTAACCACAGCCCTTGTGTACTTGGGGACCTACAAGTATTCCAGCAAGAGAGCTGTGGTCTTTACGTTCCTCTTGCAGCACACTGAGGGGAAGTTAAATCACTACAGCCCAGATTCACGGATGACATAAATTGTGGTGGAGCTAGGCCCCCTGGTCAATAGAGAGTCTTGACCAGGTACTTCCATTCTGACCTCCACTGACTGGCCTATGTCCGTGCTGGGATAAAATCTACTATGATGCCAACATCTGCTGACAAGAGGCTTCTTTCAATGAAAAAATCTTTACATCCCAATGGTGTATCTTAAGTAAAAGAATGCTGACCAGCACCTTGTGAAATGAGATCTTTGCCATGCAAGATGTTTTATCTAAAAGCAAACTCTTATTAAGACACTTTTCTAAGGATTATTTGACAGTACTCTTTAGAAAAGAGAGCATTGAGGACAAATGAATTTAAGCAGTAATTCAGATGACAATAAATGGCAAAACAGGTACCTAGCAAACACCAAAATGTGCTGGTAAGACTGAATGAACTGGAAAACCATTCATGTCTCCAGCTTGAGAGATGCTAACAGAGGGCCAAGATAGAAACTTTGCTTGAAGATGCAAAGCAAAGTTAACCTTATTTTATGAATTCTATTTATTTCACTTTGCATTTTACCTTCTTTTTTTTTTTTTTCAGTCAAGTAACCTCAAGAAGCAGCAAGGGAAAAGCGGCAAGGAGCGCTCATGTCACATGGGTCAAATGCTACATAAAAGCAGCCCAGAAATATTCTGATTCTGACATGGTTAAAGCTGATACCAGTTGGCCACACTGGGATAATTCAAGTCACTGAAGTTGCTGTGAAAAGGCACTGCCTGCAGTAAACTGACATTTTCTTTCTTTTAACTTTAGTCAAAATAATACACAGAAAAAAAACCCTCATAACTGAGCATTCAGACTTCCAGACACCACCCCAGCTGTGTAGAAACTGTTCCCAGACCCCCATCCTCCTCCCACCCCAGTGCAGCTCTCCCATGGCTACCTTGGAGATGCCCACTCACCACGCAGACCCCATAGTGCACATGGGCAGCTGTGACCAGCACGGTGAACACGGCCAGCACTGCTTCTTCCGTCCAGCCCAGCAGCCCAGAGATGGCTGCGTAGACCACCAGTGCCAGCGGGAACAGGAACCAGTGGAAAAGCTCCGGCTGGGTGCTGCTCATCTGGCAGATGATCACCTTGCACTGTTGGAACAAAAGGCACCAGGTGAGAAGTGCTGGATCAGTCTGAGGGTCTAGAAAAAGTATGGTCCCCTTTTGATGAGAGGAAAACAAGGCTAAAGTTTAAAATGGAGCCTGTTTTTCAGTGGTGCCCAGTGATGGGCATAAACTTGAACATAGGAAGTTCTATCTAAACACGAGGAGGAACTTCTTTGAGGGTGACAGAGCACTGGAACAGGCTGCCCAGAGAGGTGGTGGAGCCTCTGTCTCTGGAGACATTCAACACCCGCCTGGGCGTGTTCCTGTGCAATCTGCTCTGGGTGAACCTGCTCTGGCAAGGGGGTTGGACTAGATGATCTCCAGATGCCCCTTCCAACCCCTACTATTCCGTGATTCTGTTTCTGGTGAGGAGACTACTATAGTAGTCACCTTTCTGCCTTATTGTCTATCAGTCTTAAAGGACTTTATGACAAGTAATTTCAATTATAGACTTCTTTTCTGGAGACAGTTTTGACACACTTTGCTTTTTGGCCCGAGGCACATCTTCACAAAAGGGGTGTTGGTTTGATGCCTTGTGCTTTCACATGGGTTCATAAAGTTGTGATCCCAAACCAAATGTGCCACCACTCAATCACTGGGAGAGCATACTGGTATTTTAACCACATGGCATGACAGAGATCTATTCTGGTTCACTGTATAGAAGGGATGGAAGGTAATATATGCCACTTTTAAATCCTATTTTTCTTTTCTAGCACTTCTTCATGTACTAAAACATTATTCTCTTGGCTGGATGATGGCAACAGACCCCCTAGAGATGTAAGTGGGGGCCCAGGGAAAGGGATCCCACTCAGCATGGCAGAAAAAATATAATATATAGTACATGGCTTAAGTGAAAGCAATTAGCTTAAATTTACTGAGTTCATGAAACATAATGAGTTGAAGTTCAGATTTTTTAAAGTTTTTAAAAGTGCACCTAAGTGTTTTACCTGGTTTAGACTCCTTAAGAAATATTTCTCATACACGCTATTTTTTTCTTTTTATAATTTAGGTACAGCTGAAATATTTTCTTGATGTAAGTTTCTATCAAAATTTATATGCGGTTAAAAATAGATTTTATGTATCCTGAAAACAGAGAAGAATGAAAAATTCGTTCTCTGTGCAGTGCCTGAAATCCTATGACAGCAGCAGTAGGAGTCTGACCATAGGGAAAAAATACTGGTGTTACTGACTGTGCTGTGGAAGCTGGAGAATGCAAAAATAAACCATGAAAAAATAATTAACTTTCAATAATGCAAGAAGTAACCATTTGTACCTAATGTAAATATTTTTGCTTACAACACACGATCAATATTGATTATGATTCTTTTTTAATAACACTACTTTTATGAGTCCTTTGGGAATCGTTCCATTGCTAAAGCAATCTATATGCTCTAATTTTTCTGGCTGAATAATTGTGCCTGCCCAGAGGTTGGATTTCAGATTGTTTTAAACCATTATTGCACCACGTTAAGCATGGTGCTTGATTTTTCATGATGATTGCTCACTAATCTTTGGAGCAGTTCTCCTTCAGCGTATCACAGGACCGCAAAATGGACTATGCTCTGCACTCCTACCTCAATTCCTTATTCCCCCTGGTCCTGAAGAACTGACTTACACCACAAGTGAGGCAAAAATAGCATTAGGAGATGAAAGTGCTGGATTCTGGAGAGTCAGACTGGAAAAAAAAGGTAAGGCTATGAGACTATGGCCTGTGCTTTTCCCTGCCCCTCACCTACACCTTTCAATGCTACCTTGGTCTTGCTGAATTTAAACCTCTAGCAGCTGTGGTTTGTGCCCCAGGGTAGGTCTTTAGCATCTTCTCTCTTACCATCTCCCTTTGGGGGTTCCTCATGATGCATGTCCTGAGCCTGGCCCTGCTCATCTGCCAGCCATCGCATTGGCCACTGCGCTCCTGCTGTGGTGATGGCTGAAGGTCCCCTCCACAGGACTTGACTTACCCACGTGTTTCCTTAACAAGTACCTCTGAAGGCTTCCTAAGCGGGAGCTGTCACATTTGTGCTCCATGGTGATTTGCTCAGACCTGGATATTTCTAAGAGTTGCCCTATGAGCAGATGTCCAAGCAAGGTCTGAGCTTCTCAGCAAGAGGGGTGGTCAACCCATAGGCAGTCCCGCTGCCAGCCATGGGGACTGAAAAAATAAATCCTCCTCTCACAGATAAGCAGCTTTCCTTTTTCAGTCCTTGGAGACCTTTTGTCCTTACTTTAGCCAAAAATGCTGGAAATAGACTGAAATTGTCTGTCTGCCTGCTCCCAGGAGGCCATCACCTTCCCTACTCATCCTGACAATGCACAGCTACGAGGCCAGGTCTGAGACCAGGTGTTTAGCCCAGGGGATCTGCTGAACAACTAAATATGTTGTTAAAGACAGGAGAAGTTCAAGATACTGGCAGGTAGAGAAACATGGGCTGCAGAAGGTAATGGAAACCTAGTATGTCAGACTATCATGGAGAAGAAAAGCATCGCCATGACAAACCTTCCTCTGATGCTGGAGGAAATGTGTGTGGATAAGGGGCTAGAGGAGGTAAAAGGAAATATAGGCTTGTTTTTAAATTTTACAATGTTATAAATTCCAACTAAAACCCATACATTTTTAATGCTTGCTTTTAAAATGTTAAAAATTTCAACTAACACACATACATTTTTAATTCACGTGAGCCTCTAACACTGCAGTGGATGTTTGGGGAAAAGGAAAAAAAAGGCCTGAAGAATATGCATTGCACTCAATGTCTAATAAACTGCAGCCTACAAAGAAATTTCTGGTTTGCCTTACTATTTTTCTTCTGCAAGCCTCCTGCCACAATTGCTCTTGGTTGGCTAAGGTATATATGCAGAACCTGCCATTTGCCCAACTTTGAAAGCACTTTTCCCCACTAGCATGAAATAATTGTATTTCTCATTTAGGAATCTGCACTGTTCTCTTAAAAAAAAAGGGTAGATCAGATAATGAAAAATGGACACAATAAACCTTATATATCTGAAAATAACCCAACTTCTGGGAGTTCAAGTCCTTAATGGAACTGTTTGATTTGTGCCCCTCAGAAATGTGTATTTATAGGACGCATCTACAAACATCGCTACTAAGATTTCTTTTGTGTTCCTGAATACAAAGCTATAGCAAGATTGTGCTTTCTCTTTCAAAATCCCACATTTTCAAAGATCTTTCTCATAATGCAAGGCACTTTGAGACTTTCTCTTTTTACATTGGATGCAGCGTTGCTCGGTGATGTGATTTTAGGTGGTGTTGGAGATTATCTTTCTAAAATGACTGTAGTCACTATCCTTCAGGGTATTTTAGCATTAACTGGAGGACCACCTTTCTTTTTGGCTGCAGCTCCCTTGCCTCTCTCCTGGCAAGAAGAGAGGCAAAGGGCCTCCTCCAGAGAAGAAAGCCCCAGGTTAGCTGCAGTGCCCCACGTGACTGTCTGTCTGCCTGTGTTGTTACTGCACTGAGGTTTATGTTGCCTCATAGGCATTAAAGGAGGGAAATTGGTCACCATGATTTGGTACAGGAGAAACTAACCTTTGAGAAGAGAGCCATCGCAAGGCCTCTGCATTTTATCACATCTTTCCCTAAAAAAAGCTGTCAGTGGTATGGCCTGATTCCAAATGGTGAAGGGAAAATGTGGGATCAGCTGAGCTTTTATGTTTATCCACATAAAAATAGAAAGTTACCTCTAAATAATTCCACCACCACAACCATACTTACAATGATGTTCGAGAAAGCAACTCCAACCATCCATAAAAACAATCTTGGTTGCTTTGCTAATATGTTGCCTGGAGACAAAACCACCCAGACTGTGAGAAGAAGGAAGAGCAGCAGAGGTGACACAAGAGGTAGGAGTCCTTCGTACAAAGAATCATTCTTCAGTGTCTTCTTTAAATGTGCTCTGTAAAGAAGCACAATGATTTTATGGAGTAAGAACATTTATCCACTCTATTTCCACACAGTAACTTCAAACTCTAGCCTAAAGTCAGCCCAAGAATTCATCTTGCAACTCAACTACCTGTATGAATGTGCTAGAAAGCCTGGCATTTTATGAGAAATTATAGGATAACCAAGCAACATTTATTTCTGGGGTAAAATTATATGGGTTTATTCACCATATCACTGCCTGGCAATGGAGCACTAAGCTTGTTATCCAAAGGCACAGCATAGAGGCTTGCTGTGAATTCAATATATATATTTTTTTAGAGGATGAAACTTCTGACATGAGACATGAAGTGACTTCAGCCAATAACCCCCTGTTCTCAGTGGCAGCAGAGTCAAGCACATTGGCTGTTGTTTAGGGCTAGAGGTGATGCTGCCAGACAATCCTGCACCACTGCCAAAGCACAGCTTCAAGGGGAGGCCTTCTTTTGCTAATTAGAGCACAGGAAAATTAATGATGCATTGTGTTTTCTTTTGTATTTTAAGCTGTTAAAGGTAGTACTACTGCAGTTAGAAAATGTCAGCTAGGAAAAAGGGTAAGATCAATAGTTTTTGCATCTTTCTCACACAGGCAAAACTCATTGAGAGGTTATAAAAGGAGTAGGAGGTTTAATTTACTGAAGTTCAATGCCATTCCACTATTTCTTCATCCAACTGTTCAAAAGAGAAATTCTGTGTTTGAAGTGTACTGTGAAATGTTTTGTTTAAAATCTCTGGACATTTGTATTTATAAAAGCAATTAGACAAAAATCCAAGAAATATCTTTCTCTTTCTGAAAAATAATAGTCTTCTAATAAAATAACAACTGACAACGTGCAGCAGGATGAAAAAAGAGAGAAGATAATCGGGAAACTCAAATTCCTCATCACCAAATAGCTTGGGTATACATCCTTCAAGCAAACCTGACTGGATGTTTAAAATTACTGTGCTCTTCTGTTCAGAGGAATGATAAACCCACCAGAAGGCTTGAGAGAAACTATATTGATTGATAAGTTGAGAAGGAAAACACTAAACAAAAGTCCTGACATGAGAGGAAAGAAAACAAGAACTAGATGTTCATCAGGCAAATGCTGCTACTGCCAGGGACTGACATGCTCAAGGTGTTGTCCTCCTCCTCCCAATCTTCCCCAAACCAGTCCCTTGCACCACTGGTCCCCAGCCTGCTCCTCCCAGCACGCTGCCCCAAAGCCCAGTCCTTCTGTGGGTCCTCAGCCTTCCCTTCCTCACATCTCCTGACTCTCCACTCTCCCTGCCCCAAACCTGGGGCTGTTCATGATTCTATTAACCACACTGAGTATTGCAACATGAAAAAGGCTGTGTAGGGGCAATGCATTATTGCCTTATAGTCCCTCCAAAATTTAAATGTTAATATTAATTTCCACTAATTCCTGAAGACAGGCAGTGACAGTCCCTCCTCCAGGACACATAGGACCTGAGAGACCTGATGTGACAGATGAGTGAAATGAGCTAGCAAATACTAGTGGAAGGCAGGCAGGATTAATAAAAATAGGCCACTGGAGTATAAACTAACTATTAAATTCCTAGGTGCAGCAAGCCAACTCTTAGATGTAATCACAGCTTGCCACCTGCCTAGCTTGTATCTGATGGCAATTATCTGCAGCCATCACACAGAGAAGATGTTGACAGAAGGATCTGGAAGGCAATAAAGTACTTCATGGAGTGCAGGATGGCCAGCTACAGAATTTCACCTAGCACAGGTAGAAGTTACAAATCACATTTGACTGCAAATAAAATGCAGTGTTTGTAACTACAGAGCTTTCACCAGTTTATTGTGCAGGACCAGCGTGAGACTGCCTGGAGAATGGCAAGGGAGAGGAAGAGGAGAGGAGTTACAAACATGGAAAAGATTCTGAAAACTGACCAGAAAAACATTCTGCTACATCATCAGGACAGCATCTGGCTGGAAGAAGCTTGGCTACTTCAAGCATTACATTTATTTCTCAGGTGAGTGAACCATTAAATATACAGAATCAAATGGGAGGGGACAGAACTTATTTAATGTTAGTTAACTTACCTGTGAATGTTGTACAGTGTTTGTGGAAATGAAAGAAATAAACTGAAACCTGGAAGAGAAAAAGATTCATACATAATGACACACAGTCCTGCTACAGTGATGATCTCAGAGCTTGCTCATATGATAACAGAGCCAATGTGCTATAATGACTTGGTATTCCTGTACTCATTACAGGTTACAAACTGAGTTTGGAGGCTTTAGGCAATAATAAAACCTTCCTCATTTTTCCAAAAGTTAGCTGCTAGAAATAGTCACTGATACAGATCTTCTTGTGTCATGAGTGACAAGATCAGAAAGATTTTCTTTAAATTCTGATGTAGTTAGTAGGTAGGATTTTGTCTTACAGGTTCCTCTGCTGAACCCAAGAAAGATCACAGCCCCATTTTGCATGAACTGCTTTCTGCTTACATAGAAAAAATCCCCCAGGTCTGACACCAAAAGCTTGTCAATGGAATATATAAAGACAATTAAGCTCGCACGGGGCTGCGTACATTAGTGGAGAAAGAAAAGGTTTATAACTCAATATACTAAGGTTGAACTAATGATCTGCTTTGCTGATACAATAGGTGAAATGAATTCATTTCCATGATATGGCTCTCATTTGAACAAGTGAAGGGTTTTACCTTGTTTATTTGGGTTTTTTTTAATACAGCTGTGACCTTTCTGGAGCTCAGCTTAACCCACAAAGAAAAAGGAATTCTGCCTCTATCTACATTGCTGCCTGCTATCACCACCACAGCTGCCTGCAGCCCTAGAGCTGCCTGAAGACCCAGCTGTACCCCAGCTAACACCCACATCCTAAATACACTGGTCCACCCAAGGGTCAAATAAGACCTCCAGCATAAAGTGGAAGCTGGAGGTTTAAACAGCCTAACTGGGTGAAAATATATATAAAATTTTTTAAATCTCTGTGTTTCTCCTCAGAGCTCTTTGGTTTTGATTTGTTGGGTTATTTTCTTCCTCCCTGTCTGTGTATCAAGGGTTTTTCCCTGTTTGCTGCTTAGAGGTTGCTCTGTGTTACATATTTCTGCCTGGCTTTTATATTACAAGGCATGAGGATTGGTTTTGGTGTATTAAATTAATACATAATTCCTATTTTGTTATGGGCAAGAAAAGTACTCTGATGTTTCTTGTTTTACCTTAAAAAAATTCATTTAAGAAACACAGCATACTGTTTGTACAGAAAAGTAGCAAACCTTAATCTCATTATTAGAAATAATAATTAGAAATAAGGACAAATAAGAATGAATAGAGGAAAGAACTATTTCAGATGACTTTGTACTGGGGCTAACGTGGCATAGCAGAGTCTTGAGAAATGTCAGTGTTTACTGTTTCGTCCTCATCAAAGACAAACCCAAGTGTTCAGCACGTTCTGGCCACAGTGGCATCTCAAGGGGAGGAAAACTAAAAGAGTAGTGGAGATGAGGATTGTTGGAAAACAGAACTAAAAAGGGATCTATTTCTCCAGTCATTCTGGTTATCTTTTAAAGAGGAGGAAACAAAGAATTGGAAAAAAATAATATCCAGCCTAAATAATTTCAGGTATTGCATTTTTACGTGTTTACTTCTTAGTTTTACTTTTTAAAATAAAGAAGATAAAGAGTTCTGCTTCTTTACCATGGCAGAAACTCCATCTCAAACAGCTGAAGGATGTGCAATTGCAGTAATATCCCAAGTATTTTGTCAATATATTTCTAAAATTCACAAGCTTAGTGCCTTCAGAGTGAGCTGTGTTTAACGTGCACTCCTGTTAGCTACGGTTCCTATTAGGCAGGGAGGGCTAGTTCAATAAAATCTTGAGTTACGTACAGCAGTTCCAACATCTGTATCACATTAGAGCAGACATGAGACAAAACATTGACTCTTGAGGTTAAATCTAAATTTCCTGCTGCAATCCTGAAATTTGATTTGTTAGGAGAAAAGCAACCGAGAGGAACAGAAATAGAGACTAGCACTAGAAATAGAATTCAAAGAGCAATGGTTGCCAACAATTTGTTATTTTTATGAAGTGCCATTTTAGTTAGAAATAACACACTGGCCACAAACAATCCCCCAGCTAGCTAAAAGCCACTTTCTGAGCGGGGCAGTTACAGCAGTTACTCCTCTGTATTTTTACACGGCTTCGCTTTTAGCAGAGCAAGAGCTGAGGATGCAGCAGGGAAAGCAAAGGGTGTTCCCCTGGTTCTTATGGGATTTTCAAATTCCATCATTTCCTACAACATGTTGCCTTCCCATCTTTTTTTAGCTAAGGAGGCCTGGCTTGGGGGCTGCTTTTGGTACTCATTAAGTCTGGTTTTTAATTGGCATTAAGGATCCCTTTGTGCCCAGGAACTAAACTGCTGCTTCCGCATTGCTGCCATTCCCTGCTGCTCTGGGGAACAAAAGGTGCAGCCTGGAAAGCAAACCCACTGGGGCTCAGCCACCCAGGCACTGCCCGAGTCATCATCATCATGATGCAGGTTTTTTTTTTTTCATGTCCTAAAAGCACATATTTTATTTTAAAATCATTAAAAACCCAAGTTGAGTGCATTAGACGCTTTTAACCCACTGCGGAAAATAGAACTCCTCAAGTGTTATTAGAAGTATTAACTGCTCTTCTAGTATTTTTTAATTTCTCCTTTAATATTTCCCCCCATTTTCCAGCTGATTTAATGTCTCAGAGCCAACTGTAAGAACACAGGCCTGTATTAAAGGCAGAAATACTAAAGCACAGATGGGTGGCACAGATACACAGGGAATTCTTGTGTCACGTTAGGCTGAAGGTATCAAGTCCAAATCCTCGGATTTAGGTACAATCCCATGGTCAGTCCTCTGCCTTGTACTATCTATCTTGACTCCCTTTTCAGAGAAATAAGCATTTGCAAAGCTCTTTATCAGGAATTACTTTGTTCATATTAAAAAAAAACAAAACAACAAACCACAACAACAACAAAAACAATAACCCCAATGCATTCAGAGATTCAGGATTAGAAACAGATCAGAAATAAAGGCATTATCTTGTTTTCCAAATATATATATACACACATAAACACAGAGATACATACACGCACATGCATATATATACACACACAGATACACACATGCATATGTATATACACACACGTGTAAAAGGGATCAAAAAGATAATCCTTATCAATTTTAGTGACAACTTTAAGATTTCATTTGGTGTTTTCAAATTCAATTCCAAAGCAATAAGATGTGTGATATTGCTGAGTGAATAATTTTAAAAGAAAAAGCTAGCGTGTGATGGATGCCATGGAGTGTTTGTTCCCTATCTTAGTCTAGACTAACAGTAATATATTTAAGTTTAGTTATATGAGGGCAACTTAAACCTTCATGTAACTAAACTTAAGGACTCCTGCAGACCTGCAGTCAGGTTGTTTCCATGACACGCTGCAGTTACTGTGGCTGCTGTACCTGAGTTAATTTAGGCATTTCTGCAAAAAAAAGACTTGCTTTTCCTAGGGAAAGAGAGGGTAAGGCCAGAAAATCATTGCTGACACTTCTATTATTTCTAGAGAAATGTTATTTCAGGAACCAGCAGAAGAGCCCCAGGCTGGTGGTCAGACCAAGGCAGGAAGCCTACCACCAGGTAGCCAGGCTCCTGAGCACACCAAACTTCACAGACTGTGAACAACACTAAATAAAAAAGCAACTCCAAGCAGGCAGACAAGACACCTAAACCACGATTTTTAAACCAATTATACTGCTTCAAAGGAAGGATAATATTTATCTTAGCTGTTTATCTTCTCTACACTTTTGCTATCATAAATCGTGTTTGTAGAAAGCTCCTGACAAGTGAACGCGGCTTAAGAATAGCACTGAAATATAATTATATGTTAAGAATTGGCTCTTCCTGACAACTAAAAGTTCAGAAATGCATTGGAAACTCTGGGACTTCACTCAGGAAAGGACCCTTGCATC
The DNA here is from genome assembly GCA_013401335.1 of Brachypteracias leptosomus. NCBI lineage: Eukaryota > Metazoa > Chordata > Aves > Coraciiformes > Brachypteraciidae > Brachypteracias > Brachypteracias leptosomus. The sequence goes on from VYZX01013439.1 coordinate 32,954, forward strand.
CCTCCTGTGCTCTTCCCAAAAAAGACTCCTCAGAATATTCCTCCTATTTGGGAGGCAGGAACAAGGTCTGTGTGGAACCTCTGGGCATTTTGCAGAAGTTGAGCTCAGTCAAAATCAGCTCTTTAACAGTGGGCAGTTGTAGTTGCACTGCAGCATACAAATTAAATCATCTTCCCCACACCTCCACATGGCCTTCTTCAGTATACTGCTTTGCCTTCCTAGCTCTAGGTTAATAACTCATCCTAGTCAATGCTTGCTTTAAAGCAATGGGATGTTATCACTTACTTTTCTTGGCCACCAGACAAAAAATTAAAATTAAAAATATGTAGGCCTCAAGATTAGCTTGAAAAAAAATCTTCAAATACTTTTTCCATGTTTTTTTTTCAAATTTCTTCCACATTTAAAGCAGCTAGACATACGAAAATATCTCACCACACTGAATGTTTAGCACACTGATCAGTGCCTGGAAGCAAGCTTCATCAAACGTGAACATTTAGAAGCACGTGTAACTGGAACAGCAGCTTCTTATGGAACAGTGTGATTTTCTCAGGCATCTCTTGAGAAGACAGCTCTTTTAATTGGTTGTGCAAACAGATAATTGCATATTGAGCTGCCCACTAACCATAAAATTATGTTTCATTATTATATAATACGGCAAACTTAGAACCACTTAGTAATTGGGGGGAAAAAAAAGCTTAGAAAATGAGTATCTAATTTTCAGGCTTAATTGAGCCTGTAAACTCTGAATATATTAAGCAATTTAAGGACAGATGAAAAATACACCCAAACAGATCCACACAATAGGAAATTACTTTTCAGGGATTAAGAGCACAGTGTAGCCATGAGCACTGTCTTTACATATGAAGTTGATATATGTTTTGGATCTTTAGCATCTGAGATACTTATCAAGTATAGAGATTGTGAAGGGATGCATTTACCATGCTTGTTGATTTTATAGCTTATTTTCCCTGTTTAAGGAAGTACACCCTGCATCTATCTCTCTTGAACTGAGCTGTAAGATAAGTAGCATTTGGAGGGGTTTAGTAGAGACTGAGAATTTAGTTTATGGATGTAAAACTAAATGATGTTTATGTTTCTTTGATGTAGTCCTGTTCACACGGCACGTACACATCATTCTCTTTCTCTGGGCACAGCAAGAATCGAGCACCAGAGAAATGGTGTCTTCATTTTAAAAGCTCGGGCTGGCTCCCAGAAGTACTCCACCAGGTAAGCTCCCTGTTTGACTTTCTTCTGGGGCTCCCACTGCCCATGAAGTGACTCCTCACAGCGAACACCACCGAACCCACTCCCACTTGCAATTAGCAGCCTGTGACACTGCTCTGCCTCCAGCCTTCAGCACTCTGGTTTTCTGGGTTATTGTTCTGACTGGTTCAGAGGAGTTACTCCAAACATGAACTCAATTGGTTTTTACACATATCTCAAGTGACAGGTTAGTATTTCACACCCTTTACTTCAATGAAGTCTTGTTCAATCTGTCACAACAATGCTTTAATAAATGTTAAATTGGTGACAGACACGTAGAAGCCAACTCATGTTAACCACACTTTTCAAACAAAGGTAGTCAAAGCCTGTTGGAGTGATAACATTTTGAAAACATATCACTTAACATTTAAACATTCAACTATCCCCCAGCAAGGCAGAGCCATCAGCCACTTTGCAATGGGAACTATAGGAAATCACTACAAAATGACTTATCTGTATGAGGCAGAAACCATTTATAACTTGACCATGGCCTCCTAAACATTTCCTGACACTGAAAAAAGGGCAGGAAGCTGTATAATTACCCACTGGAAGGACTTCTGTGTTCTCCTTTGATAGATAGGATACAGGACACAGCATAAGGACAAGGCACTGTTTTAGATGGATAACTGTGCTTTCCCACTAAAATAGAATTCGAGTACTTGGCACGTTTCAAATGTTGTGGCTCAGTCTCATTGTTAGTTTTTTGCTGCTATTATGTTTTCATTTATGTATTTACTCCTCATTTTATATATTTAAGTAGCTTGGAGAAGGAGTAAACCTCAAAGAACACACACTCTGCAAAAGTCAGCACAGAACCCAATCCAATAAACATCATAGGAAAAAATTCTTTATGCTTTGGCCCCTTCTCTAAAAGAAAGTCCAAGACTCAGATCTCTGACAGATGTTAGTACTCCATTCACATTTCATGTTCAAACCTGTACTTTGAAAATTCGTCTCAGCTTTGCCATAGGCTTCAGGAGCCAGCACTGTTGACCCGATAGAGTGGACTCAAATGTGCCACCACGTCTGGATTTCAGAACTCTCTGCCCCATATACAAGATATGGATGAACCACAACATATTCGCTCCATACTTTAGTGGCTCTTTAACCACAAAGCCTATTCTTGTGGTTGCAGTTAATACTGAGTAGGAGAAGGAATCTTTCTGTGCATCTAGGAGTCATTTTTCCAATCTGGCTTCCTAAGGAATGAAGGTGACGTGATAACACTGCTTGTTCGTGTGCATCCCACCATCACTTCTGAGCCCTCTGGTCAATTCTGAACAAGTTTAATAGACTGGAAGACATTTCCAGTAAGTTGCATGGAAACAGCAGTCAGGTAGAAGAAAACAGACATATAAATACCTCCAGTGAGGAGAGGTCTGAACTCAAATTTTATTAGAAATTATAAAAGCTGTCTCATAGAGAGCAAATATGAATGTCCCAAGAATGGGAAATGCTTCATTCAGAACACGCACCTATTACAGGTCATTTAATTGCAATGTGAGACAGAAATTACCATCAATCAGTAATGCTGCTCCCTGAACTACTGATGTTTACCTATCAGTAAAAATCTTATAAAGCCCATAGCATCATCCGTGGTACTAGACTTTATGTGGGGACTTGACTGCTTTAAAATGCTTATTGTAAATATTTCATATTGCTCTCAACCTGACAGCACAGTGACAGGGGATGTTAGGCATTTGGGATGCCCTGGAGGGACAAAAATAAATGATAGCTCTCACCCCAGTGCTGCCCTTTGAAGGGACTGTAGTTAGCCAGATAATACTCTGGGACAATTGTGGTTAAATCCCAAGAGAGCTTTTGGAGTGTCATCCACAGAAGTCTTGCTGAAGTCATTAGTTCCAGCTGAGCACACACGCACATAACTTTAGAAAGGTCTGGCTGCTTTCAAGAAAAGGCATTTCTGTCTAGCAACCAGGACTACACACACTGGAAACAGGAGGAATCCTTCTTTCTTTGTTTGGTGTCCAGCTAGGTGTGTGTTTGGGAGCTGCAGGATGGCATTGCATTCACTGCCTGTGAAAATTACAGGTTTCTGTTTGCTAGGTAGCTGAAAAATTCCCATAAAATACTATGCAGAAGTTTCTCTCCTTCACAGGGGAGTCCTCTGAGGTCACTGTTTAGCAGCTTGAGACATGGCCTTCCTACAGGTGTTCACAGTGTGCTAGACAGTTCCCAGGGACATACATAAAGCTCTCTCTTGGGAGGCTTTTCTAAAAAACATCTAATCTAAACACCGGCATTGCTGCACTTTTATGTGTATCTTTGTGTGTTCTGGCACCTGATAAAAATTCCATTATCTTCAGTGAGTGAGTGTCACCTGGTGATACCGCAGCTTCCTCTGAGGAGCTGCTTTGGCAGAGTTCAACCTTAGGTTACATGTGGGCTATTATTCTTTTTTTTTCTTCCTCCCCCAAAACTCCAGGAAATACATCTGAAAACCTCCACTCTTGCACATCTCACTTGGATTTCTTCCCACTACAGAAGGAACTAACTAAAGCCTAAAGCCCAAAGCCCAGCTGCTCTCAGAAAAGTGACAGCTCAGCAGCTCAACTCCTGTTGTATACGGAACAGTAAAAGCACAAAACGAATGCCAGGTATTGATGGAGCAGCTACAGGTTTGTTGTTAGAAGCACCACCAGTGACTACTAAATGCCATCAGATGGTTAAGGTCAGCCAGTTACAGCTTAATGGCTCCTCTTGGGGTCCTGCGAAACTAACTCGTAAAAAGCATCGGAGGCTCACTACATTGCTTTTTAACTAGCCACAAAGGCATTTAACTGAGCATGCCAGAGCATGGGCTCCCTGATACAAACAGATCTATCTGAGCAAGACAGAAGAAGCTGCAGCCTCTCTAAGGGAGAGAATAATCTAATCTTCCTGTCTGGGTGGCCCTTGGTGTAGGTGAGATCGATCCTTTCTCTGGAGTCACAGTTGGGTCCTGCACTTCACTGCAAGCTTCTAAAAACTTTATGTACCTATATTGACTGCACATAGGTTATCCAATGATAATCAGCTGCATCGCTGCTGCTGAGCTGAGATTCAGACCTGTGGTGAGATGGCAGAGCTTCCTGGATCAGCACCATCCTCAGTGGAAAGACTCCACCTTCTTAATATTTACATTTAGTGTCTGTTTTTAAGAGATTTACCAAGTACTGTGACAATTTTGCAATACAGAGGAACCAAGATCATTTCTTGCATACTATAATCCACATTTAACTATAATTAAGCGTAGAAGATGTCCTGTTAATGGCATTGTGGATAATGTGCAAGAGACAATGTTTTAAAAGAAATCTTTTGGCTCTTCCTTATGCCTACTCTGCCTGGGACAATGATAGAAGAAAATACTCAATTCTCTGCTCATGGACCCATTCATGCCAGCGTACACACAAGGCAGAAGCAATACTTCTTTCTAATGCTAATGGAATAGTCTGTCAAACCTCACTTTGCAGCTGGTTTTGGTAGAGTTTGAGAAAGGATGCTCGCTTCTGCAGATTTGATGACGCTGACATGCTTCCCTACCAAAAACCTTCAAACATTGGCCGGTTTGAGTTAAACCTTCATCCATGGCTTCCCAAGCATGAGGGGAGCCATCAGTGCACTCACTGAACAGGCTGTCATGGGCCTTAGTGACAGGAACAAAAGCAGTGATGTGAGTAGCACACAACGGGCTGGCCCACATTAGCACCCAACCCAGGCCTGACCTGCTGCTTCTGGGCAAGCCAGCATCCCTCTCTCCTGGACTTGTGGTGCTCCTCCAAGAGCAGAAGTCACTCCCTATCCCTCAGTGCCCTGCTTGCCACCAGAGGGCATGTTATCGCTGCACCTGTCACTCTGAAGAACTCATTGACTACTAAGAAGGCAATAACTAAGAAGGTTTTCCCCCTTCTTTTCCTCAGTGTCCAAACCAGGCCTGATCAAAATTAAAAAAAAAAAAGGACTGAACACAGTGACCTTTCCAATCTGGGAATTCTGGGAAGCACTGCTGAGGCTGGAGGTGGTACCTGCTGAAGACTTCATCATAGGAAAGGGTAGTGAGAGCACATGTCAATGCAGAGGATCCAAAAGTCCCCCCTGAAATGCTCAGATTGCTCTTAGTTAGAGTCCACATTGGGTCAGCACCTATAACCAAGTCCTCCATTTGGCTCAAGGGCTAAAAACATATCTTGGGATGTAAGTCTAGACTGTGTCAAACACTTTTTTTCTTCTCATCACTTGTATGCTTATATAAAAAATCCCTATAATTTATATGCTAATCTCTTCACCTTCAAAGTAACACATCAAAGCCATTTTGCTCATACACATTTTTAGCTAAGGCTTCCATGTTTTTAACCCACTAAAATGTAACTGCTCTTGTTCTCAGGCTAGCAACAGCAGTTGAAAAACGTTCGATGCTTATTTCAAACTACACTGACAGTACCAAATAATGAGCAAATGCTGTGTATGAAAATGCACCACTTCTGTTTGGAAAGTAATGCTAAAGAAGAGCTTAGAGACCACCAGGCTCTTTATCAGATTTACAGTTGTGCCTTCCAAGATTATTTAGATAATGCCTTTATTCCTTCTATCCATGACGTTTTGGAGCATTGTGTGCTGCAGGGCAAAACATTAAACTTACAATATACATAAATGTGTGTAACATTTTACCTGAGTGACACAAGGAGTCCCTGAGACTTTGTGAGCCAGCCAGCACACTGCACTGAACTGCACGTGCAGATAAGGGACATTTTCTGTATTATTTGTGTGCAACAGGCAGTAATTCAGTGAGGAAAGATGTTTCCAAAATCAGCTACTTTTTACAAGTTTTCCAGTATTAGCCCTTTTAATCAGCTCTACTCATGTGGTTTTTTGGACTAGCCAACACTCACAAAGGGAAAAAAACCCAAAGGAAATACAAGAAATATCTAATTAAAAAAATTAAAAAACAGTACAGTTTTGCATGGATCTGGACACTTACCTATAAGCAAGATTACTAATGCATCTGTAATGTAATAACCAAACAGGAAAGGCTTCTGCCAGACTTCCACACCAATAGTACCGGTGAGCAGATATGCCGTAATTAATACCTATAGAAAAAGGATAACACATTTTCAATCCTTTAATTCTAAAGGCATAGAATTTCACTTATCACCTTAGTACACATGCAAGAGTAAAGAAAACCTGCTATTTTCCTCCTGTCTTCACTTTACAGGACCTTATGCTGCCATCCCAATACAATGACTTCTAAGCAGTCAAGCAGCTTCCAGAGCCACCAACAAAATTATTTAAAAGGTATGAAACATGGTAAGCAAGCAACTTTCCTGCTAATATATGCATCTGTTTGCACATGGTACATATTACTGACTTACCTTTCCAAAACACCTAATTTCTAAATCCCTTCTCAATGCCAGGTCTCCCCACTGCACATGCACTTTCTTGTATTTGCATATAGATTTCAGAATTAGCAATGTGCTTATTTTTGCACCTCAGTCCCCTGAACTGACCACACCTGAATAATTGAGGGGGGGGGAAGCTCACCCAAAATAATAATAATAAAAAATCAATTGTATGTGAAGAAAAAAAAAGAAGGGGAGGGAGTTGAAGTCTCCCCTCATCTTTTATTTTTTTGACAGATAACATAATAGAATCATTTAGGTTGGAAAAGACCTCTAGGATCATCAAGTCCAACCTTCATCCTAACATCTCCCTGACTCCTAGATCATGTCCCGAAGCGCCACATCTACTCTTTACAGGACACAAAGAAACGTAGTCAAATGTCATTAGGAGCAAAAGGACACAAGACTCAGAAGTCACTTGCTGAAGTGCCACCAGTTTCAGCAGAGATGTAAATGCAGTTTCTACTTTCTCTTCAGAGTTAATTTTGTGACCCAGCTGAGATCAGAAATTTTAATGCAGTCCTCTATAGATCCTGTAGCTTTCACACCCATTGCAATACCTGTAGCAGCACCACCTACAATTTATGACACAAATTGATGAAGTTTTACCATTTTAGGTGTTTAATGTGCAAATACAGAACTGAAGGTGATTCAGAGGTTCCCAAGTCCTTTTCCTTTAATCCCACCTCCTCCAGAGACCCTGTTTTCCCTTAAATCCCATTTCCTTCTGCTGCTGGAACTCAGCTAGTGGGACTTTTGCCCTACTCAGGACTTCTGCCCCACTCTTCCTCTAGACTATTTTGTTCTTGGCTATTTAGTTTTGCTATAGGTCTCATAAAGGGCTGTACGTTTCAAGTTACATGTCTCAACCTCTGGAACTATTCTAGACTTCCATTAACAATGAATTGCAAAAATTTACTTCAGCTCTAAATTATTAACTAAGCTAATTATAATGCTATTTAGAATGCATATTCATATATCTATTCCCAGGTAACATTCAGTAACTATTTTTTTTACTCATTCAATACAGCTTCTCACTCCGGGATGACAGATATTTTACAGTTTTGCCTGTATGACAGATCTTACTGGGGTTTAAGTTTTTAAATAATCTTTTTTTCCTACATTATGTTTTTTCTTCATTTTTAACTTCAACAAACACTTTTCCAGTTTCCAAATTCAATTACTTACTTTAAAGGCACACTGAAGATTTTTTTTCCAGATAACAGGCTGCTTAAGATCACAGATTAGTAGCAGAAAACTGATGTCCATTAAACTCCCTATTACGCTTAAATATCACTATATTGGATTTCACTTACTCCTCTGTATCTAAACTCAAGATTCTTGCCCTGTCAGTACATAACTTTTAAAGAGTTTTGCTTGAACTGGATGTGCCTCTGCAAGCAGCAGAGCAGATCTGCAATGGAGAAGAGCAGGCACTAGTATGAGAGTTACAACTTGGGCCACTGAAGACAGTGAGTCAAATATCGGTCTAAATGAAGGACGTGTATAATGGGTTTTACAACCAACTACAACAGAGCTAAGATTTGGCTTTCTGAAGAAATCACATTATGTTATCCATAAAACATGACGGATGTACTCCTGACCTCATCAAAGCTGATGGCAAAACTCCAACTGGCTTTGATGGAGCCTGAATTTACCTCTACATGTTGAATTCTGAACAGACTTTTTTGGCAGGTGATAAAAGAGGAACTACTACCCATTATTACAGTCAGTACTTCTGGCAGCACAGTCATGAGTATCCCTGTCAGATGTCAGCACACCTCTAGGAGCAGGAGCATCAGTGCAACAGGCTCTCTGGGAGGAATCCCCTGTCCTGGGATTTGGTGATGCAGCACTCACAGGTGAGGCTGCCTCTTATTTAACAGATGCAGCATATGAAAAAACACTCTTTGGCTTCAAATTTTTGGTGTGCTGGTTTTCAAGGACTCGTAACTTTGACTTCACTGAGGCCGTCTCAAAGACCTCCTTTAGAAAGCTGGAGGGACAAGAAACTGGCTGTGTCCCTTGGTCTAAGATATACTAGCAAAAATTGAAGACTGTCAAAATTATTAGCCAAAAGCTAACTATGTTTATCAGCTGTATAAACGTAGGGCTTTTTAAAGGCACTGCTGGTAAAAAAATAATAATTAAAATGTAGAGCAGCGTTCCTAAGTGCAACTGAATAATTCCACTTACGAAAAGCCAGCCAAGTTCTTTATTCATCTCTCTGGCACCAAGTACTTTTCAGATATAAATCTAGTCTTTAGCAAGTAAAAATAATTACAACCTTCTGTAAAATGAGAAGTTCAAGTTAAATAACACACAAGTAAGGACTATCTAGAAAGTCAGTGTCAGATGTACACAGTGTTGGGTTCCAACTCACTGCAGCATCTGACCAGGGACATTTTTGGCTTGCCAAGGCCTTATCTCTGCGGGGGCAATAGTCCTTAATGCAGACAGAAGTCTGGCATGGTGTTAATCTGCAAGCCTTTGATGTGGCAGCCTGTGGCTGAACAGCAGGACAGCTGGCTCCTGAGCAGTGGCTCCCTGGATTGTCACAGCTTTGTAAGTCACAGCACTCACCTCTCTCCCCTTGTAAAAATCAAGATTTTACTTCTTTAACGTGCCATTGGGAGAATTCTATATAGCCATAAGGAAGTATAACACCTTAAAATCTCCTAGCTTCTAGCCTTTTAATTGTTCTCTAAATTTTTTTTAAACCACCATCTCTTTCATGTCTTTCCACTACTGCAGGTGTAAGTTTTGTGACTAAAATGTCCTACATTGTGTGTGTGTGTGTACATACATATTTTTCTCTCTAACGATTTGCCATTTCTCTTTTACAAGCAGGCACATTGAGTATGCTGTATGATGTAGTACACAGGTTCTCATCTTTTTTTAAAATATACTGGCTACGCTTTTAAATTCTTTATGATTCTACAAAAAAGGCATTAATTTTACTGTAATATTCCATTTCACTAGCCTATTCCAATAGCATTAGCTGTTTAAGTGCTGAAATACATTCCATTAACATAGTGCTTAAACTGAACATTTAGAGAGCAAATTAATTTAAAATCCAAGGCTACTTTTTTTCCTTTGAAAATAAATACGACATTTGCCTAAAAAAGTAAAATCCAACAATTTCCTACAAGTCATTTCAGTAGGAGTTAGCTTTAGCATGATGTGTAATTTTTCCATTTTAATTTTTTTCCTCAATATTTTTTCTTTCAATAAATAAAGGTGGCAAATTCAGCCTATAAAAATAGTTTTGTATATGTCTTTAAAAGGCTATTTTTGATTAGGACATGCAGTATATGGTAAGTAAACAGCTAAAGATTAATTAACCAAGAAAGGTTTGCGCAGAATCATAATTGAGTGGTTAAGAATGAGGCAATCTGCTGCAGAAAGAGCCTGTGCACAGGTTCTTGTTTAAATTTTACATGAATACACTCTGGGGTTTCCCTCAGATAACCAAGTACTGAGTTTGGTTTAGGATTATTTAGGTTGGAAAAGACCTCTAGGATCATCAAGTCTAACCTTCATCCCAACATCTCCCTGACCACTAGACCATGTCCTAAAGTGCTACATCTACTCGTTTTTTGAACACCTCCAGGGATGGTGACTCCACCACCTCCCTGGGCAACCTGTTCCAGTGCCTGGCCACTCTCCCAGCAAAGAGCTTCCTCCTAAAGGAGGCAGCTGGAATCAAGCACCATGGCCTGGCCAGCGCTGCTTCCATACCACTATCAGTTATTTTACTTCAACAATTCCAGTGTGCTCCTACCTTTGGAACTAAACAATAATCAATATTATTACTTCATATGAAAGGCTATGCTTTCCACAGACATTCAAATTAGAAAAACTCTGACAATTAGTATTTTTTCAACTAAAATAAAGATTCTGAATCCTGTTAACATGACCAAAGAATGACACATTTGCATCTTCTTTTTTCATTTTAATACAGACTCCTTTTCTTGCCCCTTAGGAGAGATCTAGTTTTTCAAGATGTGATGTGCTTGCATTGCTTGGGATTTCTCTGCCCGTTCCTGAAATGGTATTTCCCAGGAACAAGTCATAGGAAACATTTCAGTGTGAGTTTTGTGAACTGGTTCTCAAAAGAAAACCTGGTAAATGACATCCAGAAAACCTCTTCCCCTGCTTTGACTGAAAGGAAGGAGAAAGTTCTACAATGTTTAAGTTGCTACATGCATCATATACTTCATTTATTTGGAGCTTCAAGGCAAGCAGAGTGTTCTCCCTGAGAGTGGGACTGTCCAAAGCCATCAGGCAGAACCAGCTGGGAAAGCATCTCAAATGGGAAGCCTGGGGCTTATGGTCCAAGCATCCATTACTTTAGGCATGACTGTACATAGGATTTCTTGTCATCGTCTCCTTACGGGGCTAGGGCAGGGCCAGGGAGAGCTGCCTGTTGCCTTTCACATTTCCTACTTGTGCTTTCATTCCCTCTTGGCTGGGAAGAGTGAAGGGAAGGAGCATGGAATCGTCTGGGTCATTCCATCTCTCACACAGCTCTTATTTTCACTTTTAAACTTTCATGTAAGAATATGAAGGGTACCTCTCTGTTATGCTTGAGGCAGCATCAAAGTAAGCAGAGGAATCACTACATCATATTAAGGAAAAATGGAGATTTTGTTCCCCTACTACAAACTCAACTGCAGTGGCTTATGAAAAGCAACAAGAGGATTAGGGGAGTACTTCATTAGGGGAATGTTAAAAATTTCAGGAGAAAAATAGATTTTTAAACAATCCTGAGGATGTCTGTGAAAATTAACACATGGCAGGAAGCCTTTCTCAGGAAAGCTTTGGCCTTTTTTTTCCTCCAATAAACTTAATTTGCAGGTATTAGCTTTTTCTGGTTGAGCTTCTGAGAAGATGTATCCAAGAACATAGCAAAGGTTTCTTTTCTTAGTTTTCTCTTCAGCCTATGAATTTTGGGGGGTTGTGCTTACTTGAAAATGTATGAAAATTGTCTAGATGCTATGGTATAAAGAGGCTCCTCTCCCTGGATCTTTGTCTGCCCACAGAGACCTCAGCAGGAGATAGCTCCTTGGGCTGGAAGGAGGAGAAAGGGGAAGAGTTTTCACTGCTGCAGATGCCTCCTCCTTGATTCTGGATCCACAAACATAACAGTCCTCTGACCAAGCATCTCTCAGACACATTACAGCCATTTTTCAAGTTTACACACCACGGTTTCCTATAAATGGCTGTCTGCTGTAATCAAAGCTAATTGGAGTGCCAATTACAGCCCAGCTAGCGTAATTAGGTTACCAATTCTGATGAGTCATCAAGTTGCAGAAAAATGTGATCTGCCTAAGTCCCACAAATTTCTCTAACTATAATGAGGTATTTTTTCATGAGGAACAGCAGCTTTTTTTATAGCACAATTAAGAGGGAGCCAGCGAGTGGGTTGTCTGTGTTTATATACAGTGGAGCTGACTCAGCAGCCCTGTCCTGGGAGCTACATGCCAGTTAAGCCAGCATTAAGGTCAACAGTTATCTACTTGCACACTTATATCAATTACTGTTATTTCCTGAGCTTTGTGGTGATAATGAAGTCCAAAGCTCCTGGCTACCATCAATTTCGAAAGCAGAAGCAGGGGACTAGACCACCTGAATGTCTGACGTGCCACTGCAATAGCATCACGTTGTTAGTGATATTATTTAAGACACAGAAGAGGCACATTCGTGCAGCAATCCAGCCAGGAATGCCACAGAGGAAGTAGTGAACTAAATACTGGGAATCAGCCTGAGAGCAGCCTGTGAGTGCTTCCATACTCCCTGCCTCTCAATGAGGCTATGGGAACATCTGGCAGAGAAGTAGTGGGGGAAAAAACCAGCAAGGGGAACATTACCTTTCTTACTCATATCAGCCATTTGCTAATGTCCTCTGTCCTCTCCTCCAAGCAGCTGGAGATGAAGAGCTACCTTTAATAGTGCACACATCATACAAAAATTGCTGAATGTGTTTACAAAACAAAACCAAGGCAATGTTTGTAGGGGAGTAGAGGTCTTTCACTAGACTAGTTAGTACAACTGGAAAAAAATATGTTATGTACTTTCCAGTGTGCATGAAAAGTAGTTTGGACTAATGGAAAGAAATACTACTTTGACCTATAAATCCTGTCTTGTCCTTGTTCACAGGCCATCACAGCTACAAAAGCTAACTTTTACAGATGGGAAAAGTGACATGCAGACATTTCAACAGTGCAACCTTCCACTGTTGGTGAGTGTTGTGCTATATAGCATCAAAACGTCCTTACATTTATATGCTTATCATTTTGACTGCAGGCAAATCATCACAGAAGTTACTAGAAAGTGAGCATGCAGGACAGCAATTCAGCATCAGAGGGGAACAGGAAACAGCACTTGTTAGCACCTTGCACCCAACTTAATCAAAGCAGTTTACAAACTTTACTGAAATTCATCCTCACCACAAATCTCTCAGGCAGGGAAACGTTGTTACCATGATTTCCCAGATGGGAATGCAGTGACAGAGGCACAGGTCACTAAAAGGCACTGACAGAGTTAACAGTCCTGCTCTGCTAATTGATTCCCACTCCCACATTTAATCACTAATCCAATTCAGATGCTGTGGCAACCCAAAAGAGTTTTCTAAACATTCACATGTATATCCACAGTGATCATCTGAGCAACAAGTGGAATTGGTTTGAACACAGCTATTCCTCTCCTGCTGGAAGAACTTCACTAAGAAGCCTTATACAGACACGGCTGAAACTTGCAGCCCAGCTGGCTGCCTAATGTCTTAGTCCTGAGCCAACTTCTTCTCCCAAAACCTATTTTCTAGGGGACAAAACAGATGCACCACAGCTGGACCACCACCTCCTAGTTGTTCTCAAACCACTGGATTCTGATTATGTTTACAGCAACACATCTGCAGCCATTAATTCAAATACTATATTTCCATTAAAACACATATTTGAATATTTGTCAAGCTTCTTTTCAATTATGTATACTTGGCTGTACCTTTCATCTCATGACCGTGACAGGAAGCTCAGAAGACTGGGATTGTGCTCTTCAGGCAGCAAGAGCCTGGTTATCTAAGAAATTGATAAACCAGTCCAGAAATCCCAGTGCTGGACCCTTTGCAGTGCAATGAGCTTGCTACTCCTGCTACTCATTTGTGCACTGAGGCCACCACTCACCGTGGTGCCCTGGGCACGTTTCTGAAGAGGTCCACCTCAAGGTAGGGCTGTAAGCCAGTCAAGAACTCATCTGGGGACTGGCTGTGAGTAGATACATAATTCCTCTTACTGAACACCATTCCCAGAGAGGAAACCTCTAATGGTATGAGTCTGACTTTTTTTTTCAAGATTAAAACTCACTTGACCACATTTAGTGCTCACTGTATAAGGTACAATGTGAGTTCCATTACCACGTTTGATGTAGGAAGGTGGTAGAACTGAGAAGGTCTAGTATAGTATGACTGTATAATTACTGTTAATAAATATTACTTGGACTAATTCACATCACACCTCAGAACTTAGTGTTCTGAGGTGGAAAAATTGCTTATGGCTTCAGATAGCATAATAATTTTTATTAATACCACAAATCAAATGCAGTTAATTGACATCCTCGTGGGCACTCTCTGCCTGCCAGGCTTGCTGCAAGACTTTTTTTCCTACAAGGCAATGAATCTCTGATGCTGACAACATGCTCCAGAGCATCCCTTCTTTGCAAATGCAGAAAATATTTCTGAATTACTTTTAGAGCTATGCTATTTCATATTCAAAATCTTGGCCAAATACATTGGCCTTGAGCTCTACTTTTCTATTTCTATGTTATTATGAAAACACTAACATAGTTAAAAAAATAAAACAAAATCAGGAATGATGAATACTTACCACTTGGCTTATATCGTATCCCCAAGGAAGAAAAAGAACTCCTGTGTTATATTTCTCCCAGTGTGAACACATAAAGTTAAACAAGACAATGCTTAAATATATATACATTGTATAAACTGAAACTCCAGTCTTCCCATTGTCTCGGGAACAGACAGAAAAAAAAGAAAGGACAAAAATGGAGGTAGCCCAGCTATCCAGCCCGTGGTCAAATAATTCTCCCAAAGGAGTACTGGACTGAGTCCTCCGAGCATGTTTTCCATCTATGGAGTCTAGAAGGATTGGGAAAGGAAGAGAAACAAAGAATTAGAGCACAGCAAAAGAAGTAATTTTCTTCATACACGCTTCACTACTGCCCTATATAACAGATGGGAAAAATACACTGATAACAGCAAACTGAAGCACAACAGCCCCTTCAACACCAACACGCTAGGATTGCTCGTCAAATATTGGCTTCGGTTATCAAATAATTTTTCTGTTCTTACCTTAGCTCTTAAATTAAATGCCCCCTTCCTTACAAGCTTTAGAAGGACCTCCATAATTACTTTAAACACTTTTACAACAGTCCCTGCATTCAGTTTCTCAATGAAAGTGCTGAAAAGTGTCCAGAGGGCTTCTCGCCCATCCACTGGTGTTGTGGACCCTCTGAGACTTCAGACCTCTTGTGGAGTAGATTCACTAAGGCACTGAGGTCACCCGATGCTAAATGCCTCAATGGTAAACAGTTACATGACAGTCTCATGGAGCAAATTTCACAAAATTGGTTTGTGTGTGTGCCTACATAAGATATTTTAAAGAGTCTTTCAGTTGAAACAAGAGCCAGCAGTGTGCCCAGGTGGCCAAGAAGACCAATAGCATCCTGGTTTGTATCAGAAATAGTGTGGCCATCAGAACTAGGGAAGTGATCATCCCTTTGTACTCAGCACTCATGGGGCTGCACCTCAAATACTGTCTTTGGTTTTGGACCCCTCACTACAAGAAGGACACTGAGGTGTTGGAGTGGGTCCAGAGAAGGGCAGTGAAGCTGGTGAAGGGTCTAGAGCACAAGTCTTATGAGGAGCAGCTGAGGGAACTGGAGTTGTTTAGCCTGGAGAAAAGGAGACTCAGAGGAGACCTTTTTGCTCTCTACAACTACCTGAAAGGAGGTTGCAGCAAGGTGGGGATCAGTCTCTTTTCCTAAGTAAGAAGTGATAGGATGAGAGGAAATGGCCTCAAGCTGTGCCAGGGGAGGTTTAGGTTGGATATAAGGAAATTTCTTCACTGAAAGGGTTGTTAAGCCCTGGAACAGGCTGCCCAGGGAAGTGGTGGAGTCACCATCCCTGGAGATATTGAAAAGACCCGTAGATGTGGTGCATAGGGACATGGTTTAGTGGTGGACTTGGCAGTGTTAGGTTTGCTGTTAACTCAAACTTAAAGGTCTTTTCCAACCTAAATGGTTCTATGATTCTAAGAATACCTTAATGTTAAGCTGAGTTATGTGTTGATCACTTAATATTTAAGTGCTTGAAAGATGCCCCAAAACTATACTGAATCTCACTCTGAGGATGCAGTTGGACAATATGGTTTGAGTCAATTTGAGAGTTTGCTGCTGTTGAGCAGGGTGAGGACCTGCAGCCTGCTCAGCTGGTGGGAAGACAGCAAATATTACACTTTCTTCTGGGTCACTGAAGAGAATTGGTGCTGTGAATGGTACAAAAAGCAAGGGACATGGCATAAGGGAGGGGTGGAGAGTGCTGAGAGGAAGAAGGGGGTCTAGCAAATGTAACCTTTCCTAGTTGTATTGTCAAGCCATACCCTTAATCTCTTCTCTAAGACTGTACTGGTGAGAAATAGAAATATCTTTCTTCTTAAAGTTAAGTATAAATATGCAAGATGAACCTTTTAGGAAAAAGTACACAGAAAAAAAAAACCCGTACAGACTATTTGTTATCCTGAACCTCAAAATAACATGGAGAATTTCTTTCTTTTTAATGTTTCTTGGAAGGTACTATAGCTAACAATTATTAGCTATTTATAGCATTAGTAACCCAAAACTGACTGAAGATACAACTCAGCAGAGTGAGACCAAAGACTCCACAGCTGCTATAGATCATATGCTACTTACTTCTCCAGATTATTTGGCAGTACTCTGAGTTTTGTTTAATGTAAATATACTTCAGGGATCTAAACCAGGAAAACAGGGGATTTCACTTTGTACAGATTTTAGACTATCTCCCTGTTGTAATACCTAAACAGCTGTGAGATATCCTCTGCTCAAATATAAATCTCTTGAGACAGTTCCCACAACCCTAAAAATTAGAGATCTCATTGAGGATTTCAAATATGGCTTGTCCCCTTCTAGAGCCACATTCTCTCTCCATTAACATCACCATTGAATTGTGAGCATCTCACTGAAATGTGTGGAAAGAAAACTGAATAAGCTTGAGGTTACTTGAATAGTGTTGCTATGAGTGTAGAAATTCTTTAGTCTGCTAAAGGCTGCTTCTGAAACTTAACTAGCAAATAAGCATGTAAACATCCCTAAATAGTTTATGGTCGTTCCTATTTCAAGAACATCTATCCCAAATCAGACACAATTCAGTTATAGGGGTAATACTATTTAAAAGTGAGAATAATAGAAGATTTTTCTGTTCATAAATTATTGTAGGTTTTCACAAAAGAATATTCACATTAGATACTAAAATATGTACATCACAGTGAAAGAGTGGGTTTGATTTTGCAGGAACTAATTGTAATAGGCATGAAGAAAAATACAGGAACTGTAAAAGACATATACAAAATTGGATTTTCACAAATCTTTACCCACATTTTCCATGTGGTTTCACTAGCTTTTTAAGAGACTGAAAGTATTTCTGCTTCATG
>VYZX01013441.1:4757-19583 GCA_013401335.1 Brachypteracias leptosomus
AAAAAAAAAAAAAATCCCCATGTTTTCCCAGTACAGATGTATGCAAATGATTTCTGCTGAACGAATGTTCAGCCTTGTTTCCTACAGTGTTCACCTCAGTGCGTGTCAGCATGCAAATTTTGTTCTCCATGGGATTACTCAGAATGATGCTGGTGAGAGCTGTATTTGCTCATTAATTTAGGGCTCATTAGCCAAGACTAACTGGACAAGGATAAGGACAGATTATGGTCACTGTCCAATGTATCTTAATAGTTTGTTTATTATGTAAATATAATTGTATACTGATGTAATTTGATATTGTGCGACTGATATAACCTAAAATTCAAAGTATCTGCTAGAAACATTTTATAAAATTAACCCTGAAGTGGCTTAGCCTTGAATGTGGTTTATTTATCTGTTTTTAACAGTGGTAATATATAATGCATAGTATGCATAGAATATAATACATGTAAATTCTAGTTTGTATTTTGAAAGAAGGTAACCATGCAGCCTTAATTGGAATATGTCTGTTTGGTTAATAAGAACATACTTTTTCATCACTGAAAAATTATATCTATCAGTACTCTATGAACAGATTGTGAAATTCTCATTGTAGTTAAAGTGCATTATTTTTAAGTTTTAAGAAAATAACCAGACTGCTAATGATCAGTCAACAGGTGGTACATGATCTTTAAAATTTACTCCTTACAGTCTATTGATTATTTGCTTAGGTCATTTATGTCATTTTTTAACACAACTGCATAATTTACCTGACTAAGCAGCGTAACAAAAACTAGCAAATTTAAGTGTCAACAAGAAAATACAGGGTGCCTCCTTTGCTATTATGAATATCCAAGCATTGGATTATAAACATTGGTGCGTGATCTCCATGAATGAGTTCTGAACTCAGGTTGAATTTTGTGAAAAGCTAAATCAAACTTAATTTTTAAATCATGTAAATGACTACCAACTCAACTCATTCTCCATCCCACAGTTTCCTCAGTCACTAATGCAGATATTATTTTTTAAAATGTGACAGAAGTTTTATTCATGTACTCAACCAACTTGGGCTGACCTCAAGTATATAGTTACAAAGCTAATTGGGATGAAACTCATCATTGGGCAACAATATCTGAATTATTTCCCTCCCTGTCCTTCCCCACCTTCTGTTGGTAGTTGTTTGTGCTTGTGTGTCCAAGCTTGTCACTCCCTGAGCTTTATCAGCTTGGTTCCTGGGGAAAGAGGGAGGCAATTACAATGCATACTGGATAGAGGAAAATGTGCTAAAAGGTTGACCTTGAAAAGTAAACACCACGAAGTAAGACAACCAGTGAGGGATGGGAGCAACATGCAGAGCAAAAAAAGTGGGGAATGTCTGTTTTCAGGATAAAACCTACAGAGCATGGACAGAAATTTGCAAAGACTAAAGGCCTGATCAAAAACTTTCAGAAATCATTTGAAAAATTTATGTTGTTTCTTATGATTTCTGGAAGAACTCTGAGAAAGGGATGTTCCACTTTCTGTATGACAGTGATTTAACACTGAAGAATGTACCTTGATGTTCCCACACACCTCCATGCCCAAGAGACATGTAGGAAATATTTTAACCAAGGCTTCCCACAAGCCTCACTTTTACTTTGAGCATCTTAGAGCATGAAAATATGATCATTTGTTGCCTTATTTAAAAAAAACCCCAACACTTCCTCAGAATTGTAAACAGGGAGTGAGGAAATGTCTCTTGGCAAACATACTTATACTAGTCATTTGTGGGAAACATTCATTAATTTGCTTAGCAAATAGATGAAAAACTACTCCTGTCCTGCAAAGACATCTATCTCTGCCTTATACCTGTGCACTTGCATGATTTCAGTGAAACAGTCTGAACAGTGTTAAGGCTGCACAGGCATTTCTTCCAGGAGTAGGTTCCTTAGGAGTTTTAAAATGTTTCTTGTCTGTTCCAGAAGTAGTGTGAGCAGGATAGGAATGCAGAATACAATCTACAATATTCTGAAAACAACAGAAAAAAAAGGTCTACATACATACCGCAGATATACACAACAGAGTGTTTGGTAATATGAATTCTTCGGGGAGAAAAGCCATTCAAACTTTCCCTTCTGGAGTGTTCCCAGTGTAAGAAATTGCAACATTACTTTCATTTTTAAGCACACTCATAGGTACAGGCCTCATATAACTGATGATGGCTGATAACCACAATACCTCTGTGTGTATGATTGCTTTTTTGCATTTTTCGCTGAAAAATCCTAAGCTAGCATATAGTTTGAGTGCTGAGAGCTATGAGGTGTTTGAGAGGTATTGTCAAAGTAGCCTCAGTAGGTTTTTAACAGTTCTGCACAACTGTCTGGAATAAGAAAGCAAAACTTGCTTCCTTTAATGGCCTCAAGTGCCCTCTGGCAACCTCCTTGCTATCAGAGGGTAGTTTAATGGTTTTGAGATAGCTCTGACTAATATCAATACCTTTCAAATAACATTGAGATAATGTTGAATTACACTGGATTTTTTTGAAAGCTATTAAAACAAAACAGTATAGCTTTGCTCTCTAAGTTATGTAACAAACTATTACTACTCATATCCTTTCACACAACTACCTTGTATCAGCCTTTTTGTGTGATGTAAACTGGAGGAGAAGCCAAATCTGGCTTGTTGAATTTACAGATTTTTCATTCCCCCTGAACATGGAGTTTTGAACTGAAAACCAATAAGTATTGGAAACAACTGGGGGAAATAATACTATGATTACTTTCAGTAGTAGCACCTACAATGTAAATATAGAGCACACCACAAACATTGTTATATACTTTTCTATTCTTATAGTACCTGAAGTCTAATCTGGAATGCAGCTTTATCCTTCTGTATGACATTAGGAAAGAGTTCCTGGTGCAATCCTCATGCTGAAATGAAGGTGAGTTGTCTGAAGAATCTGTTACTGTGGAGTATAAACTGCTAACTGTCATGTCCTGATCTGTCTTATATCATGCAACCACCAATAGACAGAAGCAAAGAGGTTCAAAATTAAGTAGGAACCTACTTGTCAAACCTTACTCCATTTCTAGAGGATGACATAGTTCAATCCTTGGTTTGTTTTGTCATGAGTGGATTTTAATTGCTGCTGTAGCCACTTTTTTTAATATATAACTTATCACAATGTCTCTAATGCTTTTATGATAGTCATCATAATTGCTGGAGACTTCAGAAGAAGTCATTCACATTCCACTGAGCTGGAAGCATTCCAGAGTTTGCATTGTTTTGTCATGAAAATAGCTATAAAAAGTGTTATCTGCTTGGAAACATTTCCTTCTCTGTTTGAACTTTAAAATTGTTATCTGATTAGCTTGCTGTAAATTGCAAAGGTAAATGCGGTGCAATGTGCATAGCACTCTGAACCTTAGTGGTTATTAGAATTACAAATGCATGCAGTGTTGGCTTCTGACCCTACTGCGCATCTGAGAAATGACTACTTGCTACTGTGTTTTGCTGATACCCTACACCGGTATGACCCCTGGATAACATATATGAGGAGAGGCTTAAATTGTCAGGCCTGCAGTACACAAACAGCTGTCTTTCCATGAAAATTCAGTATTGTTAAAAATAAATGGAACAGTTGGCTTGTTGAGTTTGCCCCACTGGTAGGAATCCTATCAGTTGATATTGCCTCATACTAAGCTTGTAAATATCTGTTAAAGGGCTTAGAAAGAGTGAATGATCTGGCTAAGGGATATGTAGCTGGCTGTAGTGGGTCTGTCTGAGATGATTTTCCCCATACAGCCCTCATACCGCAGTACTGGGACCCGGAGAATGTTGATAACATGGTGTATGTTATGTCTAGCCNTTAGCTGCTTATTTTGTGACCCAATTCTCAGTCTGGCCCTGACCTTTTGCAAGAAGGTTTAAATGCCCTTCACATTCCAGCTTTTTAAGCTTACTAATTATATAAAAGTGCTGACTTTTATTTTTCACTTACCTTTTGTGCTTGCACACATGGAAGCCATGTTGTGTCGTTGGTTTGTAGAGGGCTCACACAATGACTGTCCGTGGCGTCATCATTTGTGCCTGTCCAAGAGGAATTTTCCAGAAGGAATCGCCAAGCACTTTACTGGGAAGGCTCTGCAAAACATCACACAGTTTTGAATCATACTAACTTTTAGATTACTGAGCCCATGGGATTTCAAAAGCTGTCTTTCCCTCAGATGGCAAGGAAGCACTAAAGAGAATATACTCCTGCAGACCCTGATCAAACAGCTTAAAGCAACTGCTTCATAAGTTGCATTCATATCTTTAATGCATCAAGAGAGCAGTCATGCATTTAGCTTTTTTCTCTGTGCAGAGGAACTTCAATGCAAATTAATTAGTACTTCTATAGCTCATCTTATTCTTTCTCCTTTACTACCTCCAGCTTCTGCAAACTAAAAAGCCATAATCCTCTAAAGACTTGCAGTCTTATGCAATGTGAATGATTTGGATGTCACAAACAGAAGATTACAATAATCTGAGAGTGAACAAGTAGGAAAACATATTGACAAGTCATCTTGACATAAGTATGTCAATACAAATTGTGACACTGGGAACAGGAAAAAGTGTTTAACAAGAGCAGAATTTACATTTAAAAGTGGTTCTGAGAAAATTTCTTTGACCAAAATACAAACTTAGACATAAAAAAATAAAAAGGAAAAATGCTATTAAGAGAGAAGCATTCAAGTGCTGAGAAAATTGGAAGACTAAGATTGAAATCTTAATGCATTTCTTGGTACATTAAAGAACTGTTTTTAACAGTTTTCAATTACATGCTCATATAAATTTTTCCACTCATGGGGACTCTGTCTCAATAAGTGCAAAGGATAGATTGTTTTTTTTCTAAATGAGAAACTACTTCATATTTTGTTTTATTGTTCAGTGGGTGGCCCAATATCCTACTTCATGCACATTATTCATTCTCCAAAGGCAGAATATTAATTTTCTCATGAGCTTTCCATCATATTTATCACTATCATATATGAATATTTCACAAATTAAAGAAATAATCTTGGAAATGTTTCAACAAAGGGAGTTGGATGATATTATTTCTATTGCATAAATTCATTGGTCTGTATATGACAAGGTTAAATATGAGTCAGACATTTTCACTAATTCAGGGTGCCTCATTAAACACTCTAGGGCTTGGGGTTTTTTCAGATAAATTAGCATTGTTGAACACTTAAAATGTCAACATACAGCTCAATGTAACTCAGGAGGGAGGCATTGCTGCTCAGTATTTCTACAAATCTGGCACAAGGATACCAATGGGTACCTGAAAAATGGAAAGTATCAAATTAGTCAGTGTCTGTTAGAGGCTTGTACAACATAAGATTTATTGAAGCCTTGGAGTCCCCAGGATTATCCTAATTTAATTGAAGGCAGTCCCAAATCTTTTGTTCATATTGTATTTTATTTAACAAACAATGAACAAAGCAATGTCATTCATGAACAGTTGCGGGTCCTTTCACTACTCACTCTTCAACCCTGATTCACCTCCATGACCATCCTGAATGCTGAATGAGGCCAAAAAATAATGACTGTGATATAACTAAAGGCTTTGAACATGTGCATGCACACAAAAGAGATTAATTCAGATTGCTCAGAAAAACATAGTTTTGGTGTTTCTTCATCTTAGCTTGCAATCTTTTGAAATAACATAATTATACTAGGCTATGTTTTGAAATAGCTGTCTAACATTACAGGTTAGTAAAAAAACACAGACAGACCAATCCCCAAAGCAGTTTCTATCCATCAAGAAATCTACTTGGTGACAAAATATTGACGGTCACTTTCATCCTTCGTATGGCTGAAATAATTAAATTTGCAAATCTGACTGCCAGTGTATGAACTAATCTCTGATAGCAATAATAAGTGGTCATCCTCTGTAAGAATGTTTACTGGAAACAGAAGGTTCAGCAGAAACTGTCCTCTTGGCTTGCATTCCTTGAACCAGACATTTTGAGTTTAATCCCTCTGTCCTGTTTTTTCCAGTCTATTCTAGTCTGAAATCCAATTTTCCTTTCTTTCTTCAGTATTGCTACCCTTTCCAGCCACACAAACTCATTGAGTGTGAATTTCTCAATGAGGAAAAATACTATGAGTTCTGAAATTCCAATCAGGCTGCTAACATATTATTTCAGAAAAAAAAACATCACTGGTATGTTTTCTATTTTTCCTCATATCATGTAGTCTCAGTCATAAGTGTTGGCATCTTTATTTACCTTGCCTTCAAAGGAGTTCTTAAAAGGAGTTAATAAAACTTTGTATGTTCCTTAGATTTCATTTTCTCTAGAGTTAATATTCCTCCCTTCATCCTGTTGCTGTCATACAGATAGCATTTACACTGTCTGGATGAGGAATCAGATTCTAGTTTCTTGGCTTATTAATTGCTGGTATGTGTTGAAGCATTTGATAGAAGCTTTTATCTGCTTCACTTGAACATCAGGTTCATTACTGGTAGGTACTAGGTACTAAGTTACTAGTACTAATGGTACCAGTATTTATAGTACTAGAGTTTATTAATCCAAGTACATGATACCTCAAGAAATGTTAATAGAAATAACACTATTTTGAAAGCACAAGAATGATTTATGGTCAAAACATTACATTTCTGGCCTCACTGAAACGCATAGAGTTTAGAACGAAATCAGGTGTTCTACAGACAGTGAAAGCTCCGTGGCCATTCAGATTCCACATTGGTACATTTGTAGAACTATATTTTTATTAATCAGAAAACATGTCTTCAAAGGAAAAGAATTCCCCCAAACTACACAATCGTATTGTTAAACTGATACATAAATAATCTCCCCCTTATGCTTCCATCCCTTTTTCTCTATTGCTGGATAGCACACACTTGTTCTCCCTTGTCAGGCGAGGCTATTGAAAGAGTCATAGAATTGCTTAGGCTGGAAAAGACCTTCAAGATCATCGAGTCTGCCCTCAATCTAACCTCCCTCCCCCGACTCTGACAAGCCACTGTTAAACCATGTCCCCAAGCACCACATCCAGATGATTTTTAAACACATTCAGGGATGGTGGCCAAAACACTTCCCTGGGGAGCCCATTTCAGCTCTTAACAACCCTTTCTGTAAGGTTTTTCCTGATATCCGACCTAAACCTTCCCTGGAGCAACCTGAGGCCATTCCCCCTTGTCCTGTCACCTGTAACCAGTGAGAAGAGATCAACCCCGCTCTCGCTACAACCACCTTTCAGGTATATGTAGAGCGCAATAAGGTCTCCCCTCAGCCTCCTCTTCCCCAGACTAAACAGCCCAGCTCCTTCAGTCTATCCTCATAGGGTATGTTCTCCAAACCCTTCACCAGTCTTTTTGCCTTTCTTTGAACCTGCTCTAGCACCTCCATGTCCTTTCTGTATTGAGGTGTCCAAAACTGAATGCAGTATTAGAGGTGGGACCTCACTAGTGCTGAGTACAGGGGCAGGATTACTTCCCTAGTCCTGCTTATCACACAATTTCTGATACAAGCCAGGATGCCATTGGCCTTCTTGGCCACCTGGGCACACTGCTGGCTCATATTCAGCCGACTGTCAATCACTACACCAAAGTCAAGACTAATGGAGAAGAGGAGGCTCAGGGGAGATGTTATTGTGGCCTTCCAGTATCTGAAGAGGGCCTACAAGAAGGCTGGGGAGAGACTTTTCACAAAGACATTCAGTGATAGGACAAGAGGTAATGGGTTCAAACTGGAAGAAGGTAGATTTAGACTGGAAATTAGAAGGAAATTCTTCACTCTGAGGGTGGCGAGGCACTGGAACAGGTTGCCTGGCGGGCTGTGGATGCTCCATCCCTGGAGTTGTTCAAGGCCAGGTTGGATGGGGTCTTGAGCAGCCTAGTCTAGTGGGAGGTGCCCCTGTCATGGCAGGGAGGTTGGAACTAAGTGATCTTTGCGGTCCCTTTCAACCTAAACCATTTTCTGATTCTATGATTCTAAGACTAAAGTTGAACTTCTAACCCCACAATGGGACATCTGGCTTGTTTCTAGTCTCTTAGGTTCTTCCTCTGCTCTTTCATCATTTGTGAAAAAAATGCAAGCAAAATCTGATGCACCAGAAAAAAAGGATGATGTGACTCAAGACCTTGTTAATGCTAACTGAGACAAAATTTGAACTTCCAGGAAGCTCATAGAATTCCTGGAACATTTTATGAGGGATTTTCCCTGATTTTCAAAGACTCTTCTTCCTTGTTATAAGCAGCATCAGAAATGAAAAATTATGAAACTACTCTGGATAGTGTCTCAATATTTTCGATCACAGAAGAAGCAGGAAATTCCTCCAGACATCTCATCAAAGAGGAACAGATAAATATCAAGGCTCACTGAATCATTTGAAGTCCATCCAATACTACTTTAAATTAAAGATTTTCTTCTATTACTTCCTAACACCAAGTGATATCTATAGAGGACAGGGAATCAACTGTCTGAGGTCTAATCTCATCTCTGTCATGTAATGTTGAGAAAGCTTTTCTGTGTGATAAAGTCAATATCTACATCACAGAAGTATTGTTATCTAGAGGTGAAGGCCTACAGATGGCTTTCAGTTTCCCCATTTTTTGCACACATATTTGAAACAAAGTACGTTATGATCTTTTTCTGCTTTACTATATAATTTAATGTTATTTCTAAAGCAGCAAATACCATCTCATTCTGCTGCTCTTCTCCTGGATCAGATCTACAATAATTAGCTAATATCATGTGACGTATTTGATTTCCTGTATATTTTGATCAAGGAAATTCTGAATAGAATTAAGGACATACTAGTCTTGGTGAACCCACAATGCATTGAACCAGTGATATGTGTTTCTAAATACATACATTGTTAGACTCTCCAGTCCAATAAAATGAGGCCATTGAACACAGGAGTTATCAGGACCTCTACTCTTGTGTGCTGAAGATTAAAAGCACAATAGTTGCTAAGTCAATATGTGTGTGCAGCAGCTATTTATTGAGGATTTTCTTCTGGACAGACTTCTGCCTGGCCTAAACTGTAGACAATTTTTCCACTTCACACCTAAAAAAAAAATTGACGTGGAGAAAAAACATATTTTGGGAAAAAATGGGTTAAAGAAGTCCTAACTATGAGATCCTCCCCAAGAACCCTGTTATTGTCACCATTACTAGTTTGGAGAGTGACAGCAATTTATACAGGAAGTGTTCCATTTTAAACTACTTGCAGTCTTACTTTGATATTTAGAGTGGCATAAAACAACATCTTAAAGTATGGAGAGACAGTATGGAGAGACAGAAGGGAATAGACAGGGGATTAAGAGCCTTAAGAGAACACAGAAAATAGTGGCTGATGAAAGAACACAGTTTCACCATGTGGTGTAGCTTTAAAATCATAAACGTGTTTCATATAGAGAATAACGCAATGTATATATAGTCCATGAATTCATCCTGATCTTCTGAATTAATTCATGCCATTAACTGAGAGACAGACATACTCCTACAAAAAGGTGGTGATGTGGGACTGGGAATAGTTGCTGCATAACTGTGACTGTGTGATGTTTTAACTTCAATGCCACAAACCCTGAGCCAGATGTATTCAAGGCCTCGCCTGTGGCTTGATGACACATACCCTTTTCACAACAATCGGTGGATTTGTGGTAACAATCAAAAGGCATTTAAAATGCTTGGAATGTGGTTTAGAAACCCGCCTTGGCATCCTGCTTTTCATGTCTTAGCATAAATGCCTCAACTGTTTTTATTGTTCTGCAACTGCTCGTTTATTTTGAAAGAAAGAGCTTGGCCTGCAGTATTTGCATTCAACAATACTTGAAACAAGACATTAAAGTCTTTTTTGATTATGCCGGTGAAATATTTCATATGAATAATGACAACAGCTGGGTCAGACCTTTTGGTTTTGAGTAAGAGTTTATTTCAGGCTTGCTGAGACATTCTTTTTTTAGAGAGAGAGTTTCTGATAAACTGCCAGCTTGGAAATATATTGCAGAACAGGAATGTCTTTTCAATTTATGTTGCAGTTGTACCACATTCTTTATGTATTTCTGATTTTTTTTGTCCCTTATGAATGTATTTTAGCAGTTTACATAATGAATTGAACCAAAAGTGATGAAACAGCATATAACTACTTTTAAAAAAATCCAGAAATGAACCATGTTAATGTGAAACACATTTAGGAACAGATTACTTCATTTTGTTGGGCCAAGACATAAACATGCTTATATGCTTACAGATAGACAAGATATTATACAGTATGTTTAAAACATAGGTGACAGAAGGATGGAAAATCCTTTTGTTACTGAGTAGTTCGTCTAATTTTAAAATTCAAGTATAACATTTTTTAGCATTGAAGAAGCAGCCAATAAGCTTTCTCTTCTATGGACTGCACTTTATTTGGCAATTAGTGATTCTAGATCTTAGAAAGAAAGAAATCAATATAAGGATTGGTGAACCCTGATGAGACGAAAGACGAGCTTGCTTAACAACAGAGGGAAGAGGATTTTGGTTGAGTAGCTAAACTTTATAAAAAACAGCAGATAATTCTTCTCTACTATAAAAATAGTCAGACAGTTTTAATCTCTGAATATTTGAATTCTGCTATAGAGAGTGGGATCATCAGCTTCTATTAATTCATTAGCCAATGAAACCTACCCACTTCAAAAGAGGACTAGTGTTGGGACAACCACCATCAGTGTGTATGAATCTGCATCCAACTGAGAGTTAGAGCCAATCCAGTTGGCTTTTGAGTGATGGAGACAGTCAGCCTGGGGACAGCCATAGAAGTTTCTGCTGCCTAGTGCCAATTCTGCCTCTCTTGCGGGGGAAAGTCTTGCTGCTCATGTAACATCTATTTAACCTAGCATAATAAGGAAAACCAAAACAAATATCTGTTCAGGTTACCATACAGGCTTTGAAATTCAAAGTTCAGCTCTTGCCCTATGTTCAGTTAGTCTCTGTAGTAAAGGTGAGAGCTTCTGATGGGAGGGTAAACAGCTGTGAATGGGTCCAATTGCAGCTGTTCCAGGAATCCTATTTGTGGCTTAGACATCCCCTGACACCCCCCAACCCCAAATATTCACTAATTTTATTTCTTTAGTTGTTGTGATCAGATCAGGCCACAGTAAAGGAATTATATGACACCAATCCATTTCTTGTTCTTGACTTCTCAGTAAAAATATGAGTCAGAATTATTACTATCACCATTATTATTAGTAAAATGAGAGTGTCCTTTGATATACTAGTGGGACTTCTGCTTTGACTTCATCTCTTCCAAAGTCTGTAAGATGGTTGAACACATCTCAACAACTTCAGCAAACTTCACACTAATTTCTTTGTAGTTTCTTCTTTTATTCTTTAAAATGTAAGAACATGCCTTTTTTTTCTTCATTGCTTCATTCATTTTACACAGGAACTGAGTCTGCCCAGTTTTCACAGTAGACACCGTGTCTCAAACTATTTTGATTTAATAACTCATTCATTTGCTTTGTTCTATGTCCAGATGATAAGAGATATTTGTTCACTTTTGGAGGCAGTAGAACCAGTAACTTCAAGATACCCTCTTCTCACAATATTTATATTTGTTTTCCTTTAGGCTGAAAATGTCTTTATAAAATGATCTTAGTCCTTTTATCTGTTGATGTAATGGCTGTGATTTTGTGCAGATCATTTTTGAATTACAAACTGTTAGGCTTTCTGAGACTGCAAACAGTATTGACTTCTTTCCATGAAGAGTATGACCTTAAATAGTAACAACTGAGAAAAATAACACCCACACATGTTTTCTTTTCTTAAAATTGCATCAGAAATATGGACAATTCCAGAACTAGACATTATCATGATATCACTACACCCACTGCTCCAGCACCCTTGTGACAGGAATAGAAAAGGACAAAGTTCTATCTACCTTTCTTCTTCTGCATTATCACTATTTAACACCTTTTCACCTTGGCTCCAAGTACCTCTCAAAGTGCACTATTGCACATAGCGGCAGTTAACAATATCTGTAAAAATCATACACCAATGGAAAATCCCATATAACCAAAGCTCAAATTCTTCATTAGTGAAACCATTAATATGAGAGATACCAGGAAATTAAAGACTTAAAGAAGATGTAGACTGAAGATATAAAAAGTATAAAGTGAAATTTTGTGGTGTGTAAGCTGGAAATCAGATCAGAAACATTTTAAACTATCAGAAATGTGTGGAAAACAAATTGCAATAGAAATATCTTTAAAACAGAGAAGTAGTAATTCTTAGTTTTAACATATCTACATTTATGCTGAAATCACAAAGCATCATATAATGAAGACCCATAAAATTCACAAGTGAAATACAAACAAATCAAGGAAGGCAAAATTATACTGCCACTAGTAAAACCAAACCGAAACATATCCTTTGGTTACCTCTACTACATTCTACTTTCTAGATCATGTTATTTTCTTAAAAGAAGATGTGATGTAAGAACCTTCAGATTACCTACATCAAGGACTTTCCTTTACTTTTTAAGTGTCTGCTGCAGATCATTTTTGTTGGCTTATTTGAGACTGTGGTGCCTTACAGACGCCTCAAACTTATTTTCTCACAGTGTAGAAAGAAGTGGAAGCCAAAAAAATTCTCCTTTTCCTTCTGATCAGCTGATAGATACTGAAAAATGCTTTTATTTCAAGTGTAACAATATATATTTTATTGATGAAGAATTAGGATGCTTGTTCTTGGGAATTAAAATCTTTCTCTGAGAATATTTTGATTCTGTCACAGTCAGATCAAAATTGACTCTTGTATTGCACATAAATAAACTTAATTTGAATGTTTCTTATGCCTCTGCCATTTTGATTGTAGTTTGTGAGGTATCTTCAGAGCATTAGCTTTAATGTATCACTATGATTAGTACTAGACCAAAAGAACCACATATCTAAACTGGTTACAAATTAGAATAATTTTACTGTAATTTCTGACATGGGACCTCTCCAGGGAAATCAGCAGTATTGGCATCTGCTTAGTAACTGTGCTTGTACTAAAGCTTTTCTATTTTCCTCTTACTGGGGCAGATTGGAATATTTACTATAAATACTGTGGAAAATGGTAGTTATCAATAATTTATCTTTCACATATTTGGTTTAATATCTGCTTGATGCCTGATAATACCTTATTTGTTTAACAACATTCATTTTCATAGAAATAAATATCACTCAGGATGAAAAGATGATCAAAGTTGTGTATTAATGCAGTTTTTCTCTGATTCTAATTAAAACACACCATTATTTCAGGAAAATAGTCCAAGAAACCTAAATCTAGCCACTACATCAGTTCATAGGAGTTTGAAAAAGGTTTCCTTTTAAAAACTCATATCCTTCATTTGTTTTGTCATGTATAGGTCATATCTTTTGACATAATTTAAGGTGCTAATTTATGTAAGTTTTCCTTGAAAAATATAGAACGCCTCTGTGATTGACTAGAGAACCCATAAGAATGACTCTTGCTAAAGCTTGAAGTAGCACTGTCCTGGCAATGGCTTTATAGGGAAAGACAATTCAAAGCCTGTTGCATCAGCATAACAGAGTTAGATCCCCTTGGTATTTCTCTTAAAATGTTGAAAAAAAATCAATAATCCAGCAATCAGTGAGAAATTGTACTTTGCCTTGATATTAAGCAGAGAAGTAAGACAGTACACTTGGTATAAAATCCATGTTAGTCTTAAACTGTGATTAACAGCAACCTAAATAATGGTTGATGTGGCTTCCTTTCCTGCCTCGCCTTCGTTAAGTACAGACATGCTGTCTACTCCTACCGGAAATTACTCATTTAACAAGATCACTCTTGTTTGCTGTCCCTTGCCAAGGATCTAGTTAGCTTTCAGCTAATTACTTATATTAATTTTATGTAGATATTCTGGAATCATAACTTAATCATGCAGTGACTACAGCTCGAAGTCTATCAAGCTGCTGGACTAAGCTCAGACGTGAAGAGACTTACCTCAACAGAAGCTGCAAACATGCCTCTGGTTTCACTAGTCTACTGAACACATTTAATTCTAAATGGATTTAATTTACCAGAAATGTTTTCCATTTCTAGGAGCAGCTGTCATGGTATCAGCTCATAATACTCTTCAAAGTTACAAACACATTTACAAATTTTGAATATTAAAATAAGACGACAGATATCATGTTCTTGCTAATGGAAAGACTGAAAATTATGCACAGAAAATTTAATGTGCCATTTCAATTGCTGGTGAAATTAATGGGACTTTCTTTGAGACAAGATTGCAGAATTGACCCTGAAACATGTATTTCAATGCTGACTGGATAAAGTCTAACATCTTGCTTAGAAGATTTTAAAAACAAACTTGCTAAACCATATCTCTTTCATAAGGAGATCAATGAATGATTAATTAACTACTATGTTTGTCAATACAAAATCAACTGACTGTTGATTCTAAATCCTGTGAAATCCAACAATACAAAACACTATCATGTGCATTATTCTGAAAAGTATTTTCCACTCCCAGTGTCTCCATGTGAACTATCAAAATAAGAGCACTTACAGCAAAAGGATGTGAAAGATTAAGATTTATTCGAGTATGTGGGCACAATGTGATGGCCACATATTACTGAATGCTAACTGTTTTGTGAAAAATGTGGTATCACACCCTCCTGTAGGTCAAGCAGAAAGATACTTGACTGGTTTGTCATGCTAACATGACAGGGCAACACCTTAAGCAACCTTGCATTATTGTCTTCCCCAAGTCACAAGCGTTCACTTACCATTTCGCAATGTCTGGTATGTCCTACTGTCATTTGATTTACAATGAGGAGATGATGTTCACATGCTTTCTGCAGTCCCT
>VYZX01013454.1:7706-29588 GCA_013401335.1 Brachypteracias leptosomus
TGCTGCCATCCCCAGGGGTCTGTTGCTGGCAGCAAGACTACTTCTCACTGGAGTAGCCTGGGGTTGACTCACTAGAGGATGTGATCCTCACTAGTGAAATATGAACTTCTACCTTCCTACTCCAAATACTAAATGATACTTTAAAACAGAATTTTTCAAGCTTGTTTTAGGTGTAAATTTGCTGGTTTGGGTTTTTAAACCACTNTAGATTAGGACAACTCTATGAAAATACAAGGTCTAAACAGCATGGAATGGCAAAGTCTGTTTTGATTTTCTCTTGAATTTTTATTTTAGAGAATCCTTGAAAGGACTGTTTACACTGACACCTCACAAAAAAAAATTCCACATGTTACTAGCACGGCCCATTAACAACATGTTCAAAATCTTCTCTGAGCTGATATGCAAAATATAAAAAAATGAATTTAATTGCATTTTATAATGTATATATCAAATAAAAATAAAGAAGCTGGGAGCTCAGATGACAGACTTTAGAGGTAGGTCAATTGTGGTTTGTCTGACATAAAATTGTAGCATTTGAAGAGTTTTATAAAAGTAAAGTTATTTGGGATTGTCTCCTTAGTCCTCTGCTTATCCCCACTTATAAAATTCTAAAAAACTCAAACTAAAATAAAAATTCCTTAGATTAAATGGCTGTTGATGAAACTACAATTAAACTGGCATTGCCAGTTCAAAAGAACTAAAATAATCACAGCTTGCCCTGATTATATGTACTTACCAGTGCAGAATAGGTTACTGGCCAATTATATTCTCTTTAACTATTAACAGGAATATCTTTATTCTCAAACAATGTTAGATGCACATGTTCTGGAACTTACACTTACCTGGTGGATTCTTGGCAGGATCATTGTGGCTTGGACTTCCTGGTTGTCCGGAATCTATAAAGAAACAAAAGAAATTTTTATAAATTTGTTTTTACAGTACCTCAAAAACTTTTAATACCCTCTTTCAGTATTAAACTAATACGTAATTTTGTTCTTTAAAGGTCATTTCCCTAACTTTCTACATGAAGGCATTATTGAACAAACACACTGTATGTAACCCATTTTATGCAGAAGCAGAAAGATTGTGAAAGACGCAATGATCCTAATAAAAGGAACTCATAGATCACTGAATAAGGACACGAGAGTCATTCAGGTAAATAGTCAAGCAGTAAGCACATCTACCAGGGTACCTTTTCATTTCCTTTCCTTCCATCCCCCAGATATAATATTGCATAATCAGCAAAGCAGAGATAGTTTCTTCTCAGGCAACGACCAGAAAGACATACTGGATAAAGCAACTAATGGCATTTGAGTGATGAGTCTTGTTTCTTTACCCTTTGCACAAAGGTCTACACTGCTCCCACAGACTCAGAACTGCACTGAAGATATGACTGCCCATTTTAATACAATATAGGCTTTGT
The DNA here is from genome assembly GCA_013401335.1 of Brachypteracias leptosomus. Taxonomy (NCBI): domain Eukaryota; kingdom Metazoa; phylum Chordata; class Aves; order Coraciiformes; family Brachypteraciidae; genus Brachypteracias; species Brachypteracias leptosomus. The sequence goes on from VYZX01013454.1 coordinate 9,130, forward strand.
GTTCCTAGTGTGTAAGAATTGCCATTGTGAAATCAAATATTATGTAATAGAAAAATTAACAAAATCCAAACTCTGTAGACTTCAAAGAGTGTTCTTTTGATGATACATGAACCTAATGAATCAAGAGGACAATGCAATTTGATGTTAATACACTAAATAATAAATTACATCCTTATCCATAAAAGCAGTTGTTTCTAAAACTCTCTTTTTGCTGTACTCCCACACCAATAACATAACAAAATCTCTTTCCACTGCAATAAATTATTATTAAGAAAGTAAGACATGACAGACACTCTTGTATGCAAAGAGAGTAAGCAATTAAAGGAAGCACAACCATTTATTCTAATATAAGTACCTAAAATGGAACAGGTTTTCAGTCTGATTTATTTTTTTTTAATGTAGCAATGCTTGCTAGTAGCATAGGACCACAAAAAGATTGCATCATAGCACTACAGAATACTGACAAACGGATCTCAGAGGAAAGTCAGAGTTCTTGAATGCACTGCTGTTTACAGTGTCAAAATTAAAGAAAAAAAAAGATAGAAAAGGAGAAAAGTACATATCGACAAATATTTGTATTTGAATCCCCATCTCTTCTCAAAGCCAATGTAGCCCTCAATCCAGAAGGCTACAAGAAGTTCCTTGAAATATGCTACCATCTGTTACGTAGCTTAGCAAACATGGCTTGATGTATGTCTTTAAGTTAATATGAGCTTGATTGTGCAGAAGATATTATCTGAGATTAAAATCCATTACACAGTTCAAGTTCTACTGATTTCATCTGAATGATGGTTGTCACAGAACACAAGCATCCGGGGATGTATCAGAGTACTGGAAGACCAAGATACATATGAAACTCTGTTCAATGGTATTAAATACAAATTTAAAGCACATTAAATTTACCAATACTGAATGAAATAATCCTTGTACACAATAAAATACACACTGAATAGTGAATTTCACATTAAATTTCCTCTATCTTCTTCAACCCAGGATAGAAAGAATGAAGAACAGGCTCCTGGTCAGATTCTACACATCTGATCATTTGAGCCCTTGGGTACTCCTAAGAGTCCTACTGTACAGCACAAAACGTAGCCATTCAGTATGCCTGTTTCTTTTCATTATAAGATACAGCATATCCCTTTAAAAAAATCAAATCAAGTTAATTTGAAAACTCAATCAGCTACAACATTACACAGCAATGGCTGGAGTGTAAAACTACTACAGATGTGTGGCTAAATGAAATGTCAATTTGGTAACAGAAGCAACCTATAAAGCTTGGACAGTGTAGCTTGGAGAACACAGAGATTTGAGACTGGATTAATGTGGCCGACCAGAAAACAGCCTTTGAAGTTTTCTCCTATTAAAATTCACTAAAAAGATGCACAAAGTGAAGAATATTTTTTAGCACTTGCATACCAATTTGCCTTTACTCCTGCTTTCTCATTGTCAGCATGGCCACCTTCAGGATGCAGGATATATAGATTGATGGTAAACAATTCCTTTTCATATTATAATAAGATAAACTTAGCATAGAATTTTCCAGTTATAGGGATAAGCAGTTGGCTAGTTATTATAATTTGCCAGTCAGACTTAGCTTGGTTTTATGTTAACTAATTACCAATCACAGTTTTCAGATTGATTCTCACACAGTGTTTTGAGCAGTAGATGCTACTAACATATTCACCAGCCGGGTCTCAATGATCTTGAGAAATTGAAGAAATACTGTAAGCCTAATATGAAAAGCAATTTACCTAATCCTTCACTTAAAGCAGTGGAGAAAGCAAAGAACTGTATTCTGTATGACAGTATCGACCCATGTAACTCTACACTTAAAGCACACAGAAGCACCCCATTCTCAGGTGAGACACACAGACCTGAGATGGTCTGTGACAATACAATTCTCTTATCAGTGTCAGTAATTAAAAAGCATTCTCCTGATTTGATTGGATGCAAATAGTCTTGCAAAGTACAAGAGAACCATGATTGCTACAGGAATAAATTATATGAATAACTTAATTTATAAACAGAACATTGAATGAAAAGAGACATTGGAGCAATACTCTTATAGAAGAGGGAGTAAGTGACATTTTTGAAAGCCAGAGAAACTATATCTTTCTTTGTCCTCATCTGCACAAGGTCATTAACTAACAACATCAGCTCTGGATTTAAAAATTGTAGGCTTTTCTTCCAGTATGATGGGGAAAGACATAAACCAGACTCATTGTCTGTCTAGATGGCTTGGCATTCAATTTTCCCAGCAAATAATATTGTGCATATTTAAAAAAAAAATACTTCCTATATAAGAAGCTATATTCAAAGCTCTACAACTAGTGCAAATTATATCCCGTCATGTAAACGTGATGAAACTGAAATCTTCAACACTATCATTTAGGTAGCTCCCAATTCTTTAGTTTATTCTTTTACTTTGTGTTGTTTTCTTTGTCTGTTTTAAAAACCTCCTTCTCAAATTTCATTGTCTACATGCTTTTCTTGAAAAAATTCTTCTACATAGATCTCAAAAGTTCTTATCCTTATGTGATATACAGTTTAAGCTCACCTACACATACCATTTCCACAGAATGGCTTTCATACGCATCTCACAATTATGGTGAGCCTATCTTCTGCTCTGCTTTCTTTGGTACTGACTGCTGCAACAGTCAGCAGCTGGTGCCTTGATAAGTTATTGCACCATGGAAGAACAGTTTATACAAGCTAGCCTTTACTCTTTCCTGGTAGATATTCATGTAACCCCAATACACTTTATGCATAATTTATCATGATTCAGCATGGCTACCACCAGGACATTCAAACTCTTTATCTCAAATTACTCTTTCTATTAGAAGACAGTATGAAAAGGTGAGTCAAGTAGCTAGTATATTTTATACTGAATTGTTTCCCATGTTTTCATTTCTAGGAGTCAACCCTAATGAATATCTGTGAGTGTAGGTATCTCTCACTGCAGCTAGGATTAAGCAAAACTGACTGTTGGGGCCTGCTGCTGGTGACAAAAAAACATCCATTTCCCCTGCCGCACACAAGCAGAAAGATGCTGCCATGATACATCATTCTTGGCTTCATAAGGCAGAGGGGAGAAAAAAAGGTGATGGTTTGCTATCCAATGAGGGACAAGATGCTCTCTCCCTTTTCTCTCTCCATAAGCAGCAGCAGGAAGGATGCAAAGTCAAGGAAGGCACACTGCTGTTCTCCAGCTTCCTGAGGGATTTTTAGTATCGCTCACCTCAGCAGTCTGATCTTTCCTTTTTCAGCTAATAAGAGACAATACTGTCTTTAAAAAGTAAGTTGTACTGTACCTGCCTTATGCCGCATACTGTACAACAAATTTTGCTTTTAAGACTCTCTGCACTAGCATAACATTGAAGGCCTTGAAAACAAGGAGAGGAAGAATCTATAATAAGAAAACATACTTTCTTGAGCTATGTCTTAGAAATAAGCAGATTCCCCACAGGTGTCATATTCATCAAACAAACTTCCTCAGTGGTTTCAATGAAAATATTGCATTTTCCATTTGCCACAGACTGGGAGACAGCCTTTGCACTCAGTTAATCTCAGCTGACAGACATTAATTTAATCATTCACCAGTACATAAATACACTTTTGTTCTTTGATAGTCCACAATTTGGGTATAGCAGACGACAAAGGACCAGAAAGATGTGGCACCATGTATCAGTTTCATGCTGTTCAAGCTTTCACATGCCTATACAGCCTCTGACTTGACAACTGACAGAGTCACTACCAGGAACAAGAATCACAACTACCTCCCAGGCTGTCATCCTTCAGGACTACATTGCCACTTGATATCACAAACTTGAGGCACATGGTTGTACCCCTGAAAATCACAGGACACTCCAGTCTGGTGAAGACCTGGGAAGGTCTCTAGTCCCAGCCCCTGCCCAAGAAAGGCTCAGCTGTGGGGTCAAACTCAGATGCTCAGGGCTTTACAAAGTGAGAGCATGAACCCCTCAAGGGTGGAGATGGCCCAACTTCCATGTGCCCCAGCTCCACTGCTGGGCTGTCTTCATGGGGAAAAGACTTTCCAAATCAACTCTTCATCTTTCACAGACTTTCAGAACATCATCTTCGTAGGAAAGCATACAAGGCAACAAAAAAGCAAGATACCTCCCTTTCCTCCAAAGCAAATAATGTGATCAGCAAAAATCCATAAAGCACATAAACAATTTCATCATGTACTTTAAATCATACCATTAAATATTATTTTCCTAATTTTACTACACACTTTCTATTACCGACATTATTTTATCTTAACAAAGCAAGGGATTGGATTGATAAACTTCCCAAATACTTGTAATAATTTCATTTTGTAAAAGCAACGTCTTTCATTGTACATCATTTCTATATATGATTAACATGAACTACTGTACAATTTTTTTAGCATTATTCACACCAATTCTAGTGATATGACAGTTTATGGCATAAACAAGCTATAAGTGTTTTACTTTATTAATTATCTGCTGCAATGATGCTACAAACATGGAAATGAAATTGGTGCAAGTGTCACCATTGTTTTCATAAGTATGTTAACCTCAGAGGGGATTCATGATTTATTTTTCACATTTTCATAGACCACTACATTTAATGGAAATACTTTACCTGAAAATTTTGGCTAACTGATTTTGGCTAGCCTCACATCTTTTCCCAACAGCATATACTCTATTATCCATATGCATTCATGACACCCAGACTGAAACATTCCACAACATAGAAGCAGTAACTTGTGTTTAAAATGTCATTCTGCTACCCTTATTCTGCAAGGAGTTACTATGTGTTCACAAAGACTTCTATCTAGTACAAAGATTTGCAGTGAGTATAAGGCATAAGCCCTACAAGTTTTTAACCTTCTTGGTATTCATATAGCTGGTGGTAAATGAGCAGTGTAAAGAACTGAATATAGACAGGTATAAGTCAGGGGGCATTGGCACTGGCTCCCAGACAACACCATACTGGCAAACCTGGTTGGCCATGAAAGGAAGGATTGCCTTTTGCCTACTTTGCAGAGGCTCTGTGGCATCCTCCATTTTTCCAAAGACATATCATTAGCTTTGATCCACTTGCAGATCTGATTTCCACAAATGTAAGTAAGCATAACAGAGAAATCTACGTACAAGGGCTCTTAAGCTGACGCAGAAATAACACTCCTGGTCACTACTGATATGAGATGTATTCAAATCTCAAAGCCTCAGTTCCTCAAGGCAAACTCCATTTTAGCTAGTGATCCCCACTGTTTTTTGCTCTCTTCATTAGTTTGCAATGTTTCTTGGGAGACCACACCAGTGGCAGGAGCTACTCTGAAGGCTGGATGTGTTGATCCTATGAGGGCAGGCTTCATCAGTACCCACATGCCACACCAGGACCAATGCAGCACAGTACAGTGAACTACACTCTTTACCTTGAAAGGGTGATGCTGTCTAACCTTTACCTACCTGAAAAAGGTAGCGAGGAACAGAACCTACTGCTGGCCCCAGAACAGTAAGATGTTGTGTTGCCCATTGGCTCAGACAGGTACTCAGGTCTTAGCCCAAGCAGGCCTGCCATTTCACAAAAGCCTTCAGGGCTCAGGCATGGAGCTGCTTCCACTGGGAGACAGCCAGACCAGCAGGCAGAAGCAGGGCTCTGTTATCATTTTGGTTTGCTATGGAGTAGGTACAGGGCAAGAGCTTCTCAGTCATCGGCTGTCATCTTTCACCACACTCCCCTGCACCCTCCCACAACAGGTAAATTCACCTGTGGCTGGCACAACTGGGAGAGACCCCACACCTTTCAGCCAAGAGCACATTCACCCCTGTGGGACACGGTTCCTGGCCCCCTCAGTGGGGCTCTGCAGCTGGAGCAGTACCACCACGCTCGGACGGGCTGCAGCCATCACACCACCCAGGCACCTGCCACATGGGATGATAGCAAGGCGGCATGTGATGGTTCAGGACGTCAGAGCCGCGCAGGCCATGGCAGGCTCCCCATTTCACCTCCCCTTCTAACAGCAGCTCAGATCTGCTGCTGCCAAGTCACCCAACCAGCCATTGTCGAGACTGTTAACTTTTCTTCAGAGTGTTTTAATTAGGTAAATAAAAAATGGTAATTAAATCAACATTACGTAATGTGTTTCTGATTTGTAATCTCATTTAAATTAATTAACTGACTCAGCCCTTGTTTAGTTTTTAAACTGCCCTAGTTAAGAAGTGGAGCTCTGGGAGTAAATCCAGTTTTTATGTAGTTGAATGACATTCAAGGACCTAGAAGCACTTACCAGAACCAAAATAGCAATAAGCATAGTCAGCTTTTCAGTTTTGTGTCCCATGCACAGATTTATCTTTTTAATTTAAATTCCCTTATTTGTTTATGTAAAATAAATCACAACACTTATTTATTCAAAATATTTCTTATACAATTTATAAAGACCGTATGTTGCCCATTTTGAAAACTGAATAACTTTCCCCAGTTGTGTTATAAGATAAGTTGTGCATGGAATATATATATATAAGATATATATATGTATGCACACGCGTGCACGTGCACACACATGTTTAAATTAAGAAAAGGGTTACATTTTTTCACGGCCTGAAACAAATGTTTCTCATACTTCATAATATTAACTGAGCTCTTTTTTGACATGTATGTTAAGAAGAGATTTACATCGATATCTTGCCGCATGATGTGGATGAATGTGAAACAATGAAGTTTCTTTCCAAAACTGGCTGGATTCAGTAGGAAAGGATGAGATATGAACACTTAATTTCATCCATCTGGAAGATACTGTGGATACTTGCTATAGTCAGAAACATTCAGAAGTTGTTCTTGGAAACCAAGAAACCTTTTACATTAAGGTATTGTATCATAAAGGACTTTTTATTAAGGATTCTTCAGAAAATGAAAAGCAAAAGGTAGAACACAGTGAAAGACTTATTTGCTCAAAGAAGAAGGAAATTATATGATCAGTTATAATAATGGAAAAGTTCATATTTTCATGTAAAGAATTGGAATTTTCTTGCATTTATCTTCAGCCAATTAATAAACTGGCCACTTCATCATGTTGTGAAAGACAGAGGTTAACCCTGACCTTCATGCAATGTGTATTACCAAGAATTTCTTAGATCCTGGTTTCATGAAAGTCAACAATAGATTTTACCACTGATTCCCACACAGTTAGGATTTCATTTTCTGTTGCATTTTAAGGCAGTAAAGGAAAAAGAGATCAGGGAGATAAAATACACACTTCCACTACATAAGGCAATACTTTTAGATACAGGATAATGATTACATGACTACCAAAAAAAAGTTTTGTTCAATATGCATCTCAGTCAAAGGTTATTAAAATCAATGTAAAGTTGCTCTAATGAGCTTTGGATGAGGTACTTCATGGTAAATTACAGTTTAAAAGTACATAAGAAAGCACAGGTCAACAAACACGATAGGATACGACTGCATTTTTAATTCAAACTGCATTGCACCCTCTGCTAAAACATACAGTAATAAAAGCTGGATTCTTCAGTCTTTTCATAAGTTACAATCATACACTACTTCACAAGTCTAAAACATCACCTGATAAAAAACACACAAAGTAGTTTACAAACAATAGCAGAGGCTCACAAAGGCCTCTCTATTATTCTGTAGACAGAGATCTCCTAAAATGCTAAGTATGCCATCACACTTTACACTAATTGTGTGAAATTGACAGCAATTAAACTAAAACGCTGAGGGTTTACATATCATGGTAACTTCAAAATTATGCTAGAATACTGCAGGGCTTAGTATTTCCTCAAGCCAGCTAAGAATGGCATGAGGTAATATATCTGCCAGTAGGCATAACTGTGTTTAGGAGCCCAAAACAAAATTAATGTTTTCTCTGAAACAGGAGGAAGAAGGCTTAATGATTTGACAACATGAGCATCATTGCAACGTTCCTAAATACTATAACATCTACCAAGGAACTCCTAATTTTGATCTATGATCCACAATGCTACCACAACTATGTTTTCATTTCAATGAATTTCAACAAGAGTGATAGATCGATGTTGGTTTGGGTGTTTTTCAACTGCTGCCTATATAGCACTGAGCATTCCTTATCTTGAGATTGCTAGTTGCTGCTATGTCCAACTTTTAAATACTGGGATATTAATTTACCTCTAATAGAGATGGAGCATGAGGAATGCCACAATTCTGTGTATCCTTAACATATTTTTTATCATAAATCATGCTTATGAGAGCAACATCTCAAATAGCAGTATATACTTTGTAGTGTATGCATATATTATATATATATATATATATAATTTGTAGGTTATGATACCCTATTTTTTATAAAGTTGATTTAATTCCATCTGTTACAATCTAAAAATTCATAGACAAAATATGCACTACTTTGCCTGTTCATACTCCTGCATACACATACTATTAAAACAAATAAACATTGATGAAGATTAAATCTATCAGTGGGCACTAAGTAGGTAATGTACTAGAACTGGCAGGGAAAAATGACCCTACCTTTTTATAGCAGTGGTTCATAAACTGGAATTGCATATGTGCTCATAGTGACCATGTTTATTTTCCAGCACATGCAAGTTGGTATTAAATAAACAATGAGCAGATATAATGTATAGAGTACTGAAGCAACAGTGATAAAAAAAAGATTCTGATCAATGCATTGATTTTCTGTCTACTTTGACCTTTTACAGTAGATAGTAAAATTACCTAATCATATAATATGCCCCAGGAGAGCCTAAAATGTATAACTGACTAACCCATAGAAATGTATGACTAACACAGTTTGGGGTTTGGACAGGGATGTTCTGCAAAAAACACAGTAATATTTGTTAAGCCATTTTTAAGGACATTTTTCCCCACAGAATCCCTATCTCCCTATTAGCAATAGTACTGCTGTTGCAGTCATACTGGTCAAAAGCTATTAAAAAATATTAAATCCTATCTGGTCATGTTCATTTGTGCCTTCCCAACGTAATTCTCTTGTTTTGTGGCTAATATCACACGGGGACATCTGTTTTATAATTCTATAACTTTCACTGCATATTACACATCAGCATATCCCTAACTTCTGCTGCTTCTAATGTATTAGCATCATCTACATAGGTGAAATTCCCTGACATATGTACAATAACAACTGCAGTTCTGCAACAAGGATATTAAAATATACTTGCTGGTTCTGTATACAACAAAGGCCGCTTTTGCTCTTTGTATTTCAATTTATATCCTAAAGCTGGCAGATGTTCTCATAGTACCTAAGAGTATTATATATTTTGAAAAAGGATACTACTTTTTATCTAAAAACATGGGTATACGGATTCAAACTCCAAGGTTTTAATTTTTATTGCTTGAGTTTGTATGAGCAAATTTGAGTGTTAATTAAGTAAAAAACAAACAAACAAACAAAAGCCCCAAAACAACTAACTCAAAACTCTTACTGCACCTGGTAACTTGCCAGTGCCTTGAACATTACTTAACCAACCAGAGTTTCTAAGGCTTATTTTCTTACTGCTGTTCCACCACAGCATGACTTAGAGAAATCTATCATCTGGTTTGGTCTGCAGCTATTAAAAAAAGTATTTGGATTTTAAAAACCTTGTACTAGTTTACTGAAAGTACAACAGAAACTCAAGTTTCAGTTTGTGGAAGAGAGCAAAAGGGGTTGCACCACTCAACAGCTCTAAGACATAAAGTCAGAATGAGCAACTTTATAGACATTCAACAGATTTAATGTAACTGCAGGAATTACATTCTTATTAACTAACATTTGTTTCTTAAAAAATAACTTTCTGCTGGCTAAAGATATAAGATAACATTTAATCCAAACAGTTCTTTCCATATTAATGTTTGTATATTCATGTATCTGTGTGTTGAAATTACAAATGCATATAGCTTCAGGGTTATCTTACTTACAGACCAACATTTGAGGCTTTGTAGAGGGGAAAGTCTAATGAGTTAAACATGTTAACCCTCTTGTGCATTACTGAAAGAACAGGAATAAATGTGAACTGCACCTTCACAACAGCATTCCTTACAAAAATGTTTCAGATTTTTCTAGAACTTCATAACAAAAAATAGCAAATTAGTACTTGTAACGTTCTTCTTCCAGGAACAATACTAATAATTTTCTCCCTTGTGCACCCAGATAGCATGTAAGCAACATGTTACATGTAATCAAGCACTTAGACAGCTCTGTGCTATATTTTTCATGGACAAATGGGTCAAACTCACTTGACCTGAAGGAGTTAGATGAGACATAGTATATTGCACATGAGTTCGGCTGTACACTCTATAATCACAGCATGCTCTTTTATGACTGATTTCAAGCAGATGACAATACTTCTACGCAAACCTGCAAACTTCTCAGACTTTAAATTACCCTCCTCTCGTCTGCCTGTCCCTCCCTGCACTCCACAAATACATACACACCTTGTACACTTCATTCAAGACTTCATTCAGACCAGCCTATCTTTCAGTACTTCAGGTTCCCATGCAGTTGCTAAATTTTGCATTGACATGCAAATGAGACCGACTGGCCAGTTAGATAATAACCTTTACTGTTATGAACAGTTACAGCAAGCAAATCTCCAAAGCACCAAAATGTTTTTGTCTTTTCAAAAATTGTTCCAGGAGATACTGTACATTTGAATAACAAACAGTATCCCTTTAACACCTACTTAAAAGTGAAACATGAACAACAACAGTCTTCTCAGAACAGTGGTATGATACCAGCATGAACCTGAGAATACCCAATTCTCTCATGAAATTCACCTTGGCCTAGGGCTGTGTTTCCCCACCCAGTGGGTGTGACTGACAGGCAAGCAAACTAATCACACCTCACACTTGCAGAAAGCAAACTGGAAAACCAACAACAAAAAAACAAGCACTCATCCCAGGAGGCAGCAAAGTTAGGAAGTCTGCTTGCCAGCCTGTCCCCAGCTTTTCCCAAACCCTCTCCAACCTGAAGCTGTCCCACAGCAATGTGCACTTTTCACATGATGTTCATCTATCCACTGGCACCAGTGCACTTCCACACATGGAAGAAGAACAGTGGTGTGTGACACGCCCACAGCAGAGCAAGGCAACGTCAGGTTTGGCAATAGAGAGCTCCACCACCAGCAAAGCAACCACTGGAAACCAAGAATATGCAAGCATAATTTTTGGCCAATTTTCCCAAAGTATTGTGCCATTAGCCTTACTACATACACAATTGTTCAAAATTAAGTTTGTGTAACAAAATTAAAACACTTTCCATATCAAGCCAGTTTGTCTGCTGCAAGTTTAAAGCCCTAGTGTTTCCCCCAGGAAACACTAGCATTACTGTATGGCCCCTTTCTTCTATTTTAATCAAATGAACAATCAAATCACTTCCATATGCATAGCTATTGATAACAGCACGATGTAAGTATTTAGGAGATGGAAACAGCACATGAAGACAGATTGCCATGACAATAAGAATAAAACTAAAGCTTTATACAAAGTTTAGTCTACAGGTTACCACAGTTCATTAGACAGTATGTTTATGTACATAGGAGACAACCCAGAAAACACGAATCTAGAAAGACTGTCAAGCTTGCAAGCCTCACTGGTTCCCATACACAAGTTGGTTCAGTCACAGCAAGTGACCTATACCATTTCAAACTATAGGCCACAGCAAACATTAAGTTCATGTAGATTATAGACAATCACATGAGGATCTCTGAGAAAAGGCATATGTCAGCACCAAAATGATAACTGCCTCCTAAATTTATTAGCACAAGTCCATTTTAATAATTAGCAGATGTATAAAATGTAATCAGTATGTTGCAGCATTGGAAAAAAAAAAAAAAAGCCTAGTCTAAATTTACATAATAAAAATCACATGTTAGGAAATAATATTTTTTAAATAATAAGGTATTAAAAAGAAATACAGTGATTATGGGGCAGAAGAAGGTTTATTCTATGGACCACATCTCTCCATCAGATTAGTAGCGTACAACCAGAGTAAATTGACATATCTGGACTATTGTGTTAAAACAATACTTTTTCCTATGTTTCCATATTTCATTCAAGTGCTCTTGCAGACTGCTGAAATACATTTTCTTAACATCATTTGCAGGCTCGTGACCAAGACTGGAATGGTTTCAATCATTAGAAAGCCAAAATAAATTCTTAGCCCATACAACAAACTCCTTACAGTCTTGAAATCTGTAAAATTTAAGTTTGTGCCCCTTAGGAAGGACAATCTCTTTCTTACAGGGATTGCAGACTGATTTTAACAATACATACAGCCTGAAGACTCTTGGATTGTATGACTACCTACATGCAGTCTCTGCTAAAAAGAAATTAAAGGTTGATGCCCTGCAAGGGACAATATCTAAAACTGAATTTTGTTCTTGTTCACACATAAGCATACCCACAGCCCTTCCTTCTGCAGGGCAGATTTATTAATTTTAAGGTCACAAAATAAACAGCAGCAATCAAGATCATCTTGCTGATTTCAGGCATTCTCAAGAGAAAGCTTCCTGAAACACTACAAAATCAAGCTCCATGAAAACTCTGCAGTGATTTCTCATTTTCAGGTACCTGAGAAGATTACTATCCCCATCCTGGCACTGAAGAACATCAAAAACATTTACCAACAAAGACACAAAGCTGCATGGCTACTCAACTCCTTCACCATTACTAATGTTCTCTGCTTACAGGGCAAATATAGGTAGCAGTGTGTAAATCACAATCCAGCAAAGTACAGCTGGAAGAGCAGACAAACCACCTTCAGAATAGACAAGTAATAGTAACAACTGCCCTCCACGCTTATAGAGGATTCCTTCATTGCACTACCAAGAACAGAGGGCACATATGTGAGTAAACTACTCCCTGGTACGCAATGAATTCGGACTACGTGGCTTTGTGTGTACAGAGTTAGAAGTGGTTGTCCACAACCAATGTCTGATTTCACAACGCACACTGTTATTCCATTAATGACATTGACAGCTCTTTTACCCAAGGTCTAGGTCTATAATTAACTTCAGGAATAATACTTTATATGAAATCGTTAAAGATTTACTATAAGATGCAACCACCTGTATGAATGAACAAAGCAACCAACAACAAATTATTTTCCCTACCTTCTCTTTACAATCTTTATCTTCCTCCTGCCACCACCATATGCCTGGGAATATTCCCCAGCCTTGCAATCTTCTTAGTGTCCAGGAAAATATTTGTAGTTAAATAAACTAAAACCACTAAGAACTGCACTTGTTTCTTGCTCAACTGAGTAAGAGACAGACAACCAAATGCTGCTTCTTTTGAAGGTGCCTGTGGCTGAAAGATCTTCCTCTTTGTTCTCTTGCTTGTTGCTGTTACTTTAAAGAAACACCCTATCTTTAAAGGTGTGCAAGGTTGGGGAGAGGTTGAGAAGATTATGAGTAAAGTGAATAGCCTCTTCTGAAGGCTGACTGAAATACGAAGCTGTGCTTTGCAACCTGGGCTTTGATGAATCATCTGAACAGAAGGTTCCCCCTACAATCATGCAATTTTAAAATTCATGGCCTCCAGTCATGCTGCATTTATGGCTACTATTACCAGCCTTAGTGTTTAGTCAAAAATCAGACGATTAAAGCATTAGGTGAATCTTATAGTCATGATAAGTAACATTACAGAAATGGAAGTGGTGGATATATTTTCCTGCTTCAGCTTCACAACGTGGAGAAAAGCTGAACCAAAATGAGGCAAGCAAATTTCATCTGGAGAAAAATGTACAGAACTGTTCAGTTTAGGAGTTTTCAGATTCATGTTGGTGAAGTTTAGGTTCTGAACAGGTACACAGTTATTAGAAATTTCCAATTATAAACATTACCTTAAGCTTAATTCTCTCAGTAGTTACAACAGGGTTGCAGATATTAATGTAGCTGCAGATCCAACTGCAAAGCAGTGTAGTACTAAACTCCAAAGTAACTTGACTCCCAAATACAGTAAAACTGCAGGAGTAAGCAAAAACAAACTGGGTGGGAGAGGGGAGAGGGACAAACCCACAGAAACAAAAAGGTTATTATATACCTTTAACAGTTCACATTTCACTGAGCTTCACTTGGAATTCCTCTTAGAATGTTGTGTTCTCTGCCTCTGCAAATAGTTTGCAAAACTGTAATACATACACTCCTATTGTCAAAAATGTCTCCAAATTCCTGTCTCAGCTATGTGCTGTGTACTTTCCATTTAGCCAAATACAGAATAGAAAGAAAATACAAATGTTGGCATATGCGATTTCAAGCCACAGTTGTTTGACTTTTTGTATAAGCTTTTGGCATCTGTGACTTGGCAGGCAGAGTGCAGGCCAAGCCAGGACAAAGAGGAAGACAGGAAGCAGAAAGCTGACCATGTCTCCTTGGCAGTCAGCATTGCAACAGGGTGAAAAACCACACTATTGCCAAACCAGAAACAGTGGGGGAAGCCCAGATAGTTGGCAAGTCATATATGGCTGTATTGTACATCCTAAACACTAAATGCCTGATAAACTTAAGTGCTATCCCAGAGCCTAATCTATTTAAACTGTTTTCTGCTGTACAGGGTAATACTTTATTTGTCCTTGTTTATGCATTTCCTACAGAACTAACACAGCATTGTTACTACCATGAAAAGGGCTGGCATGTTAAAAGCTTGCTGCTACTATATGCATATGAGCTTTCAGCATCTTTCTAAAATGGCCACTAAGATACTGACGGAGCAGGGGATCCCCACCACACACATTCATTTTCTGTCCCCAACCCACACGCCTGGGCATCTAAGCTTTCAAGCACCCCCGGAATATGCAGTACACAGCCAGTTGTTTCAAACTGCATTTAACTCTTTGAAAATATTTTTTAAATTCTTGCCACATTGGTTGAGCAGGAATACTTTACTTCCAGTGTTTGCCCACGCATTAGGTAAACATCAAGCTTCAAACCTGCAATCTTGGATGAAAGAAAGGTTTTGAGTCTACATCTTCCCAAACCCCTGAATAGAGGGATGCTGTTTCAGGCTTTGCTATGGGTACATTTTCCACCCTGGGTTCAGGATCAGGTAGATCACTTAGAATCATTGAATCATAGAAATGTCTAGATTGGAAAAGACCTGTATGATCATCCAGTCCAATCTTCAACTCAACACTACCAAGTCCACCCCTTAAACCATATCCCTAAGCACCTCATCTAATCAGCTCTTAAACGCTGCCAGGGATGGGGACTCCACCATTGCCCTGGGCAGCCCATTCCAACACCTGATAACCCGCTCAGCAAAGAATTTCTTCCTAATATCCAAGTGAAACCTCCCCTGGTGCAGCTTGAATCCATTTCCCCTTGTTCTATCATCTGTTGCTGGGTTAAACAGGCCTACTCCCACCTCTCTGTAACCTCCCTTCAGGTAGCCATAGAGAGAAATAAGGTCTCCCCTCAGCTTCCTTTTCTCCAGGATAAACAACCCCAGCTCCCTCAGCTGCTGCTCATAAGACACGTGCTCAAGGTTCTTCACCAGTTTTGTTGCTCTTCTCTGGACACGCTCCAGTGCCTCAATGTCCTCTTGTGGTGAGAGGCCTAAAACTGAGCACAGTACCCGAGGTGCAGCCTCACCAGTGCCAAGTACAGGGGCAGGATCACTTCCCTGGACCTAATGGCAACACTATTCCTAACACAGGCCAGGATGCCATTGGCCTTCTTGGCCGCCTGGGCACACTGCTGGCTCATGTTCAGTTGGCTTTCAACCAACACCCCCAGGTACCTCTCCAATGAGCAGCTCTCCAGCCACTCCTCCCCAAGTCTGTAGCATTGCCAGGGGTTGTTGTGGCCAAAGTGCAGAACCCGGCACTTGGCCTTACTGAACTTCATACAGTCAGTCTCAACCCATCGATCTAGTTTGTCTAGATCTCTCTGCAGAGCCTCTCTACCCTCTAGCAGATCAACGCTTCCACCCAGTTTAGTGTCATCTGCAAATTTACAAAGGGTACACTCAATCCTCTCATCCAGGTCATCAATAAAGATGTTAACAGGACCAGTACCAGTGCAGAGCCCTGGTGAACACCACTTGTCACCAGCCACCAGCTGGAATTAACTCCATTAATTAACCCCAACTTTCTGGGCCTGGTCTTCTAGCCCATTTTTCACCCAGCAAAGAGTGTGCTCATCCAGGCCACAAGCAACCAGTTTCTCTAGAAGAATTCTGTGGGATACGGTGTCAAAGGCCTTACTAAAGTCCAGACAGAATACATTCACAGCCTTCCCCTCATCCATTAAGCAGGTGACCGTGTTATAGAAGGAGATCAGGTTAGTCAAACAGGATCTGCCCTCCATAAAGCCATGTTGACTGGGCCTGATCATCCGGTTGTGTTGCACATGCTGTGTGATGATACTCGGGATGATCTGCTACATGAGCTTTCCTGACACTGAAGTCAAACTGACAGGCCTGTAATTTCCCCAATCCTCCTTTTGACCCTTCTTGTAGATGGGTGTCACATTAGCTAGCTTCCAGTCTGCTGGGATCTCCCTAGTCAGCCAGGACTGATGAAAAATGATGGAAAGTGGTCTGGTGAGCACCTCCATCAGCTCTCGCAGAATTCTTGGATGGAGTCCATCTGGTCCTGTAGACTCGTGAACATCTTTGTGGTGTAGCAGGTCAACAACCATCTCCTTCTGGAGTACAGGAGGATTACTCTGTTCGCAGTCTTGGTCTTCAAGCCCAGAGGGCTGGATTCTCAGTAGGACTGCTCCTATTACTAAAGACTGAAACAAAGAAGGTGTTAAGCACTTCTGCCTTTTCTGCATCCTCCATCACTAAGTTTCCTCCTGTGTCTAGTAGAGGGGGGAGGCTCTCCCTAGTCCTCCTTTTACTATGAACGTATTTATGAAAAGATTTCTTATTGTCTTTTACCACAGAAGTTAGATTAACTTCTAGCCAGGCTTTAGACTTCCTAATCTTGTCCCTGTCTAGTCTCACAATATCTCTATAATCAACATGTGTGGCCTGTCCCTTCTTCCAAAGGCCACAGACTCTCCTTTTTTCCCTGAGCTGCAGCCAGAGTTCCCTGTTCAGCCAGGCCAGTCCTTTCTGCCACCAGTTTGACTTGCAGCACAAGGGCACAGCTTGCTCCTGCACCTTTGAGATTTCCTTCTTAAAGAGTGTCCAGCTTTCCTGCCCTTCAGGATTTCTTCCCAAGGGAATCCATCAAGCAGTCTCGGAAGTCCAAGGTGGCAGTTCTGCTCCCCCCCCCTCCTTGCTTCACTAAGAATAGAGAACTCAATCATTTTGTGATCACTGTACCCCAGTCAGCCTCCAGCCCTTATATCACCCACCAACCCTTCTCTGCTAACAAATGTCAGGTCCCTGGTAGGTTTGCTCACCAGCTGTGTAAGGAAATTATCCTTGACACACTCTAGGAACCTCCTGGACTGTTCCCTCTCTGCTGTGTTATATTTCCAGCAGCTACCTGGGAAGTTGAAGTCCCCCACAAGGACCAGGGCAAGCGAATGAGATACTTCTCCCAGCTGCTTGTAGAGTGTTTCATCAACCTCTCTGTCCTGATTGGGTTGTCTATAACAGACTCCCACCACATCAGTCCTGTTGGCCATCCCTCTGATTTTGAGCTATACACAGTGGCTTGCAGCACTGTGCTCTGTAGATTGCTGTAGGCTGCTGCTTGGAACAGAGCAGCAGTAGTGCTCATGTCTGCAAAGGCAGAGGTGGGAAGCCCCAGGACATTGGCACTGCCAGCACAGGCATATGGAGGAGCACTTTTTATTTCCTCCATCAGTTAGTCAAGGCTCTTTGCACTTACAGTGGACCTTGAATTTCAAAGGGGACAAGGCAGAGCATGGTACATGCAGCTTCACTCCTCAGGAAGGCCTGGCTCCTAGGTGGACCTGGAGATTGGTTAACTCATAGGAGACCATCAGCAGCTTCACAGGGACCCTGCTCTCCCAGAGTGGTACAAAACAGCCTTGTCCCAAACCCAGCTGTCTAGGAGGCTTACTGGTAGACAGTTCTCCAATTAGCCTTTTAATTTAACTCTGTTGTTCTGCTTTAGTACTTACTAATCTAATCAAATATACTTGATGTCTACTATAAAAATGTAAATATACTTTTAAAAATCAGAATTTAAGATTAATTCACTTCAATGAAAACTAGGAATGGGAAAATCAATTAGAAGAAGCTGTTGGTTTTCTGATGGCCTTTCACTCACATTTAACATCAAACTTTCTGGTATTCATTAAAACCAGAAATAGTTAATTTCACTCACTTGATTTTGGGCCATAACACACCCATTTTAAAACTTCCAGGTAACTATGCCCTCAGCCATGCTCACAAACACTGTTACTTGTTTCTACGTCCCTATCTGTCCCTTCCTAAGTTGAAGTTTAAAGTAAAAATTCTTCCCCCAGTCCAAGAAACATTTTTGTATTTCAGCTGAAAAACCAAGTAAAGACACTTTGGTGCCCTTTACCAGTCATAAGCCCACCTCGTGTCACCACCTCCTGGCCCCACACATGTGCAAACCAAAGCTGAACGCTCTGCAGGTCAGAGACCAACTTCTAGACTACTTTGGGACAACCAATAGCCTTGTTCTGCTGCTGCTAGTGCGTATTTATCAACAACAACAAGTGGCTTGGCCTGGAAATACAAATGTCAAAATGCATGTGGACAAGATAGTAGTTTCTTGGATGCTAGTCCAAGTTTCATGACTAAAGAAGTCTTAAGATACTTCCAGAAAAAATACAATTTTTCCTACCCCTCAGCTTATCTAAACTGAACTTTTGCAGCTTGTTGGATGGGGCGGTGAGTTTCTATTAGTGCTCAGGGCAACTTCCTGCGAGGTGCTGCAAACTAATCAAGCAGTGATGGTGACTACTCGGAGAAGGAAGACTGTGCTCCCAGCACCCACCAAAATGGATATTGGCATCCAGGCCACAGGCTGTGAGGAATGCTGCAGCCTTTCACTTACAACAGGGGGCAATGCTGACTATGGTTGCGTGCGGTGTGAGCAAGTTAATGACCTGCTCAGCCAGGTGGCACAGCTCCAAGATGAAGTGATGGAACTCAGGGAAGAGGTGAGTAGGTTAAGAAACATCAGGGAGAGTGGGAGGGAAATTGACCAGTTTTTCAAACTGATCTCAACAAAACCAGAACAGGAGGTATCTCTTAGAGCAGAGAATTCCATATCCCCTTATCAGCAAGCCCCCCAGCCTTCCTGTAGCAACCCACAAGAGCAGAGTCAATGGGAGCAGGTCTCTGCCAGACATAGCAAAAGAAACAAACGGAGCAAGCGTGTTCCGTTAAGAGGCACATCACCTACTGTGCCCTTGCAGAACAGGTATGGGGCTCTGCAGGAGGAACTGGATGTGAGCAAGGAGGAGGGCTCACAAAGGCCAGAAGTGCCACCAAGGCCGACTCACCTCAGGCAGGCCATCAAAACTGACCCTGTAAAGAAAAAAATGAAGGGTCATTGTTGTAGGTGACCCCCTGCTAAGGGGAGCGGAGGGCCCGATATGCAGACCGGACCCACTTCATAGACAAGTCTGCTGCCTCCCTGGAGCCCAGGTAAAGGACATTGTNATGAATTAAGGGCCACTGTGCTGCTGGAAAGCTATGACATAGTGGCTATTACTGAAACTTGGTGGGATGATTTCCATGACTGGAATGTAGGAATAGAGGGATACAAGCTCTTTAGGAAGGACAGGCAAGGTAGGAGGGGAGGAGGTATTGCCCTCTACATCAGGGACCAGTTGGAATCGATGGAGCTCCATCTGGGGATAGATGATGAGACCTAGTTGAAAGCTTATGGGTTAAGATTAAAGGGAAGACAGGGGAAGGTGATGTTACAGTAGGGGTCTGCTACAGGCCACCTGACTAGTAGAACCAAGCAGACAAGGCCCTCCATAGGCAGATAGAAGTGGCTTCACGTTCACAGGCCCTGGTCCTCGTGGTGGTATTTCAATCACCCTGACATCTGCTAGAGGGACAACACAGCAAGGCACCAGTAATCTAGTATGTTCCAACTTCCTCCTTCAAATGATAGAGGAACCAACAAGAAAAGGTGCTCTGCTGGACCTTGTTCTCACCAACATGGAAGTGCTGTTGACCAATGTGAGGCTCAGAAATAACTTTGGCTGCAGTGACCACGAAGAGCTAGAATTCAAGATCCTCAGGACAACTAGGAGGATGTATTCTAAGCTTAAGACCTTGGACTTTAGGCATGCAGACTTATACCACTTCAGGGATCAGCTGGCCAAAGTACCATGGGACAAAGCCCTAGAGGGAAAGGGGGCCCAGGACAGCTGGTCAGTATTCAAGGATCACCTTCTCCGTGTCCAGAAGCAAAGTATAGCAACAAAGAGAAAGGCAGAAAAGAGTGCTCGGAGACCTGCCTGGATAAGCAAAGAGCTCCTGGACACACTGTCACACAAAAAGAAACTTTACAAGGAGTGGAAGAAAGGACAGCT
>VYZX01013454.1:31470-45720 GCA_013401335.1 Brachypteracias leptosomus
GAGACCTGCCTGGATAAGCAAAGAGCTCCTGGACACACTGTCACACAAAAAGAAACTTTACAAGGAGTGGAAGAAAGGACAGCTGGAATGGGGGGCATATAAGGAAGCTGCCTGAGTAGCAAGAGACCTGGTTAGAAAAGCTAAAGCTCAGTTAGAATTAAATCTAGCCAGGGAGATCAAGGGGAATAGCCAAAATTTCTACAGATATATCAATGGCAAAAAGAAGACTAGAAAAGGTGTGGGTCCTCTCAGAAAGGAAGCAGGAGAACTGGTGACAAGTGATATGGAGAAGGTCGAGCTTCTCAATGACTTCTTTACCTCAGTCTTCACTGGCAAGGGCTTCAGTCATATTCCCGGAGTCACAGATGATAATGGCAGGGGCTGGCAGAAAGAACTCCCCATTGTAAGTGAAGATTGGATTCATGACCATCTGCTGAACTTGAAAGTGCACAAGTCCATGGGACTCAACAGAATACACCCACGGGTACTGAAGGAACTGGCAGATGAGGTTGCTAAATCGCTATTATATTCCAAAAGTCATGGCAGTCTGGTGAAGTCCCCACTGACTGGAAAAGAGGAAACATAACCCCCATTTTCAAGAAGGGAAAGAAGGAAGAAGCAGGGAACTATATGCCAGTCAGTCTCACCTCCGTGCCTGGTAAGATCATGGAGCAGATCCTTCTGGAGGCACTGCTGAGGCAGAAAAATAACGAGGAGGTGATTGGGTGCAATCAACAAGGCTTCACCGAGGGCAAATCGTGCCTGACAAACCTGGTGGCCTTCTATGAGAAGGTCACAACATTACTAGACAAGGGTAGAGCAACTGACGTCATTTACCTGGACCTGGGCAAAGCTTTTGACACTGTCCTGAACGACATCCTGGTCTCCAAGCTGGTAATATGGGTTAGATGGATGGGCAACTCGGTGGATAAAGAACTGGCTTGATGGCTGCACCCAAAGAGTGGCTGTCAATGGGTCCATGTCCAAGTAGAGGCCAGTGACAAGCGGAGTCCCTCAGGGATCAGTACTGGGACCAGTCTTGTTTAACATCTTCACCAGCGACATGGACAGTGGCATTGAGTGCACCTTCAGCAAGTTTGCTGATGACACCAAGCTGTATAGTGTGGTCGACATGTTAGAGGGAAGGGATGCCATCCAGAGGGACCTTGACAGGATGGAGAGGTGGGTCCAGGCCAACCTCATGAAGTTCAACAAGACCAAGTGTAAGGTTCTGCATCTGGGCCTGGGCAATCCCAAGCACCTATATAGGCTGGGCAGTGACTGGCTTGAGTGCAGCCCTGAAGAAAAGGACTTGGGGGTCCTAGTGGATGAGAAGCTCAACATGAGCCATCAGTGTACACTTGCAGCCCAGAAAGCCAATCGTATCCTGGGCTGCATCAAGAGAAGCGTAGCCAGCAGGTTGAGGGAGGTGATTTGCCCCCTCTACTCCACCCTCGTGAGACCCCACCTGGAGTACTGCATCCAATTCTGGAGCCCCTATTACAAGAAAGATATGGACATACTGGAACATGTCCAAAGGAGGGCCACGAGGATGATCAGAGGATTGGAGCACCTCTCCTATGAGGATAGACTGAGAGAGTTGGGGTTGTTCAGTCTGGAGAAGAGAAGGCCCTGAGGGAACCTTATTGTGGCCTTCCACTATCTTAAGGGGGCCTACAAGAAAGCTGGCGAGGGACTTTTTAGGATGTTGGGTAGTGGTAGGTAGGACTAAGGGGAATGGCCCAAAACTAGAGGTGGGTAGATTCAGATTAGATGTTAGGAAGAAGTTCTTCACCATGAGGGTAGTGAGACACCGGAACAGGTTGCCCAGAGAGGCGGTGGAAGCCCCAACCCTGGAAATTTTTAAGGGCAGGCTGGATGGGGCTGTGAGTAACCTGATCTAGTGGGAGGTGTCCCTGCCCTGGCAGGGGGGTTGGAACTAGATGATCTTTAAGGTCCCTTCAAACCCTGATGATTCTATGATTCTATGATTCTAAATCCTGAAGTCTGTCATCTTTAGAGAACATGCTTATCTAATTCTGTGACTATGTTAACTCTATTTTGCCTAGACCCTGATACAGAGCTCTCCATATGAGGGACAGTCCCTCTGACATGGTGCGATCCCTCACTGGATTGGGGACCTCCTGACTGAGAGGAAGGATTCAACACTTCGGCCTTTCAAAGTCACACTGAGGCTTTTCATTCCCACAAAATGTAAAAGGAATTAGAGAGATCTGCTTTAATGTATTTGATAGTGGGTAGAAAAGTATTATCTAATATGTATTCTTATGCTATAAAACATAATATATAAAAGTCAGTCATCTCATTATAAAATACTGTAACCTCTAGCATTTTGAAGTTTGCAGGAAAGGATCTTTGGCTGCTTTTGCCATCTAAGGCTTAATAATGCTTGTGATTGGAAATGATTTTTCTTTTACTCTATAAGAACAATTACCACAGCTATCACATAATTATTGCAATTATACTCATAAGAACTGCTGTTCAGAGCTGTTCTCTGTAGCACCATTCTGCAATGGTGGGAACATTTGTCTTTTCTAATGATTACCAGCACAAATGTCCTATTGTAGCTCTTTAAGTGATTTCATTTCTTTCTATTAATATCCCGTTACTTGCTTTGGGAGAAACCAAAGGAGACAGGCCCCAATTAATATATACTTTTAAAGCAAAGGCTGTTAGTGAAGCCAGAGCTAAGGCATTTTAGAACAGGAATTGACACTTCCCTTTATGACAGCCTAACATTTTCAATGTGCCTTGCTAAACGGATAGAAAGAGCCCAAAATACTTCAAATCTGTGTTTCATAAACTGTACTCTAAGAGAAGTAGCAATAAAGTTTATTGCAGACCTAAAGTATCTGCATAAACCCGGTTAATTGAAAAGTGGGTGGACAAAGCTGCCAAATTAAATGTTTACATTAGCACAGCTGTATTGTAAAAACATTCTGCCCCCTGTGCTTTGTAATTATAAGATATTTCTGGACTGTGTATCTCTGCAAAGTTTATCTCTACTGCCAAGAGTGTTTTGGCACACAGTGTCTGCAATTTTTGGCAGCCAGAGAGCTCTCAGCACAGGCAGTATCTAAAATGGCTGCCAAACAGTTATTCTGAAATGTCGTCGATCTAGTGTCGTCCTGTATGAAGGGTAAAAGCCAAAGCTGGTTTTAAAACCATCTGATTGTTTTAAATGAGGCAAGGAGATGGGCTTCCAGACAAGCACGGGACACAGGACCACAGGTTGGTTACACCAGGCTCTCCAGAACACCATGCACAGCAAGTGGAGAGGCACAGGGACTGCTCCTACTATCCCGTAACTGGGAAAAAAGAAGGGAGGAGGGATTTCCTGAAGGGAAGCTTAATTTTATTGTTTTAAATTATGCATAAATCATCATACACTTCTGCTGTGTCAGGATCACGCAAGTTGGGACCTTTGGAGTGCATAGCTATGCTACACTCATTCGCAAGGCACCAGCAAAGTCACAGATGCCTGATGCATCCTTTGCACTGATTGCATTTGCCCACTTCTAAAGAAAATATCTCTTTTCCAAACAACCAGCAAAACGTACAAAAATTATTCCACACACCCCAAGCATCTGCTGTGCCAGCCTCTCTGTATTTGATTTGAGAGGGACATTCTCACCAAGCTATCCCACCCTTGCCCAGAACTAGGTAACTTTAGCTTCTCTGCCCTGACCCCAAATAATAAAGACAAGAGAGTACTCTTTCACTGTGTCTGTTGATTCCTGGAGCCTGCTTACTGTGCTGTAATCATAACTGACCATGACTGAAGCAGAGGCATTTCGAGCCTTTGCTGAGACCTCTGCTTTCTTACTGCTTACAGAATGGTTTCTCCACAGTTCCAGGTAGACCCAGTGGTTTGGGTAATGACAATGGACACTTGAGTGTATCATGATATTTACAATGAATATCCTTTAAAAAATATAACTCTACAGGCATTTTATCCTCAGTCGGAGTTAAAAAAAAAAAAAGGGATATCTCCGTAACAGGATAAAATAGCCAATTAGAAGAATTGCAACCTTACAGACCCTAAGTGAATACAAAGCTTGTCTTATGGGTGCTGACCCTATTTACTGTCCTAAGCCTATCAACTATCATTATATAATAACATCTGAACAGGAGCTTTTTATGAAAACACTGGTTAACTGATCCATGAACTGCTTATTGTCTGTGGCCACATTGCTGCCATCAGAAGACTTCAGATCAAGCCCAGTCAATTATTTATATAACTTCTATTTCATTTCTAATCCTTTCTACTCTATCGAGCAAATCTTTGTCCCTGTAAATACAAAGGACATTCACTGTGATAGTTCTGTCCACTCAACAGGCTTCCGAATTAAGTGATTTTCACCCTCTGTTTAATTAGTAATCAGGGTCAAAGTCACACAGCTATGTAATGCTGATGTCCTTGGAAAGTACCAGTGTGCTAGGGTTAAGGTTCCAAAGAGCATGGGGACTGCATCAGCATGCAATTTCAATTGGTCTCTCTTCTATTAATATTTAAAAAGTACACCTTTAAACTCCTCTCTTCAAAAAACAAAGAGCAACAACAACGAAAAAAACCCCAAATAAATAAACGACCAAAGAAACCACCAGAAAAAACATCAAAGAATCATAGAATGCCAAGCTGGAAGGGACCTCAAGGATCATCTAGTCCAATCTTTCAAATAGAAAAATACAGTTTAAATGAGATGTCCCAGCACCCTGTCAAGCTGAGTCTTAAAACTGTCTAATGTAAGGGAATCCACGACTTCCTTTGGGAGACTATTCCAATATTTAATTATTCTCATTGTAAAGAATTTTCTTCTTTTCCATGTGACTCCTTGTAAAAAGGGAGTCTCCTTTGTCTTGATAGCCATCCTTTATGTACTGGTGCACAGTGATAAGGTCTTCCCTAAGCTTTTTTTTCTCAAGGCTGAAGAATCCCAGTTTTATCAGCCTTTCTTCATATGGCAGGTCTTCCGGTCCCCTGATCATCCTTGTGGCCCTTCTCTGGACCCTTTCCAGCCTGTCCGCATCTTTTTTGCATAGGGTGACCAAAACTGAAGGCAGTACTCAAGGTGTAGCCTGACCAGTGCAGAGTAAAGTGGGACAAGTACTTCTTTATCTCTGCTGGTGATGCCCCTTTTGATATAACCCAGCATCCTGCCAGCTCTTTGCTGCTGCAGCCACTGCTCACTCATGTTGAACCTGCTGTCCACTAAGACCCGCATGTCTCTCTTCATAGGGCTGCTCTCAAGCCAGGTGGATCCCAGTCTGAGCTGCATTCCTGGGTTATGTATTCCGAGATGCAAGACCTTACACTTGCCCCCATTGAACTTCATAAGGTGTCTGCTAGCCCACTCCTCTAGCCTGTCCAGATCTTCCTGGAGGGTGGCTCTCCCTTCTGGAGTGTCAACTACCCCACCTATTTTTGTGTCACCAAAGCTAGCCAGGGATTACGTTCAAAATATTTTACCAGCCAGATATGCACAGGGACATCTTTGTCATTTCTACTTTTCAAAGAATCTGCTATGGTTAATCTCCCATACATAAAACATTATCCTCATAAAATCATGTCATTTTCTCCATCTTATCTGCTGCTTACAGCCTCTACAGATGAAGTCTTATTCTTTGAATATTATGCCAACTCTCCTTCCTTTCAAATGCACATTTGTATTTTTAAAATAGCTACCTGTTTCCCATTTCTTCTCCTCACTGGGTTAACATGGCACTTTCATTGCACTAAACTACACCGAACAAATACACCACATTTCCCCCTATGGAATCACCAAGTACTTAGTTTCCTGGGAATCCCAAAACTTTCCCTTTTTACTTACCCAGACTGAAAGAAATATTAAAAGTGCTCAAGAATGTATTTCTGATCATTTATTAAAGACAAAAAATGTACATATAGGAATAGCCTTATCAAGCTCAATTTCCAGTGTCTCATTTTATTTGACTAGTCTGATATCAGGCCAGCAACCTGGGATAAAAACGAGTATATATTTGTACGTAACTCAACACTTTTGTTCTATAAGCAGTAAGAAAATGAGATCCCACTTCCAGTCTCTGGGTTCTGCATGCTTCTGACAACAGGTTTGCTAAATACAAAGTGAGTAAATTTTAACTCTTCCAGGTTTCAAACAACTGTGAAATTTGGATTCCCGTATTTAAAAAATGACATGATATTCATGCTGTAATTTTAACGCTGCAGGATACATCCTTGTATCTTAGCAGTTCCGCATGTGTATTTAGAAAGGCCCCAGCCAATTGGTTCACATTTTCATTGGCACTGGCAATTGGCACTGGGCTTCTGATGTATTCAAAGGAAAGAAGGATGAAGGTATAATTCTTTTTATTTATTTACAGTTATTCCTATGTTCTTTTCCTTTTGCTGAGCATTTTCAGGACAGGAAAAATCAAGGGATTTGTTCTACCAAGAGCATCATTACAGATGTTTCAGCTTTACAGAAGTGTTGAGTGTAAGACCTGTCTTTCCTCACGTTCCTTAGCTAATGGTGGGTCTAAAATCCATAAAAATCTGTTGGAAGAGAACACTGAAATGTGTACTTGATTCTAAAAAATGAGAAGGTGGAAGTTATCACAAGTTCATTCTGTTTCTCACATCAACTTATTGTTTATTCAGTACATACAGAGATCTCTAACGTATCTTGACTAAAGTATACAAAAGCTGTATGCAAAAAACAAAGTTGCATAGATAGATGCTTGAAAGTCAAGATGTCACAATCAGTGTCGGCAATTCCATTTCTTCTTAGCTCTCTGGGACGTGTGCAATGTCTCGTAATCTTTGTTCACATTCTGCACCAAATGAGACTAATGTCTGAAATATGCATTGAAGGTTTTATATAACCTTTATATAATCTAACTTCAGGTTGTATTGATACCCATGCAGCACCCATGCACATACGTATGTGTAAAAAAACAAAATCAAATATATTTAATAGAGTCTCTATTAGCATAAGGATACCTTCATTTCATTTGGAAAAGGTATTCCTACGTCCAAACCTTCAATTGGAGATGATCTACTAGATGAAGCATCTCCTTGGGAGCTTTGTTCACTAATTACAGATGTTCATGGCCATCTTTAGCTTTGCCAGGCCTGTTGACACTAAGCAGTTCTTCAGTTCCTGGGTAGACCATCAGAGGCTAAACGGAGGAGGGACCAGCACTGAACTACACCCCAGATTCTAAAGTGCTATTTCTAGAAAAATACCATACATACCACCATTAAACCTAAAATCATCATTGCAGCACTCTTCACTAATGATCACTTCCCTGATAAATACTAGTTTTTCTATCTCCAGGTATCTTTCCCAGGAAAATAGTATAAATAAGAGTCACAAGATTTTTTTATTTTTATGTCAAGAAAAAATATACTTTATGAGTCTCCTTGTACATGCAAAATATTGTCATCCTTTTTGCTCAAATCACATGCAAAGAACAATTGCTTTCTAAGGAAGCAAGCTTTGAAAATTGCAAGTCCAAATGAGAAGACTGAAAGCAGAATGGAAATTTTTATGCAAACTTAATGGTTGTCAACATGTGCTAATATAGTAAACTATTTAAACAGACAGAGACTTTTTTATTTAAACTTTCTGCTTTGCTACTCACTCTTCATTCCATCACCTACTGAATTTCACTTGCATGTTTCTTTCTCTGTTTCCTATTGTTACCTTCATTAAAGCTATGACTATTTTTTTTCTCTGATAGTATCTACCAGTTTTAGCGAAAAGCATACAAGGACTGCAAATTGGATCAGTGACTCTAAGAGACCATTTTTGATTTTGAATAATGGAAGGAAAGTAACCAAAGTATCTTCTTTTAAAAGAGGCCACATGTCTTTCTGCAATGAACCATATCTGTTCCTGTTCCCAGGCATTAGAAACTGTTGAGAGTTTCTTATTTACTTCATTGTGTGAGTGAATTCTGAATTTTAAAAATGTACCACCGAAACAAATTTCATTGCCTGTTGAGAAGAAATGCTTGCAAAATACCACTGAAATCACATCAGACAACTGGCCTACCAACAGCTGACTTCTAGCATTAATTTTTCAAAGTAGCTCTTCATATGTTATGTGCTGTGTACAAGTTGCCTACACAATTGCCACAATATTGCTACAGCAGTATAGTATTCACAGTCTTTCTCATCATATTCTGCAACAGTTCATTGGTAAGCACACAGTAAAGTCCAATCAAAAGCTTTCAGTGTTGCTTTTTCTGCATCAGAACAGAGTATTCTCTGGGCTAAAGGTGGAGCCTGCCCTGAGGGGAACCTTCACAATACAAATTTAATATTCCTGCAGTGCAAAGTTTTACATTATGAAAAGAAATGGACAAAATTGTGATTAGCTAAGAAAATCATTGTCAAAGACTTAGCATTTACTAGAAGGTAAGTGCTTGGAAACATGGTTTTAATTGTGCATACATATTTTTATTCATTAAAATGAATAACCAATAAAATCCCCCACTAAGTCTCTCAGCCTCATAACACATTAGTAAAGTTTCTTAGAGGTTTTGGCAGGGGGCCAGCACAGTCCATTAACTCCTTGCAAGTTGTAAAAAGAAGCAAAGTCATTTCAGGCTGCTTTGTGGTTATGAATGAAACAGCAGGCAGTCTGTATGGAAACGTCACTTTGGATATGGCATTGGTAATGGATGCTTTGCTGCTCAATCAAAGCAGTATAGGGGTAAGTTAATGCACTGAATCACAATCTAAATCCTGATGCACTGCAAAACAAATTTACTTAAAAGTGGAGGGAAAATGGAAAAAGATGCCAAGTTATGAAGCTCTGCATATTTTCTTAGTAGGCTGTCATGCTGTATCAGGATAAACTTGCCCACCATTAAATGAAAAATTACACAATCAGTTTTCAGCTATTCTAACAGTTCTGTAAGACTGCTTAAAAAGTTTGATCATAATTTGGGTCTTACTATTAACAAATTACATAAGGAAATAATGTCCTGCCTTGCCTTATCTTGTCCTTTTCTCTCTGCAATGTATAAAACATTCTAATTTTCTTTTTTTTTTTCTTTTACACAAAGCAGTATAAATAACTTAAGCAACTGGTAACTAAGTCTTTAGCTCTGTCAAACAATTGGAATTAAAGTGCTATACTTTCCCCTTAAGCTTTATTATACCATCTGTTCTCCATTTCATGTAGTTACAAACATACTATTTTGGAGAAGGGATTTAGTCTTTTGCATCTTTTTTAGAGGAAAGGGTAAATTTGAATGGTGTTGAATATTCCGAGAGACACTCAAGATTTTTCAAGCAAGGGAGCAAGTAGGCTATAGAATTATTTTCTCTAAGGTGTGGCCAGTCCTTCCTTTGCCTTATCATAAAGCATCAACATTTACTTTAAGACTAAAAACATATTCTGAAAAACAGCATATTAAAGAGAGGTTTTTTTAAGGAACAATAAACGGAAAACAATTTGTGGAACAAAAATCCGTGCACTCCTTAGCAAAACAATTAAAATGTCAAAGACTGTTCACTGATGCTGTAATAATAGTTTTGACTATTTTGATGACAATTTCAAATACAAAACTTAAAAGTTACATAAAATTTCCAGTGTGCAAACATCTCTGAAGGATTTGAGAGGGACAACCAACTAATCAGCTGGAAAGATGTATTAATCTTTTACCTTTAACAGCCCCAGCTCAAGTGTGGCTTAAATCACAAACACAGAAGTTGTTTGTCTAGCACCTAGTAGGAATTTGCCACATTACAAAACCACAAAATGTGTTAAAATTCCTCTTCAGAGGACACCAAGTAGTGAAACAGACGGGTTGTTAAGGCCAAGGGTGAAACTCAACAGCACTCACTACAAAAGCAGCTTACAAAATAAATGACACAACTATGTAAAATTCCTATTCATCTAGCTGCCACTGGGCACCAACCATTTCATCCATAAACAGCAATGACATACTTCTGTATCAAAGGCAGCCTAACACTTTCATTTTCAACACAGTTCTCAAAAACTCATTTAGGCACCTGGAAATGTACCCAATTCATTTACATGATGTGAAGCATGTGTACTCAGATCACACCTTTATGATCCTTTGGATCAAGCAATCTGGTTATCTAAAGATTTTCCACTGACTGAGGATGGAAAATAAGGGAAATCATAGCAATGTTAAAACAGCTAATAAATCCTATGGCCCCAAAAATGTTTAGAACCATAAATGTGTACTTAAATCTACGCAATGAATGGCATCTCTCAATGACTCCAAGGTAAACTAGGAATAATTCTACAGACTTCATTAGCACTAATAAAGATTTATGCAGCCAAGTGCAAAGTTTGGCCCAGGAACTGCATTTCACACACAACTGAATGTCAGCCATCTCTGAGATATGCTTTTTTAGACACATACGACTCACAGACGCCACAGTTTATAAGCCTAACCTAATAAATCCATACTGTTGAATACACATCTGACTTCTGAGTAGTCATATCAAAGCCCAATGGAATAATTTAAGCAGGAAGTAAGATATTCCACCCCAGCTTTCCAAAAAATTAACTTGCTTACAGAAAACAATCTGCAAATCATAACAACAGATCTGTCAACCTTGCAATTGTAAAAAGAATACCATATATGACAGAAACTGCACTGAGAATTTAAGGTGGACGTTATACACGTATTCAAGTTGAATTGTTTTAAGTCTTTAGGATCCTCGGAAAGAACAGTCAAATTGGTTTTGATTCTCAAATGAAACACTCATTTTCCCTGCCAGCATTCACCTTGAATAGGAGTAGGTGATTGCCTATGAAAGGTGTTTTTGAAAATCCCACCCACTTAACTTCTGGAAAAGATTATTTGGTACCATAGGCCATGTTCATCTTGCCAAAAATACCATATTCCATTAGGATACCTTGCAGGTATAGAAACCTACAGCACAGGATAGAGATCTCAAAAAATCACCCCAGGCAGTTTTTGTATACTCTAGATAAGGAATTTGTTTTCAAAAAGGAGCATGCAGGTTGTGCATCCTGTGTAGTTTCTCCATCCTAATATTGTAAAGGACACATACGAACAGTCGTGTCTCCCAGCACGACACAGTTCCAAGTGATCATTCACATCACTCTAAGGATCAGTTTGTTGGGGTTTAGATCAGTCCAGTTTGAGCTTTTTGTACTTGGCTTTGTTTTGCCTGGGTTTCTTTTTTAGTGCTAGGCAAAAAAAGAGTGAAGGCTTCTCATCAGTGCTGAAAATAAAGGAGGAGGCCTTCTTCAAAAAGTTTTTTTGTTTGAGTTTTTGTTGTTGTTGTTGCTGTCAGAAGTTTGGGATGCCTGAATAGTCACACAAAAGAGTGATTTGTGGGTTAAGTGCTCATCTTACTATGGTTAACAATAACCAGTCTACTCAAAATACTAATAGGAAAAGTTCCTTTATTAAATAGTATAGACTTGTTTCCCTAACAAAGGAAAAATGTTTTTCCATTTTGATTCTATAATGCTTTTTATATTATAGAAAGATGATGTCAAGTCTTGTTTTACCACTCTTAGATCAAGTCCATGAAGATAAATTCTCAGATGACTTGGGAACAGTCTGTACTATTTGAATATAATCTTTTTACAGATGAGATTTCTTGAAGTGTGGCCTGGGCACAAACCACAAACATGAATATTTCGTTAAATTTAATCTACTTAGTCATTTCCAGTTTAGTAGTCATTCCTGGCATGCACAAGATAACACTGCATGCCCAAGACATGACTAGTGTCAGTCAGGAGAGGAATCAGGGCCCCCAACAGCATCTGACAGCCTAGTGCACTATTTACCAACACTAGAACAGGTCTGACTTACTCACAAAGAGAAGCTTGTGTTAGGAGGTTCTCTAAAAACACAGGATGGAGCAATGTGGAGTGCTGTTCATAACTGCCATTAAAGGACTGCAGCTCAGATGAGAAGCAAAATGGGGCAGGATTACCCTTTTCCTAGACTGCCAGTCCTGCAAACTCAACTAGGGTTTTGCACCATCTCCAGTAATAACCAAATCAAACTGAAATATGTACCTGAACATCTGTGCAAACTTATCCTTCTCTGATCAGCTAAATAAAGCAATCCTTTCTCTGACTCTCCCATTCTTCTGTGCCTCTCCTTGGCTGCAGTCGGTGTTAAAGGAGGAGAACAGAGAGTGCTGGAAGCTACCTCCCTCCTACCCTTCTCTCATTTCTGAGGGACTTGGTGTTCCCTCTCTTGTTCATGGAAGAAGAGAGCATGAAAACTGCAAATGGTATTCTGTTGACTGGCACAGAGAGAAGATGTAGTGAGGCCCACCAGTCAAGAAATCTATAGCCTCCACAAGGGAAAAAAGGCCATGAGCTGAGGGTCCCAATGAAAAGCCAGAGCTTAAGCAGGCCTGAGGAGGAGGCATGGCAGGGGATACAAAGCAGTAAGCAGCCAACACAGGTAGGAGTCAGCTCCCTCCATCAATTCAGTGACAGAATCACTGTAACACCTACTCATGGCTCTACAAGATATGCAGTCTTAACAGGAGATTAAACACCTCTCCTTCCCCAAAACCATTAATGAGCAAATCTAGAGATGTGGGCAGATATTCACTGCAAAACAACCAATATGGGCTATTTTTGCAGTGTCACATATAAGTTCACTTATTTCCAAAAGAAATGGAAGTTCTCCTCTTCACTAAGCCTTGCTTTTAGCTTTATAGCTCTGGACATGCATACTGATTTGGGATTCATTTCTCTACTGATAACACAATAGTAGGAATGGCATCATCTAGTTAATTAAGTGGAATTTCTACCACATAAAGTTAATCCCTCAACACTATACTCTTAATTGTCCTTGCATCACTTATACCCCGATATTACAGCACTCCATTGACTTTTCCATTTCACCATGCTTCAAGAATGTCTAATGAGTCACAGTTTGTCTAGATGCCTTCTGAGAGTCACAATCTCCCCCACAGCATCCCATTGTATCCAGGTGTAAAACAAAATTGTAAAAAAACTCATTCACTGATCTCTCTTTTCTGCAATACGGTGGCACTTACAGAGCAATACATGGGAACTATAAGAGACAGCATTTTCAAGTTTACCTCTCTTTTGAGACTTTATCAGATCAATAGAATTCTTTCTTTATATTACACATGGCTGAACTCAATTTTCATTAAATTAATGCACTTGTGAACACCATAATATAAAAAATGGAAAGAGGGAGAGGTAAGATCTCAAAGTGACAAACTACTAGCAAGAAGTGTGCCCATGCTACCTTTAGTGCTTTTACTGAAGCACACTATTTTTAAAAAATAATAGTATTTAGGAGTGTTCTAAGTATCACTCAGAACTTCCTGTATATTTCCAGATTTATGAGTTGTATTTATAACCATTATTAAACATTTCTGCTTACACAGCTATGCTATAAATTATTTTTTCAGCATGAATTGAGTAGCTGCCATGCATAAAGAAAAGATTATTTCCAATAAACCTACAGGTCATTTTTATTTAGAAGAATGAAAGAATCCAAGGTAATTTGTGGTGATCCTGGTGTAAACTGGTGTCTTCCCTTCTAGAGATGGAGTTGTTGTCTATGCAAAGTGAAAACATATATGCCTCATGGGAAAAATGGTTTTAAAGAGTTTAAAATTAAATCATTTAAAACTCCTTTATGGTTCCTCTGCCTTTTTTTCCCACCTTTCTCTTGTGGAAAATTTTCCCTTTCCTAAAATAGTCTTCTTCAGCCCCTTTCACCCCTCCCTCCCCCCCTCTTTTTTTTTTTTTTCCTTTCTCTCCTAAATCCCCACACATCACTCCTTTCAGAATCCAGTATGTGTGGTTAGAGTTTTCACCCTTACTAAAACAGCTTGGGTGTTAGGTTTACTGCAGGATAGCTTTCTTTTAACAAAAAAGTACAAGGGGAAAATAGTCAAAGCTATGTCAAACAACTATGTAGCCATCTACAATTCAGGGTGTACACAAGATACAAAAGAAATGCACATCAAAAGATGTCAGTAAATGTGGTTTAAAAATAAAAAGAAACTTAATAATGCCTACATGCAGTCTTTCACTTGGGAAGTCTGCAGAATGCACTGCAGTTACAACTGCCTACCCCACTAGGTTGCAC
This sequence comes from Brachypteracias leptosomus, assembly GCA_013401335.1. NCBI lineage: Eukaryota > Metazoa > Chordata > Aves > Coraciiformes > Brachypteraciidae > Brachypteracias > Brachypteracias leptosomus. The sequence continues at coordinate 45,592 of VYZX01013454.1, forward strand.
CTCTAAATATTAACTCATGAACCTATTTCAAGGAGCAGTCAACACTATGTACTTCTGTTGACAACTCAAAACTTTGACTTTGCGCAATTATGAAATATTAGACCTAGATTGATGTAGTGGGTCTGTCTG
>VYZX01013457.1:8742-77556 GCA_013401335.1 Brachypteracias leptosomus
CCCCTCCAAAACAACCACAAAAACACAACAGAGCTTTTTATTTTTAACCTTGTCTTATCATTGATTCAGTTAATGTTGTGGCCCTATAAATATAAGTTACCACAAGTAAAAACACAGTGATCTTGCAACATGTAAACAAGCAGAGGAGTGGGAATGCTGAGGGCTGGGATTTCTAAGCAAGCTCCAAAGTCAATATTGTTCCTAACTAAACCCTCAATCTCTGGATTTGTTCTTTACCGTTTTAAACTATAATCTTCATCCCATGAAAACCCGTATGTCTGCACCAATTGCGATAGGATATCACTGATCTACGTTAACTGGAAGTTTATCCCCTACTTTGTTTTCTTTTGCTCCAAGTTTCTCACTAGTATTTGAAGTCGCAAATTCAGCCCTAGTTCAGCTGTAAGCTCATGTTGCCCCTCTGGGGTCATATTAGCTCACGGGCCAAGATGAAGTCTTAAGTTTGAGCACAGAATTTAGCACCTTTGAATTTTTTATTGACATTTAGACCTAACTTGCATGATTCTTTCTTTACAATAGCGGTTTTAGTTTGGTGCTGGTACCTCATTGGGCAATGCCGAATGTATAACTGACCTTAACTTCAACATCCAAGACAGAGTAAATAGATTATTTTACTAAAATATGAACAAAAGCTTAATGACAAACAGTTTCATTGGGAATATGTTTGAACAAGTCTCCCTTTAAGACCTGTTACTTATTGCTTTATTTTGTATCTTTGCAAATACCTTCATGATTAAAACATGGTGGTATTTTTCATTTGCCATTAACATTTGTCAGGGGCTTTTCCTATCGAGTACAACATGAAGTTCATGGATGCCATTTGCCAGGGTTTTCTGGCATAGGGACATGGAAGTCAGCAGCAGGAGCTAAGACTGTGTCTGGTACTTTCACAACAGAAGGATCATGCTTGTCTTCTGCTACACTAAGGAGATTATCACTGCTTGAGCAGTGAACTCCAAAACTTTAAGGAATGGACTGGATGCTTCTGACCAGTAAAGCATCAGCTTATCTTTTCCTCTACTGGGATCTTATTTTTTAAAAGTAATTTTTCCTAAGCTGCCCTGATTAGATAGTACTAATAACATTAAGGTAAATTGGTTCCTTGGGAGATGTCCCAATTAAATGGCTATCCTAATTAAGCACATCCTGATTAAGCAGAGATCCTATAATTATAATAGCATGTAATAAAAATTGGTCCATAGTTTTATTCAGACAGAAAGCATTTTGCAAGGCTTATTTACAGGAACCACTTTATCCAGAATTGAAACACAACCAGCTCTTGGGTAAAATGCGACATCTGTTTAACAGCGTTCAGTAGAGCTAAACAGTCTTTCAGAGCAGGAAATGAAAAATTCTGCACCATATCAACAATGCAGACAATGTTATGATGAGGCAGAAGGTACTTAGCATGTAATGTGGGTGAAATATTTTGACTGTAGAATTGCTGTAGTATTTACAACAGCTGCAAATGATCACAAGTGCTTCTAACACAAAGTTTTAAGTTCCATATTGAATAGAGGAAAAGTACTTCATGTTGAAATTTTGTCTTCTAAGTTCTGAAAACTTATCTCATTCCTGTATTAACACCATGGACTTTTCTCAGCTAGCAGTACTGAGGAGAGGGCATTATAAGAAGCCAAGTACAGTCTGGTAGAAGTACGAATGAGCATAAACTAGCAAGTCCATTTTATCCAATGAGCTGTAAAGCTGTAGTTATTGCAAATGTATGGCATGCTTTTTGAATGCTATTGTGCCAGAAGGAATTCCTACTGTGTGCTTTGGATGCTGTTCATGTTCCAGCTGGCATAATTGTATTTGGCTGGCTCAGTTCCTCTCTGGATCACAGTGGATTATAACAGCCTCATTTTTCAGTTTGTCCTACACAAGACTGTAGAGAAGATGTTAAGTAACCCTCAGTAAGCAATGAGAGTTGGATAAACAAATCTGAACAAACATTTTTAGTTATTAAAGTTACACTTGTTTTGCCTCCTAGTGACCAAAGAGCAGAAGCAAGGAGTCAACATGAAACTTAAATGCTCACAAGTATCAGCTGATAAAAAATGATTGACTACCTATATAAGCAGCCATGAGCTGAGAGGTTATCAATGAACAGAAAAACATTGTAAAGTCCACTGCAAATTGTTATTCCAGGGAGTAAGTATGACAGCTCTCTACGTCTCTGCTAATTGTCCTGCCATTGTCATGTCTGAGCACTTGAGTGCTATAGAGATATTGCAATAGCTGTTTATTGAATATTAGTTCAATATTATGTGGATGTAGAGTCTTTAAGCTATGCACTATAATGCTGAAGAGCAGAGTCCAATCCCTGCACAAACTCAGGAATACTTGTAATGTAGGTGCACAAGGTGCACTGAGGTGCTGCTCTCCACAACATCAAGGTACATGCCTGAGTCCATCTTCTGAGGTACTATTATAAGATATTATAGTGTCCTTTAAAGAAAGCATGGTGCTAGATGATAATATAATGCTTCCCTTCCAGCACTACAGTGAGCTCATAACATGAGGCAGCTGTGAGAAGTGCTAGTGCAATCTGAGGAACAATTGCAATACCTAGAAAAAAGTGGTGTTGCATGAGGACCTCATGCAGAATATGGAGACCCAAACTGAGTAAAGTTCTACAAAAACAGGACAAGCTGCAAAGTAAGGTTACTAGGATCAGAGAAGCAGCCAATCTACATACCAAAAATGACTAAAAGAGCTTTGCTACTCAGGCTGTAACTGCCATTTCTATACACATCAGGTAAATTAGAGAGAAAGAAAAAATCAGTCCAGGTAAAGGGGAATGTTAGTATGAAACAAGATAATGCAGGGCTTGAAACTGGAAGGTTTTCATTGAGGTGCCTCTTAACCATATTAACTTTAAGAATAAAGCCTGCTTAGCTAGTAAACAAGCTTACCTGGTGCTGTAGCAGATAATAGCTGTAGACCACCTCTTACAGTCCTGTGCTCTACTGCCAGGTAGTTGTGATATCAGGCTGACCACTATAATCTAAACGTCAATCTTACCTGAAGTCTCCTTCTTCTATCCCAACCTGCCAAGTCACTAACCTGTCCACGTCTTGATATGTCTTTTGTGATGCATAGATTAAAAATTAGCAACTTTGCAGAAGCTACCTGTAGGCAAGCTTCCCTAAGGTGGGAGTAGCTTAGGTTATCCTCCTTTTTAAGGAACTAGAACAAATATTTTAGCAGTTCACAACACACAATAATCACTCCCTTATCTTTTCAGGTAAGGGCAAGATATTCTTCTTTTTAGATAGAAATATACCATGAAGCTTCCAGATCATCAGATAGATATTTCTATAAATAACATGCATCTCAGAATAGGATACCTAAAAAATAAACAAGCAACCAAAAAACTTCCAACCAGTAAAAAGCTTCTAGTTAGATCCCTAACAATAATTACTCCATGGGGAAATGCACTAGGCTGCAGTGGTAATGGCTACACTAATTTCCTGCCTCTTTTCACACTCACCTTCCCCAGCAATTCACTTAAGAGCCCCATGTCCAGCCCCTTAAATAGGATAAATTAAGGACAAGTCTTCTGGGCTCCTACTTAGAAATTAACTCTCAATCGATCATCTTAGATTGAAATTACATGAAATTTTGTTTTCTCACCTCTCTGTGCCCTGATGTCTCCAGTGGTTATTTTTTAATCAGATGTTCCAAATAAACTGCAATCAATGTGCTTCCTGATCTTACAACTCTTTTTCAACATTAAACGTAGTAAAAGTGCACCCTACTTTAAAAGCTACTTTCTGCAAAATCTGGGGCAATTTTTTGCAAGCATTAATAAATCCTCACAACAATCTCAAAAGTGGGGTAAAGGTTATGATAGATAACGTGGCACCTACCCCAGTAGGGCAGGATGGAAGAGGTTTTTATTTTAAAAAGCTTATTTCCAGGCAGTCAGGACTTGCCCAGCCTTCGGGAATTAACATCTGGTTGAATTAAAGCCAGATTTTCAGCTGCTGTAAAACAGCAGATCACCATCCCAGTCAGAGAAACAGACTTCACTTGTGCGAATGGAAATGGCTTCTGCAACTCTACAAAGTGATCATCATGGGAGCAGCTGGGCCAAAGCTCAGCCCCCATCCAGACCTGGCCAGTTTTGAATCATTCTGAAGTACACTTAGTTAGCATATTATTTAATTCTTCATTTCACTGAAGCATCCTGAATTGGGAGCTTAGGCATGAACAGATTATTTTTTCTACATATACATCATCAATTGTATCTGTGTTACAAATTATTTCTGTTCTGACAAAATAGTGATCCTTTTCCCCGTACTGTAACTTGAGATCTGCTCAGATTTCCATTACTAAGTGATTTCATGACTGCTGACAATTTTGTCCTTAAGTCAGGATTTAGTTTTCCAAGGAATCTCATAATTTGGAAGTAACTTTAACAGTGCTTTCTACTATTCATGTGAATGTCCTGGGTTTTTCTCTGAACAATAATTTTTCTCATTGTCTAAAGTCAAAGTTTGTTTGCTTCTAACAGTACCACTCTTGTAGGATGGACAAAGGGCAATGTTTCCATTATTATGGAAACATAATACAAAAAAACATTGTGCAGGCTCTGTTTTCTTCAACAGACCTTCTGTTAAATTGTAAGTCCTTCAAAGTTTGAGGTGATTTTTCCTGCCTGCCTTACACACCTTTGGTAAGTGGGGCCCCATTTCTCTGTGTGCTGTGACAAAATTATTATTATTATAGCGGTTGTCTTGGGAAGAGGCATGAAAGACTAGAAGAAGCTTTACTTCTGAATTGAAACCTCAGCCAACGCAAACTGGGCTTTCTATTTGTTTTCCAGTGACCTGGGTTCAGATTTCGGGAGACCTGGTGCTAGGTGCACTAGAGGTGGCAAAGTAGGTTTGTGCTCATAGTTCTTCTCTTCTGGTCATGCAGACTGAGTGATTGGGTGCTGCTTCTGTTTAACTGTCTTCAACCCATGTCATCTCTGTGGATCACCTCTGCCAAGAGAAGTGACAGACATAACGGTGTTTATGAACTAGTCACAGTATATACGTTACTAGTATTACCAATCTTACAAATGAGACTCTAAGACACCCTTAATTAATATACTGGGGGTTTTTAAATTATCTAGTGCACCCTGACAACATCAACATCTTTAGACCACATAGCCTGGGCTGTGTCAGGGCAGAAGTAGAAGCAGACTTCATACTGCATAACTGTCCAGCCCCTGCCCTAAGCAATAACATGTGGGAACCACAAACAAGAGAAGCTGAGCTCTCAGCATGGTTAAGACTGAAAAGTGGGAAACCACTCTTAGGACTGTGTCTCGGTATTCACATGCAAATCATTTAAACCTTGAGATGTAAAAATCTTGTGTTCCATATGTTTATAATGGAGACATATAACACAACCTATAGGAAAAAGCAGGATCCAGGCAGTGATATCCCAGAGCTTGCACTGGCAGATACTTCTGGAGGGCCCTTTCACATTGCTGTGATTCAGCATCTACTTCGTCTGTTTAGTATCATAAGCACTTTATACACATACATTTATTTATTATTAGAGGTGCTTAGCCTCCACACCTCTTATTAAAGTCAATGGGAAAAGAAAGTCTCTGCTCCGACCATAGATCATGATCTTGAGAAGATGTTAACTGAATTCCAGCAATCCAAGAGAACTTCAACAAAATTCATGGTGCTTAGTCCTAGTGTTGAATCTGTCCAGATAAATCAGCTACCAGGATTGGAGCCCAGACAAGCTGGGCAGTTGAATCCTTTTAAAGTGAGCTGTTTCTGGAGTAAGGTTTCAATTTCCTTTGCACACAACATTAATAGCCGCGTGCTAAAATTATCAAGAAACTTAAGTGTGTTTTCTCAACTGGATTACTCTAGAGGAAAAAGGAAAATATTTTAAGAACTATGTTGCAAGTTCAGTTTGAATGTCTTGACCCCTTGAATTATTTAGCCTTAAGCCTGGATGTAATAACTTCGCCCAGCCCTCAAGACAGAAATGTTGGGTAGGACATCGATCTCAGCACAAATTTTTGAGAATTCAGAATACAATGCTAGAAAAGTTTGGAACAGTATTACAGGAAATTATGTGGGGGTTTTTTGAGAGCTGGTTGTCTAAGAAGCTTAGGTACAATTCCTAGAGATACTGGTAGTTCTTTCTACTCACATACCTTCTCAGCATCTAAAAAATAGGGATTCAGCTCTGCTGTCTGACAAATTCAGAAGAGGGACAGGAACTTAGGCATATTGCTTTTCCAAATCGAGTGATATGGAGNTCCAGCAATCCAAGAGAACTTCAACAAAATTCATGGTGCTTAGTCCTAGTGTTGAATCTGTCCAGATAAATCAGCTACCAGGATTGGAGCCCAGACAAGCTGGGCAGTTGAATCCTTTTAAAGTGAGCTGTTTCTGGAGTAAGGTTTCAATTTCCTTTGCACACAACATTAATAGCCGCGTGCTAAAATTATCAAGAAACTTAAGTGTGTTTTCTCAACTGGATTACTCTAGAGGAAAAAGGAAAATATTTTAAGAACTATGTTGCAAGTTCAGTTTGAATGTCTTGACCCCTTGAATTATTTAGCCTTAAGCCTGGATGTAATAACTTCGCCCAGCCCTCAAGACAGAAATGTTGGGTAGGACATCGATCTCAGCACAAATTTTTGAGAATTCAGAATACAATGTCTTCACTGATCATCAGGTGAGGGAAGTGTTAAACAAGAGTTACAAAAATGATTAGTGGGATAATCTCCCTCATTTAACTGACTCACAAACAAGTATTTTTAAAAACAATTTTGGCTTCTCTTTAAAAGATTGCTGGCTTTTGCAAAGGAGAACCTGTGGTGGTGTCAAATTCTCAGTTCCTTGGCTGGAAACTCACAAAACCTTCAGGCTATATGCAGACTGACATGCGGAAATTGAACTCCACAATCTAAGATTGTAAAGTAGGTATGTTTATTCGGTGCTGGGCACACGGGGGTTAACACCACCAAAGGCATGTGCTGCTAACATGGCAATTCGGGGTTACCTTTATACAATCAATTGTTACATATTCATGAAATTCCACGATTTGCCTATACATACGCATGACCTATTCCCACTTAATATTATAATTAGTTCCAAGGGGTCATTTCCATAACCCCTCCTAACTGCACATGCGCAGTGCCTCCTGGTGGTGGTCGTGGAGCGTCTTGGGGATGAAGGCAAACAGCTCCTCTTCATCACCGCTAGTAACCTTTTGTCCTTGCGCATGCTCAGTCCCTTCTTGGCTTCCACTCAAGTTGAAAGGTTGATTTCAGCTAGTTCTAAAGAAAACTTTTAGTCCTTGTCAGAAAAAGTCCATCAGAAAACTGCACAGCTTTTCGCTTTCAGTTAGTTTACATGACAGTGAGGAGACATTTATCAGCTCGACTCTTAGCATGCACAACAATTATTAAGCCACTCTAGTGTTACAAAGAATTATTGTGTCTATCAAATTTCTCTAGCCCCCTTCTCTCAAGACATGCAGTTATTTAACTGATGTATGGTAGGGAGGTCTTGCAGATTGTTACATTGCCACCTCATCAGGTAGCTTCACATGTCAGGTCCTTATAGGCCACTTTTGCACAGGAGGAAAAAGGTAAACATAACTAACTTCATTCATACTTTACATACACATCCTTGAAAAGGGTTGGTTACAAACACAGATGATTTGAGGGTCATGTGAGACAGCCCAGGCATCAAAACTCAGTTTCCAGGGAGCAACAAGCCTCAAGAGCTGGTTCTAAGTAGACAGAAAGGCAGATTGTGCCACAGCTCTACCCAGTGGGGCGGCAGGTTTCTTTAGAGTTCAAACTCCATTGCCTGATTCAAGCAGTGTCAAAAGCCAAACAAAGCTGTACCACATCGTAAATCCTGCCCTGTATGTTTCATAAAAATTATTTACCTTCCAGCAGAGTAGGTATCTGTCAAAACCTCCAGTTCTAGGAACTGAGGATTTCAATTTACCCAGAATACAGACAGCATAGGGACAGTGACAGTACAAGCTTCCAATTTCCTGACTTTGCTGCTGTTCTTACTCTGGGAATAGGATACAGACCTACCTCTTCTTGGTCCCTTCGACACTCATGTCACTTTAGGATTGATTCTGATTAAAGTTGTTTAGAGAACGCAAATATTTACCTGGACTCACAGTTAAAGAGGAAAACACAGTTGGCAGTGTACCAGACTTGGATCTGGGAAGATGCGGTTTTGTTCCTTGCAGTATCACAGGTTTCCTTTGTGGCAACAGGCACAGCCAAGCCCTGCTATATGGAGTAGCAACAGTCCCCATATTCACTGAGTTCTGTGCTCTAAACCAGAGGTGAAATATAACAGGATTTTACATACACAAGGAAGTATTCAGATATAACAGCGAAGGTATTGTGTAAATACCTCCAAGTAACAGTAAGAGATGTTTGTTCTGCATGATTATCATCATGACATCCAAAACTCACTGTACCAGATTAATTTATTAGCAAGACACAATCATAAATACATGATGCCTTTCAAGCACTGTGACATTCTCTTCCTGCAGATGGCTGGAAATGTTCTTAGATGCAATATTTGCAATTAGCTTGCTGATCAAATTAGTGCGCTGAAATGGTTAGTTTTATAGATATCCATGTTGCTCCCTCTGTGGCTATTACTGCTTTAACCTTTTTGAGACCTTTGGCTGAGAGCACTTTCTCAGGACTGCAATATTGAGAGCACAGGTCAGAAACAGTGTAACACAAGGAGAGAGAAGAGGTAGAGACTCCAGGTGTGTGATTTTCTTGTGGCTCTGACCAATTATGCCCTAATCCCTGCTCCACTGCTGACCCTGAACCAGTCACTCACCTCTGTTTCTGCCTCAGTAAAATGAAGATAGTGCAGAGGACATGCCACGGGAGAGCTCAGTTATCAACATTCCCAGTGGCCAGTTCTGGCACCTCCTTTTTGCATAAGTAATCACTGTTCCTGACATATGCTGCCCTGCTCCTCTCATTTACCCAGCAGGAGGGTTTGGGGCATGTGTTCAAACCATTCAGGAAAAATCCCTTCAGCTACTGCCCCCAGGAGAACCATCCCCGTGCATACACAGCTAAAGACATCTACTCCTTGCCTGCAGACTGGAAGCACATCAGTGATGGAAAGGATTCATCAGGAATACAGGGACTTCATAGGTCATATCAGGGGTCTTGGGGGTCCCATATATCCAGGGTGCAGTTGCTTCAGCTCACTTTACCACTGTTCAGTGCTTTGTGCCATAGGGATATGTGAGAGTAGAGTCTCTTCCATAGGAAGCAATCAGAAAATTCAGAATCTATTGAAGTTTATATTCCTACTCTCTTTGTACCTAAGCCCATAAATATCTCAGACTGGTTTTCACCTTTCACTGACAATAAAGTAATTTTCTTATAAATAAACAGCTTTTCATCTGAAAGTGGACTGGCATGAATCATAGCGGAGGCATGAATCAGAGAGGACTGGCAAGAAAAGCTCACGCTCATTTTTGAACACTGCATTATGCCCTGATAAATTGGCAGTGGCTTATGAATCTATCAATAGGACAGGCTCCCTGGAAGAATGACACATTTCCAAGAAATCCTGCACAGACCTAAGCATGTATTATTGATGAGCTGGGAGAAAATCATCTGTGTCTTGTTACAAATCCGAGGTTTATATCCATTTTGCTGAAAGCTCTGCTAGTCTTTTTGATTATGGCTTCCTTCTGAAATAAAGTAAATTTCCCCTGAGGAAAAGGATTTAGTTATGACACTAGCCTGCAGCTCAGGAGACCTGTACTCTCTTCTTCGTCATGCTTCATACACCATGGCTGATCCTGGAAAAAACATGTTGAAAAGGTTTCCTATGCCTGCTGAGCTGGAGTTCCATTTTTAAAAGCACCTATATGAGTGCAATGTCACAACTTAAGGAAGGCAATCCAGTGGGCCAACTGGCATGGCCTTACCTTCCCTTCTGTCCACCCTTCTGTCTCCCCTGTAGTGTTACTGGCAGTCTGATGATTTGGTCAGGGCAGGGGACTGAGCCAGCAGAAAAGCAAGGAGACAGCTTTGTTATTACTGATCTGAAGTAAGAGCTCCCTGCCCACTGAGGGGGATTGTTCCCTTGCCTTGGCTATAATCTCAGGCTAAGATGCTGCAATTCCTTTCCTAGGCAAAGAAGTGCTAAGTTAGTTTTTTGCTGTTAGGGCTGGCATGTGGTCAGACAAGGCCTAGGAGCAGCTACAAGCAAGAGTACCTGGTTGGGAGCAGGGGAGGGAGAGTGGAATAGCTTGCTTTAATCATCAGTGAACTTTTCAATTGATACAGGCAATCCCTTAAAAGAAATTTGCAGCCTCAGACTACAAATAGTGAGACAAGTTCTTTGCTGCTTTGTCTCCAGAACCAGTTCACCACCAAGTCAGGCAAGTGTCAGAGTAAAGGAAGTACTTCAAGTCTGCTGGGGCAACAAGTAGCTAGCACAACAGCTAACCTGCATCATTAAACCACATCCTAAGCCACCTATTTTCCCCTTGGCTAGATCTGTCACCTGCTTCATACATGGTGTGTTTTTTCTATTTAAACTCAACTTTGGAGCAGGAGCTCCCCCTTAGCATGCACTTGCACTTGCACAACCATGTGACCTAGCATCGTGGGGATCCAATCTTAATTGTATGCCTAGAGATTGTAAATACTCTTTAAGTAGCCTCACAAAAAATGAAAAGCATTCAACTGCTGTGAACAATATTGGCTATCCAGTAGTGCTCCCTTTTCACTGCAGTATTTGCAGACCTACTTTGGAGAACTTTTCCATCTTCTCCTGTTTCCTGCAGGGATATTATCTGTGTTTGCATGGATTCAATTAATGCTATTGATGTGGAATGCTGTTCCATTCATCACTGGCCACTGCATCTAATGAATAGGATAATCTAATTCTCCCCAAATAAATATGACACCAAATTAAAAGAGTTCATAAACAGCCTCCAAAATGGAGTGAGTTTATTTCAATTTATTGCCTTTTAAATTGCACTGGAATCCTCAAGTACCAACCTAGCTATAAAGAAGTCAGTGACCGAGTTTGAAAGTTTATTATCACTAATGTTTGCCTTTATTTATGTTAGAATTGAGTATTAGTACTAGCCAAAAGAACAGCAAAAGGAAGGTCATCCAAATGCCACAGTTTTTAACCACAATTTTCCTAAACTAGTGAGAGAGCTTTAAGGCACAATATATTCTAGACAATTATTTCTGCTGTTTACCGTCACTGAAGCATTTAACAAAGTGGTTGTAGCCTATTGTTAGAACCATGTGAAAAGTTCACCAGGAAACCAGAAAAAAGTAGTAATGCCTACTGGGTACTTGGTAAGTTTAAGAAGAGACTTCTTTCTCTATCTTCCACCAAAAAAAAACAAACCAAAAGTTCTTCCAACTTTTTGCCTGGTATAATTTTATTTGACAATCAGCCGTTTGTTAGACAAATGATTACATACATGAAGACAGGTAATCTTGTCAAGGTTGTCTTTGAATTTAGCCTGGTTTTCAGTATCATAGGTAGTCTGACCAGCATTTCCAGAATACTTGGCAGGAAAAGAGAGAATTAGTGTGGCTGTGGATTTCTTACAGGATGATCTAGATGGAAGAGGAAGACAAAGGAGCTGTAGACCTAGTGTGGTGCTTACAAACTGTATCATGGGTTGCCCAGAGAGGTTACAGGTTGCCCAGAGAGGTTACAGGTTGCCCAGAGAGGCGGTGGCAGCCCCATCCCTGGAAATTTTTAAGGCCAGGCTGGATGGGGCTCTGAGCAACCAGATCTAGTAGGCGGTGTCCCTGTCCATGGCAGGGGGGTTGGAACTAGATGATCTTTAAGGTTCCTTGCAACTCTGACGATTCTATGATTCTATATTGGATCACCAGTTTAACTGTGGACAATATCTGGTGCTTCAGAAGAAAACAATCTTGTGCTTTACTGTTTGAAAATCCTACTTATTTAACAGCTTCTATCATGGAATCTTCCTGAAATGAATAAATTTAGCCTCATTACAGACATTAACGAAAGACCTATCTCCACCTGGTTTTTAGAATTAGCACATTACTCATGGTAACACAGCTCTGTCTTAGAAATCCAGAGCTATCATGTCTGCAGAGCAGAAAACTGCCTTGTGTAGTGGTTTTCTTTCAGTCCTAGAAGCATGACAAGCAGTGAGGAATAAGTGGATTTATCATAGACTCATAGGGTTGGAAAAGACCTTTAAAGGTCCTGCAATGAGCAGAGAAATCTTCAACTAGATCATGTTGCTCAGAGCCTCACCTAACCTGACCTTGAATGTTTGCAGGCATGGGGGGGGGCATCCACAGCTTCTCTGGGCAACCTGTTCCAGTGTTTCACCACTCTCATTGTAAAAAATGTTTTCCTTATATCTAGTCGAAATCTACCCTCTTTTAGTTTAAAACCATTATCCCTCGTCCTATTGCAACAGGCCCTACTAAAAAGTTTGTCCCCATCTTTCTTATAAACCCTCTTTAAGTACTGAAAGGTTGCAATAAGGTCTCCCTAGAGCCTTTTCATTTATATAATGATTTTCAAAGACTGCAGGACATTTTTCATTTTAGCCCTAGACTCAGATTTTAATACTCCATATGTGTAGCATGGACTCTGAAACCTTTTCTGCTTTCCCTGCAAGGAGAGAGCTAAGGCTGGGATGGTAACTGCACTGGGATAACCATGAGATCTCATAGTATTTAAGCAGTAACTTCTTGACTTAATATGAATGGTTGATATGATGCTAGGGAAAGCAGTAGCTCTGTTTATTTAGTAAAGCTTCTCTTTTTGAGTCTAGGATACCAGAGTATGAAATGAATATTCTACTATTTAGGTTAAGGAAAAAGAAATCTAAATCACAGGATCATAGAATGCCAGGTTAGAAGGGACCTCAGGGATCATCTGGTCCAACCTTTTAAGGTAAAAAAAAAAAAAAAAGTCATGTTTGGACTTGTCCAGCACAGAGTGTGAATAAATTTCCACTCCTTCCTTTTGCTACTTTTCTGCTGCAAACTAGGAAGTTGACCATGACTTAGCATTTCTTACAAAAATATTTCATATTCATGTGTCATAGTTGCATCCTAGCAGAGTAATGAAGTAAGGTTAAGGTGAAAACCTGGAAACTGTAGAAAGAAAAGCCTAAGTGACTAACATAGGAAGGTAGCACAGCTGTTGGATGATTCTGATATGCTTCATAAGCTTTGAACATGAAGTTCTGGCAAGTCTAGAAGTTGACATCAGCTATACTCTTCCTTTTTCTTCTTGTCTAGACCTTTTGGGATCTGTTTAAACCCAGAATTTAGCCCTGACAACATTGATCTTTTCTGTTGGAGAAGATGCTGGTGACATTTAAAGCAGTGATTCTTCCTTTTTGAAGAGCATCAGCCTTTTTATGGCTAAAATAGCAAGGGATCTTTCAGCTCAGTGGCTAAACCAAGGGACTGAAGGGGAAACTGTGGCTCTTTGCTTTAAACTAAAATAGAAATTTAGGAGATATTTTTGAAAGTAAAAAAAAATATTCTGAGGCAAACTGAAATATTCAACTTTTTCCTCTCAAAAAGTCATGTTTCAGCTTCACACTAATGAAACCTTTTAATAATTGTTTTTCAGCTTGAAACAGTTTTTAAAATAAAGTTGCCATTTTAAAATCAATACATGGAAATGTTGACTTTCATTCCCCCCCCTATTTTTCTGTCTGACATTCTTTTATAAGCTCAGCTACATTTCATTTGTGTCGACCAAATGACATTTTTCAGTGAGTATACTATTGCCAATAACATTTTGCCCAGTGCTGACTGTGATTCTATGCTTCCCTAGAACATTGCTACACATGACTCAGTTCCTGTTTGGACTGTAACTCAATTTCAGAGCTCTGAACTCCAAAGAGCAACATCTATAACTCTAAAGAGCAATTTCAGCTGAAATCCTAAATTGAATTACAGATTTGTATTGCATTGCTCACTATTTATTTATAATATTGTGCCTACAACATATCCTGTTCTTCATTACCAAAGAGAGAACCGTACTGGTTTCTCTGTGTTATCCAGAGCTATTTATTTCTCCAAATGCTAGATCTCTGCAAGTACAGAATCTACAGACATCTGTATGTCTTTTGTAATAAGTACTTTTATCTAGCCAGTAAAGCAGAAAAGGTTTCTGAGGACTACAATACCACTTGGATGTATGCATATGATTTACATGCCAAAGGAAAATATCACCATATGCATTCTTCTAGTTTCAAAGAAATACTAAGTAGTATGGGATAAAGTACTGTGAGCTTTGAGCTCCCATACCAATGACACCATTAAGTGTCAGGCATACAGCATTTGATCAGAAATGCCAGTCCTAAGCCTCCAACAGACCTGAGCAGTCCAAGGCATGATACTGATGCGCCATGGCTAACTGAGATTTGGAACAGGAAGGGATATTGGGAACATAGAAGTACATCCTGAACAAATCATACTTTCCTCCAAACAGGGAGGAGCCCAGGTCCCCAGGGCATCATCTGTGAGGACAGTCAGAAAACTAAAGTACAATTTTTTTTCCTGCAGCCTAACATAAGGTTTTTGGTCAACAACTCTCTACTAGTAATTTCTTGGAACCTTAGGGATGAGTACTTTGGTGTCAAATGGATGACACCAGAAAACTGAACAACATGTACTTACAAGGCCAGTATTTTCAGCAATGCGAGTGATGGAGAATCAGAGTGACCTTGTTTACATGTGGTCTGAGGAGAACTCCTCACTGCATTCTGTCAAACAGAACATCTCTATGCAGCTGCAGCATCCCAGGAATGAGGATGCACTGCACTTATCAACCCCCAGCAACTAAAGAAGTGAAGAATCTTTGGAATCAGTTTGAGAATTTGGGTTCAGGGCAGAAGCTGAAGGACAGCCTGTTATGGTTTTGGCACTGTCCCATCTCAGCATCTTGCAGTTTGGTACTATTTTCCTTGAGAGGGAGATACCATCCAATAGGTAAGAGGGAAGGTCTACAATTTCATCATCAGATGGCCACCTTGCCAGCAAAACAGGCTACTTCAAGAAAGCCAGGCAATAAGCCACACTAGGAGACTCCATTATCCCATCTGGATGCCTGTGACAGGCATAATTTCCTCACCACAGCATGTTCCATTAGTAAATCAATCTTAAATTAATAAATCAAATAAATGGATTTATTAAGAATAAAAAATAATCAGCAGGTTTCATTCAGAAAGGCTCCCATCTGCCTAGCACTGAGGATGGTCTACCATTGAGCCTCCCTTCAGTCCATCCCAGAGCAACTAATGGGGCCACCCCTGCTAGCACAACCCACCTTTCCTTCCCCCTTGGGTCACATACTGTACTGTCCTGTGTTTTGACAAACTCACCCTCTGCTCTGAAGAGAAGTGCTGTCTGGACTGCCTCACAGATGCCCCAGTGCCAGCCTTGGTGCCTCAAGAAAGGTTCTTTCCCTGCTCCACCCTAGCCCCAGCTCAACAGCCTACATCACCCATGGGTGCCTCTGTGCACTGCTGGGGAAACCATAGAGAACCATGAAGACTGAACATTCTTCTCAGGTTACTTCTGCCCCCTTAAAAAACATAGGGAGATGGGAAAGAGATCTCCTACTTTGCCCAATGAAGATATTTGCTGTTCTCTTCTTCCACTTCCTAACAGGAACAGCGTTTTTTTTTAACCTCAGTTTGAATGTTTATTTTATAAAAAAATTACTCCAGACTGTTGCAAAATAGAAATACAAGTGAAGCCAAAACCATCCAATCTTTCTTCTTCTCTGTGACCTCTTAAGCAGATTCTTTGCTTGCCTGTGGCTGGTCACTGCCAGGGGATCCTGCAGTCAGCCTTCTGGTTTCCAGGCCACATCTGCACCGTGATGATGGGAGAATTAAGCAACAGTATATAAAGTCAGCTTTCTCTGGAATGGGAGCCTTCATAATTCATGTGCATTGGCATCGTATCTGGAATAGATTTTTTTTAGTTTTCCTAGGTGTCAGGAACAGAGATAGTAGTTGGAATCAACTGTTCTTATGTACACCTGAGTGTGTGTTGAGCAGAGAGCTGAAGTACCTGCACTTCACCATGCTGCTGGTTAGCAGAGCTCCTGCCATTTGTGTGCTGCATTTGAGGACACAGAGGGACAGCAGGGTGGCATTAGTGCAGTCCCTGGGGACGCCCCCCACGAAGGTCTTCCTGCAGCACAGGAGGTGGAAAAGGCTACCCAGTCCTGGGCATTTTTCACATTACCCTTTTTACCTTTACTGAGCTTTTATCTTGACTTTTGTGCAGTAAAATCACGTTAATTAAACTGTGAATAAATAGAAGGCCCTAAGTCAATATTTGCATTTTAAAAAGACTACTTAGAACAGCTTAGGAATTGATTCCACTTTATTAAAGCACCTGTTCCACCAGGGAACATTTTAGCAGCAATCAATATGTAATTAAATCTTTATTGATGTTTTACAATTGTTTTGTTTCCCAGCAATTTTGGTGATAGAGTCAGCTTTCCTCAGTTGTTTCTCCTTCAAAGCTTTACTACCGATCTCCCGTGAGCCTATTGGTGATTCACCTTACATCTCCCAAGTTGTTATTAATAAATTTGGACCACAATCACACTGAAACAGCTCTAATCCTAACCCACTGTACTAAGCACAGGCCAATGAGAAAAGCCAATCTATGGTCCAAATAACCTGAAAATGATAACAGTAGGAGCTCCAAGATAATATAAGCACAAAAGTTTCTGTGATATAATAGACAATTCTGAACTAAAATACCTTTGAAGAACTGAGCTTTCAATAGTCTTTTCTAGTCAGGCTTTCAGTCCCTCAAAACTGGGTTTACCTCGCGCTCACTGCCTGTCCAACCTCAGGAAACAAATGTGGTGGGTACAACTGTGTAAATCATTCACACTCTCTGCTTAGGCAGTTACAAATTCCCATTTGGCCTTTCTGAAATAACACCCCAAACACAGGGAAAATGGCTTTTATTTTCCCTAAAACCTCATCACACGGATCTGGTCAGAGGAGAGCATTTTTGCAGAGCCTCTTAGCCATACCAGAGCTAAGGGGTTGCGGGGTAAGAGTCCATAAACCGGAGTCACGAAGGGGACAGCTGTCAGCAAACGCACCCTTCATTATAGATTTTTAAAACAGCGAGGAGGAAAAGCGTGAGTTGCTAAAGGGGAGCAAATCTCACTGCCTCACGTCTGTTGTGCATGTCTCCCGCTGGAGCCCGGCCCCGTGGCTCAGCCGTTTGGGCCCTGCGCGGGGAGGCAGGAGGCGGCCGAGACGCTCGCCCGCCCCCTGCCGCGGCGGCCGGGCTCCGTGTGCTCCCCGCCGCCGTCCCTCCTGCACACCACAAGGTGGTGGTGTAAGTATGGTCTTCTCCGCAGCAGGCATCCCATCCCGGGTCTTGGCATGCCTCTCGCTAGAAATCAGCGCCTGAACCTCGTCTTAAGAAAAATCAGTGGAAGGCTTATCACCAGTGTCAATGAGAACAGTGGCTCTTCGAAAAATGGAGAGTGCTCTGGCCAGCAGAAGGGACACGTGATTCCCTATCCTTTAATGCCGAGAGCTGGCCCACATCCCCCAAATACTGAGTGAAGAACCTCCCCTTGATGCTCAGTCTAGAGATATGTCTCCAATTTATTTAATCCGGGTAAGAAATTGGGCTATCACCAAAACCACAAGCACTTAAAGAATCAGAGATTGAAACCTGCTCCTCTTCATGTTCACCTGAGGGACACAGATACCCTGACCCTAGGTCTGGTTCCTGGACTCCCTAAGACTTTTTGAACTTGTCACTCTCAGTAGTTTTTGGCTCATTTCCACAGTGCAAGGGAGGAACCATCCCTATGCTAGAAAATTCACCCACTCTCTGAACACGATGGCTTTGGGTAATTACACATTTAAATGAGTTGCATTTAACTGCAGAGAATCATTGTTCAAGGCAGACTCAAGCTTCTCAAAGCATTTCATCCTGTTCTCTCTCTGTCACTGTTCAAATTTGGGGCCTCATTCATCAAACAGTAGGTGCAGACATAGCGGTGGGGGGGTTGACCTCCAAGGGAGTCTGCTAGCTTCTGTGGAGTTACTGTGGAACTAGGAGCAGAAACAGATCTGATCCCAAGAGCAGGATAGCCTATATTCACCAAAACCAAATAATCTGCCCCAGTTTTGATTTCCCCACAGTCTGACATTGATGTCACACCCTGAACTTGCCTGTCTCCCCTCCCGTGGACACTCACATAATCAAGAACGAAATCAGGCACATAGCTTTCAACTTTCACATGCTTACAGTCAGTTTGGCTTTGCCATTTCCTGCTCCTTGGGGACCCCTCACTAGAGTTATGCAGTTAAGGCTGATAAACCAGCCCCACTAGGACTGAATTCTCCATAGCAACCCATGCCCTAAAACTTCTTAATATCTGGGATTCCTTCAAACTGACACTGCTAGCATCAAACGGCCAGTGCTGCACCAGCTTGTCCTAATGAAGTTAGCAAGGGTTCAGGACAGCCCAAGCTTTGTAGGGTTGTTCAAACTTGTGAAACACTTACAGATGTTTTTAAAAATCCTTTAATTTCATATCTAAGTGCCACCTTTCATAGTGTGTTAAAAGAGTTGGAAAATTCCGCAGAACAAAAATGGAAACAAGAAAAGACACATTCACACTTGTGTGTGAAAAGCCATTGGGGAAGTGAATAGCTTTTAATATGTAATGAGTATCCACATCCTTCAGAGAGCTTTGGATATCTTGACTATTAATTTGATCTTCTTTTCCTCCCTTCTTGGATCAATGGAAAGATTTTGTTCATGTACATTTTCAGACCCTTGTTCACTGATCATTTTCTCTCTGTATCCATTTCAACATCTTCCTCCTAGATTTTGTCAGTCAGTGCCACAGAGATTCAGCAAGGCTGTCTTGTAATTGCCACTGGTGTCATCCTGACAGGAGAAAAAAATTTTAAAAGGTAAATGTGGGAGTTCCTTTGCACACTTCAAGTGCAGGATTTGTTAGGCCATGGAATACGCCCTCAGAGGAAAAGGGCTTTGGAAAGAGCAGGCCAGACTTCAGCAGAGTTGCTGCCAGATAACACACCATCAAAAGTGAACAGAGAAATGAGGCTTGTAGCTGCCACCTGAAATAACATTAATCAAGTGCAACTCTTTTCTCTGGAATCCAGGTGAGCAATTGATCAGGGCTTCATCCCACAGAGTGGCGCAGACAAAGTCAGCATGAATAAAAGCAACCAAGCCTGATGTGTTCAGATTTTATGTCCCTGTGTATTTGTGTAATGTCTCTCCCCCTCAGGAAGGAAAACAGCAGTATAGTTAGCCCTGATGTGACATTTTTTAAAAAGCCACAAATGCGGTAATTTTGGACTAAAGAAGGCACTACAGAGAATAGTACTAGATAAAAAATTTGCTTCCTTTGAATGTTTTGTGACAACAGGTGTAAAGGCAGTTCCACTTCTCAGAAGGAATGAATATTCTGTACAGACCCCTGAAGACTGATCATTAATCAACATGACAGATACTGACAGTGTCAATTAGAAGAAAGAGCCTTCATTATAGACCCAGACTTCCCATGGGGGCTGTTAAGGATAGGATTTCTGTGCCATTTGCACTGGGGGAGAGGAATGTCCCAGAGTCCTTAGGACAAATAGTAAGCTCCAGCATTTCAGCCCTAACAGGGGAGGGTCATTCACTCAGAGATGAGACTCAAACCTCAAAAGCTACAATAAGCTTTGACAAGATTCAGTTTCTAAACCTATCTCACCACAGTATAGATCAGGCCTTCATCTAGGATAAATCAGCTAAAAAACACAGAAACAAAACAAAACAAAAATCCCCAACCAACAACAAAAAGAAAACAAAACCCCAGCATTGTTTTGACTTATATGGCAATGTTTTGAGGTAATTAAGGACAGTTCAGGTTTGAGGTAGTTAAGAACAGCAGAGGGAGAGGAGAAAATGGTGCAGCAGCATGAAAAAGGTGTATCAGGGAGGATTGAATCATTCTAGCTTCATCTAGGAAATCATGAAGTGCACAGACACAGAATCTGGTCCATCACAAACCTGAAGCAGTCTCTCCTTGGGTTTAGCTTTGCCCAGGTCACTTACAGAGCATATAATATGACTTACCTTTTGGATATACATGTCTCTCAAGGAGAGGCCTAATGGAAGAGAGCTATGGTCTTAGCAGAAATGACATTTTTACTGAAAACAACCATGGAAGCGTCCCACAGTGGTGTACAGGTTAGGAATGTATGTGATGGCCAAGAACCATCATATCAAGATGTTACTTACCAGAATCATACTGGAGAGAGACTTCCCTGCAATACGCTTGAATTCAGCCTTTATAAGATTTAAGTCAACTTCACTTCGAGAAACAATCACCCTTATAAGAGTCTTATCATGAGTACCAGCCCCCTGGAATAACAGATAAATCAGTCTGTGATGTTAGTGGGTATTCAAGGGATAAGTGGTTGCAAACTGGTTCAGGACAGAAGTCGTCAGCTTTCAAACATTTCTTGACATATGTTCTGCAGCACATCTGCTTCTCTTTCTGTGGGGCAAATCCCCACCCTCCTTCCAGTGGCCACTGTCAATACCATAAGCCCACCATGGAAGTATTCCATAAGTCTTCACATATGTCAAATCCAAAAGCAAACATGCTACAGTCAGCACTGAATTCATAGTGTCCTTCTGTAGCGTCACCCATGCAACACTTGATTTCATCCAATATTGTTTAATCACCCACAGGAAAATTAAGATCATGTTGATAATAAAAATAATCAGTCATCTCAGCTTTTCACAAAGTTGGGAGAGCTGACATCTTTTACATAACAGTTAGGAGTTACAGGGGCACAATCTGCAGATGCCTTATGTATCTCCATTTGAAACTCTTTAATGTTATACTGCCATTAAAAGAATTGCTTCCTAAAAAGAAAATACTGCGGTCCAGTCCATTAAGTTAACATTATGGGCTAAACTCCCCCATGATCAACTCCCTAGAAAAGCCTCTTCCAGAAGTTTTGTCCTTGTTCCAGAAAGTGGGACTGGGCTCCTTGCAGATGCCTAAGTCAGGAAAGCCAGACTCACTTGGTATCTCAAGCTTAAATGGTACTTTTCTATCCAAGGCATTTGAAGGGATTCTGCTATTACTTGCAACAACAGCACTAAACTTGCTGGATTTCATCAAAACCTTGGCTCTTCTAATTTGAATTGGTTGAAGCCAGATTACAAGTTAAGTCCAGCATGAAAACAAGTAAGTTACAATGAAGAATCTTACCTTTAAAGCATGGTACAGCCTCTCTGCAAAGTAGCAATGCACATTCCTGGTACATTTCACTAGGTATACAAAGAAGCTCAGTATGAATCAATGGCAATTCTAGTCCAGGACAGCAGGTAACAGAAATTCAACATGCATTCCATAATTCAGTATGGCCCTAGAATCTGAGTTTATCTTACCTAAGAAGTACCCTTTACTTCCTACCAGATACTTTTATAAAGCAGATCCATCCCATAACTGTCAACTGGTGCAGAAGAAAAGGTAGCAGACTAAGACAAAAGGAAATGTAGCCACTCTTACCAATAGCCAGCATGGCATCCTCCAGTGAACCATTAGTTTCACTCTTGATGGAGTCTTCTATGCTCTTACCGGACAGTTTCTGGTATTCTTCAAACACTAAAACATAGAGAACTTCAATTCTTACCAAGCAACTGGTCAAGCATCTTGTGCCCAGTATTTACAGCTATTGCTTGTGTGGTGATACGAAAACATAGATCCTGCTAAAGCAATGGCCACATATGCACCCAAAACCCCAGCCTATCCACGGGTCTTAATTCCCTGCCTTCATTTGAAAATACAAGTTCAGTCACTTCATTTTCATTTGGAAATCTGACCCTTCATTGCTGTTTTTAACCACAGCAATGAAGTGGAAAACAAAAGGTTAGGCACAACTCTATCATTTGGTCTGGTGTTTGTTGCTGTTCCTAGCTTCACGAGCCAAATAAAATAAAATCTAGGACTATGCTATTCGTGGCCCTTGAACTTTTAAATGATAGCAACTGTTTAAGAAAACTTATTATTTCAACCATAATCTTAAAAAAACAACTCAGAAAAGACGAGCAAAACACAGGTACAGATTCTGAGATATTTGAACAAAAGCTCAACAACAAAGTTTTTGTTCACTTTATACACTCTGGTTACCCCGGGATTCAGATTTACAGATCTCAGATTTGATTCCTTGCTTTTAGACTAACAAAGAAGGAAAACTGCTATGTAATGCAATGGACATCTTACTGAAGTTTGCTCAGCATTCAATATCAGATACCTAAACATTAACAGAATAAACAGATGCATACAACCTTCTCAACTCAGGCATACTCTCCATTAAAAAAAAAAAAAAAATGCTGCAACGATTACACTCAAGTTTTAAAGATAAACAGGCTGCCATAGCACAGAAGTAATTACTTGCTTGGTGATATGGTAGGTCTCAAAGGTTGATTGCATCCTGACAATCACTAGCTGAAATACAGTTTTTAAAGGTAGACACAGCCGAAGACTAGAGATCACTTTTTGTTTGTTTTCTAAATGATGCTGGGAGATTAAATTTGAAACACAAAGGGGAGCTGGCCTCCAGGACCTAGAAAAAGCCTCAGAAGTCCTCAGCTTGAAATATCTAATTTATCACCAGCTAAATTTATCGGTTTAGATCCAGCTGATTTACATAGTATTCGATATGCTTAGATTCAACTGACAAAATAAAAATCTGTTAGTCAGAGCCTTGGACTACCTCAGAAATCTTGAGATGACAAGGCCAGGTCTCTGATGTACAGGGCAGTGGGGAGCTGAGGGCTCCCTTAGCTGGAGCTAGGTTAGTGTCTTCCCTCACAGAAAACTCTGATGCCCTCAGAAGAACCTGGGGCAGAAATGTAGGGTGCACCCCATGATTCTCCAGTACTGAATAACCACCTACCTCTTCAGTGATTTTTTTCCAGAGGAACCCATATACAAAGGGTCATGAGTCTGTCCACTGCATACTTCTATTTGGTTAGAAACTCCCTGAGTTTAAAAAATTAGCTATACCATCCAGCTATCATCACTGTGTAAGGACTCCTGGTAAGCCACTTGATTTTTAACAGCACTAAGTCTTCATAAGTTTTCATGAAAGCTACTAACAGCTTTTGGTCACTGAGTGGGCAAGGATTAGGAGATAGGTACTTATTTCTGACTACTCATCTCTCCCATCTCTTGCCCTGCCTCTTCTTTTTGACTAATTACAGAAGCGTGAGAGCATGGGCTTTGCTCCATACCTTTCAGCAAGTGTGTGGCACTCCTTGTGCACAAGATGGTGATGAACTGTACCTCATCAGTGCCCCGTATCTTCTCCCCAGCAGCATAGAGAGTCTGTAATTTAACACAGTTGTGAGAGAGATGTTCTGTGTGAAGCTGGCAAATGAACAGAGTTTGGTTTAAGGCACTGCTAGGGTTAAGGGGTTTGAAAGAACCTAAAACACTGTGTAAATGAGACTCTCCTAGAATGACTGATTATGAAAACCCTTGACCACATCTCCTAGTCAAATTGTAGCAGCCACTATCTCCACCCTTTCCATGCCCCCTGCAGCATCTGGAGCAGCCAATAATACCCTTGAGGCTTCTTCCCTATTCTTTCTGTCCCACTCCACCATACCCATATACTTTCAGATATCAAAAGCAGCTGAGCCCAATCCCAGCTGTCATCACTCCTCTTTGGAACAGCAAGGCTCAGCATTTCAGGCAAAATTGAAGAACCCCACATTGTTTCTGCTTGAAGACCACTGGTATCCAAACTATTGTGCCTCCAACCCTCTGCTGACAAGGACTCTGCTGCCCACCAAAGCACTCAAGACAAGTAGGATGCAGGCATATCACTAATCACGGGCATTTGAGAGTACCTCTGCATCCTGGAGAGCTAGTGCTGCGTCCACATAGAGGGTAGCATTGTCCCTCTCACCCTATGAGAAGAAAAAAAAATGTAACCATTTAGTCTCAGGAATATTCTTCCATATATAAGAATCACAGTGTACATTCTGGGCAAAGATCAATTGTCCTTCTCAACTATCTATTTCTGCAGAGTACTCAAGCAGTAATGTTTCAGATAGAACAAATGCTAACTCTCTCCCCAAAAGGCACTGAAATCAGTCATATGAATCAGAGACAAAAGATTGCTAAGTTATTTTGCTGCTAGGCAGGAAATTTTGGAAAACATGATTGGATAAACGCATCCAAATGCACTCAGCATTGAGGATATAGACCCTGGAAGAGTGGTGAATCATAGCTGAGGATCATTGTTTCCTAAGATCCTTGTAGAGTGCAATGGCTTTATGCGTATGGTGCATAAGGTAATGTGTCTCCTTGTAGCAGAGCTGACGGTAAGTTTCCAGTTCTCTTACTGCTGCTAAGGGAGGGATGGTTCCCTGCTTCCATCACATTGAAGCTCACAGATCCAGTCCAAGTGACGTGTTTGTCTCTGCAGTTTATCTGGAGATCATGACTCTATTTCCCTTTCTATTGCATGTCTTCTTCAAGAAGGAAGAGAAAAATGTGAAGATCTTTGTACCCTCTCTTTTCTCTGCCATTACCTGAAGAAGGGAAACCAACATCTGTTCAAAATAGCCACTTGTTTCCGATTTTATATCTTCTTCCAGATCAGAACTGTATTCTGCCCAAGGGAAAGAGAAGAACAAGGGAAGGATTTGTTATTTGGGTGATATAGTCACCCAAGGACACATAATAGCCTGATACTAGTCAAGAAGGTCATAGGGGAAAAAAAAAATCAGGGCTGAGATCAGCTCACACCCTCAGTGATATTCAGGTTGGCATTCACATCCGACTGAGTCACTAGCTCCACTGATGTTCAAGACATAAACACAGAGTCAACATTAGAGATATAGTTTAAGGAACCAAAGAGATATCAAATATTTACAAATATATATTTGATAAATTCCCGTCTAGAGTGTATTTAATGGGGAGAAAAAGCCAAGTGCATAGCTATAGCCTGCATGGCCAAGCCAAACCGAATTCGTGAGTTGCTGACCTTCTCCTGTAGCTGGATGGAAACCTAGAAAGGTATTTTCAAATTCCATCAGTATAACCATATTCTGTTTGCCAGGCTGAAAGCAGAGTTATATTGCAAGTTCTTGCTTTTAAATAAACCATTTTCCTGCTGACAGTGCTAGTTGGTAACACCATTCCTGCTGTGCAATCAGGCAGTAGCACATTACTCTGACCACACAAATCAGAGCCCCAGGCACTTTACCTTCTTTATACGCCTTGATTATCTCTTTGATCTGCGCTTTTGTTCGGGATGCCAGGATCTCAATAATAACATCTTCACTTGTTCCCACACCCTTTAATAGAAAACATAGTGGAGATATAAAGGTAGAGAAAGGCATCTAGTCATGGAGTGTAATTTATTGCTAGAGAAGTATGGTCAAATGAGGAGTTGGGTGGTGGCAAAGTGTTAGACTATGTGCCGTACTGTGAGAAAGTGTTAAGATGAAAGCTGGAGACACAAAGTGCATTTGGTTTGAACATGGTTCCATTTACAGAGGTGACTAATTTGTAAAGGATGATTTGATGTAACCCTGCACTTCTGCAATGCATTTCTGGATTTGGATCTTTGATGACAGACAATGTTAGAGGCATGCAAGAAGACCAATGCTTGTCTAGACAGTCCGTCTTTGTACTATTTTAACAGACGTCTCTGCATTTGAAACTTGAAAAGATACTGCATTGATAGGTAGGATCCCAGCCAACCCCAGCCTGGCCCTCACACCAACAGTCTTTGATATCTTAAAGATTTCACGTCTCAGGTTGGGCATCAGAGCAGTAGCTTTGGGTCATTGAACCCCATTCAGGAGAACATTGCAGAAAGCAGTGAAGAGATGTTTAATTGAAAGCCGTAATATGTAGGTGTTCATTCCTTGCCAAAGCTGAATTTAGTTTTGCTGTTGCCTTCCACAGGCTCTATGAGACATCTATGTACAGAAACTCTCATACAGCTCTATATATTAAAGCAGCATTTTCCCCTAGAATATGCATTAATAGTACAATTAACTATTTCTCAAAGGCTACTGCTAATAACAAACAATCACATAACAGGTCAGTTATTACAACTTGCATTAATAGGCACAGTTATAGGAAATTAGCGCTATATCTGTGCTACTACTTCAATATCAGTACGCAATTTACCTTCATGGCATCATAGAGCTCCTTGGCATCATACTGGAATGTGGAGTACATGAGAGCTACAATGAGTCTCTCAAAGTTGCCACTCAGTTCAGACTTCAGGCTTTCAATCAGATCCTGTTAAATATGCATCACATGGTTACAGAAAAAGTCTCACAGGATCCTTTTACTTCCCAGTGCAGTTTCCATCCCTGTGGCCCACAGCAATGAAGCTGAATGACAGTATTGCATTGATAGATTAGTCTTGGGTCTGGAAAAGACACATAGATCCAAAATGGGATTTGTCTAGGTCCTTCCACATTCCTTGATGTTCTGGTACTCAAGTTCTCCCAGATACTAATTAATTCTGCAGCAGAGTAGGGAAAATTAAAATCTTCCTCCACCTGGCTTTACTCAGTGAGCAGAACCAGGCAGCTGAAGGCATTGAACTGAGCAAGGGATGTAGCTTCAGACAGAATTGATTCCAAAAGCCTGAATATAAACATGCAGCTAGGAATTTTCCAGACTCAGGCAAGCAGTCTCTTTGAAGATAGGCTTCAAACTTTCCTTTCACTATAATGCAGGGGGTTTTATGGCATGAATCACCCTGGTTTAGTGAGATGCGAGCACTGCATTCATTGTCTCATACTTGCCCCACCCCTCCCGTTTGCTTCCCTTTCTAAGGCCCTTGCATGGCAGTCCCTTTTCCAGCAAGGGTCATTGAAGACTCCAAAGCAGGGCTGGTGACAGAGTTTGCTGGTGGAAAAATTTGTTTTCATTTTCAGCATCTCCAAACAGGTGTAATTAGTCAAGCCTTTAAATAGAGCTTTGGCATTTAAAAGGACTCCAAACCAATGTTTTAATCAAAATGTCACTTAGAAGACATCTTTGAAAACAGTAAGAACCTACACTTTAAGTTAAAATAGATTTAAAAAAAATATTTCTGGTCAAAATACATTTTAAAAAATTACAATCCCTGGGAAAAAAACAGTTTTTCCAACCAAAAATTAATTTCACACATTCATGCCAGGCTCCAAGGAGACCTTATTGCAGCCTTCTGGTATCTGAAGGGGGCCTATAAGAAAGCTGGGAGGGATTTTTACAAGGGCTTGTAGTGATAGGAAGAGGGATAATGGCTTCAAACCAGAAGAGGGTAGATTTAGATTAGAAATGAGGAAGAAGTTCTCCACTATGAGGGTGATGAGATACTGGCACAGGTTGCCCAGGGAAGTTGTGAAAGTTCCATCACTGGATGTGTTCAAGACCAGGTTGTATGGGGCTTTGAGAAACCTGGTCTAGTGGGAGGTGTCCCTGCCCGTGGCAGGTGGGTTGGAACTAGATGATCTTTAAGGTCCTTTCCAACCCAAATGATTCTATGTTTCTAGAACGTAAATATTATTTGCAGAAGACTTGCATATTGTTTGCATCATGCTTTCAGGATGAACTGTACACCCATTTACTACACCCTGCTTGCAGTGAAGCAGTGACTGAATATGGTTTTGTTTTGCAAGAACCTTTCCAAACTGTCCTTTGAATGATTTGGCAATCTGTTGACGCTGCATATTGCTCCTCTTGGTTAGGACGTCAATTATAGCTTGTTCATCAGTCCCTGTGGAGAGCAACAGTAAACCATAAACACAGTGCACAGAATAAGTTGAGACTAGTCCAAAATCACAATTCAAATATTCAGATAATGTTCCCTAGTTCATTGCCTTCATGTAGAAGTCGAAGTGTGTACTGAGGGAACTTTAATTTTTAATTTTTCACATGAAAAAAAAAGTGCTGTTTCTGGCTACAGTTTTCTTAAAGAATGGCTTTCAACTTGGCAATTATAAGCAGAACATAGAATTTACATATGTGGTTGAAGTCAACTCACCAAGCCCTTTCATGGCCTTGTACAGAGTCTGAGCATCAGGTACAGGGTCAAAATTTAAAGCACCTGTCACAGACCTGCCTTCTGCTTCACTCTGAAAGAAGGAAAATACGAGACTTTACACCACTGCTTTTCATCAGCTGAAGAAAAACTGTTTTGGAAGTACATTAATAGTATTCATTGCCTACAAATGGGGAAGGCACAGAAAAGTGGAGGGATTGGTTGAAAGTCTGTCAGCAGAGCAGAGCTCCAAAAAGAATGTGAGTTTCCTGCCTCCACCTGCCTGGACCAGCCTTTGGCTCCTGGCAGAAACATGAAGTGCAAAGCATGAATAACTCTGCTGCAATAGTCATTAGAAGCAGGCAGTTTGGCAGAAAAAGCTGCATAGTCTAGACTTTCCTATTCATCCCTTAAATTCAATGGTTCAGAGCACATATGCTGTTGTATCATACCGCATTTCCCAGAGGTTTGGTGCAGGAAAGTTTTTGCACATGGTTTTTCAATTTCACGGAATCACAGAATGTAGGGATTGGAAGGGACCTTGAAAGATCATCTAGTCCAATCCATCACAGAATAGTGATGCTCTGACAGACCATTTTTCTAAGTAGCAGCTTTATTCTGCTGCTGCACTTCTGCGCAGCTGGTTTCAAGAAGGAAACATATCCACTGGAAGAATTTGGGCCAAGAGACTACTCTGAAGGAAGAGATCCATTTGAAGGAGCACAGGTTTCTCCCCTGAAGCAAGGACCATCTACACAGGAATCCTTCAAACAGACTCCTAAAGTCACTGTCAGTGCCAGAGTCCAAGGGTGGAAAGACATGCTGAGACTTATTCCAGTCACCACAAGGTAGCAAGGCCATCAGCTAGAACCCAAGCTTAAGAGCTTCAATTCAACAAAAGCTGTTAGTCAAGGGACTGGCTTAAATATATTGACTCATATCTAACAATAAGGTCCTATCAACAGGGGAGCATGTGAATGGTTAGGCATAAAGAGTTATCACTGCTTTGTTCCAATAATGGACCCAATTTTCCTCTTTACCCTCCTTCTCCTAGAGTCCTTCCAGGTCATCCAAGTCTTCCCCAGAGGAAAAAGCCTTCAAATGATCGTTGCCAGGTAGAAAAGCTTGTGGGAATTCTCTTCAGGACCTGCATTCCCAGATTTTAACAAGTGGCTGGAAGATTAATGGCTGTGTGCTCAGGAGTGTCTGACAACAAATGCCAGGTCTTGCCTAGCACCGCAGCTGAGGCATGCCCACACTGTGCTGCACAGATGTTCAAGCTGGCTGCAGGCAAACAAGCTCAGGTGTCCCTGTCAAGTGCTTCACCAGTAGATACAGCTGGCACATGCTTGCATACCAGCCCCTTTGCCAGCCAAGTTCTGGGAGCAGTTGCAAGCAACCAAAAGGCAATGACGACTATTGAGACAGGTGGTATGTTCATCAATCAGTAAGATCTGGGGAGGTTTGCTCCACAGTCAGCACAGACTCCTGTGCTCCCACACCTTGCTCTCTGCAGGTTTGTCATCAGCCTGGAACAGATTTTGGCTGAGCTGGCAAGACCATTGCAAGTGCTCCTTTTCTGGTCCTCTATGAAATCAGCCAGTACCACCACAACTGCCCAGAATGTAGGTTACACTCATCCCTCTGATTTTTCTCTGAAAGAGATGGACAATCTTCTCTAGCTGCATGCAAGGGCCATGTGAAAAAAACACTCTGGATCTGTGCCTGGTGACTCAGTGAAAGAGGGAGTGAAAAGCTAAGCTTCCATTTGGAGGCAGTGGAAATAAACTAAACAATGGCCCTTTTTAGTACTAATTCCAATAAATATATTCAGCCCATGCTGGTTCAAGTAGCACGCCCATGACTCACTCATACACCTAATTCTCTGTGTACATAATTGCTCAAGCACAGGTACAATCACAACAGGTTTCAAGATAAACCCTTTTCAGTTTGGTCTTGTTTCTCAGATTAATTGATCCTACAATGACCTAACTGAAGCTATTCAAGGTATCTGTGTAACTGTCATGTGAAGATGAATAATTAGCATGAAAGCAATGGAATTAGCATACCTTACAGCTGATCGTTTGAGAGGTTTTATCTGTAAATGAATGAGGGGTGTCTTGTGTGAAAAGTTTTCCTACCAGAATTTTTTCAAACCTAAACAGTAGTTTATTGAAAAGCTGGAATTTGGGGACAGGTAGGGTTACTGTGTGTTTTTCAGTGGAAAGTTTTAAAAAAATGTGAAACTTTTACAGTTCTTTTTGCTTTTCAGTTGTATTTTTAATGAAAGGTTTAGAAAAGCAAAATATTTTTTTACCATCCTTTCTTTGCTCTCTCATCTTCTCATGCCTCCAACCCCTACAATACCAACAGGTAAGAGATTACTGGAGCTTTCAAGGGTTTTTCTCCTTTTTTCACTCTAAGTTTTTAAAGGATTTCCAGCTTGGAGGGTAGTGTGGAACAGATCAGCAGAAAGGAAAAAACTAAAGTGAAAGCTACTCTAAGCTTTGGGGAAAAAAAAAAAAAAATCCATTTTACTATACTAAACTTCCAAAAGCAAATAGGGAGACTGGGGGAATTCAGCAGAAATGAAGATTACAATTTTTCTTGTTCTGGGAAAAAAAAAATTAAAAATTAAAAAATCATATGTTTTAAGATCAGGAAAGTTTCCTACCTGAAGAGTACTGAAGGAAAGTAGGAATTATCTTGGTATTCTTCAACCCACAAGGTGTTTGGTTTTGGGTTTGGTTTGGGTTTTTTTCTCCAGTTCCCACCTCTCAGTTGCAAAATTATAACTGAGAACCTGAAAAATGGTCATGTCCATGCAAAGTGGTCTCTCATTCCCTGATGACGCTTGAGGTAATATAATACACTGCAAGACAGCTCTCCTATGCTTCCTGGATACCTCTGCTGACATGTTGCAGCAGAAGCCCCTTGTCCCCTGCTCAGCCACCAGCACCAGGACTGCCAATGCCCCAGGTGGGAGAGGAGCAGCAGCACTGGAGCCTCGGTGCAGGCTCACCCCTTGCATAGGCTGCTGAAACATGAAGCTGCCTTCACAACAAGAAGCTGGGAGACTTTGGGACAAATCTTCCTGTAAGTGAGACAAAAGTAGCCCAGAGAAAGCCTGTGCACTACTGATAGTGGTGCTGGGCAGGGGCTGGGAAAGAAGAGTTCTCTACCAATACTCCTCCATCGCATGTCTCCAGCAGGTCTCTTCAAAGCTTTGGCTTATAGTTATCTGGAGATAAAATCTGGGGTTAAACCTGGCCTTCAAGAGAGGCTTATGGCATTGCTGCCATGGATGGCAGCAGAGCTGTGCACATCAGCAGAGCTGCCTGCCGCCTGGCCTGAGCTGTACCCTGGAGGCTGCCTCAGCACATCCCATCAGCGACCCCCATCCTGCTATATTCTTCCCAAAGCCATAAGAGTTTAAAAGAGAACATACACAGTGTTTCTGGCTCCTAGCAGAGAGACAGGATGTTCAAGTCCACGTTGTCATTGCAATATTAAAAACCCACCAAAGATGTGCTTGACCACATCTCCTGCTGTGACCATGGCCTGCCAGTGCAACTAGAGACCAAAATGGGGGCAGGTCAGTGTCCTGGACTCACTGCCACAAGAGAAGGGAGTGGACAAGGAGCTCCCACCTTGTGAACCTCATCTGTGTAACTTTGCTATTCCCCAGTACTGTCTCTCCATGTACACAGGAACACAAACACACCCCTGCACCACTCTCAGCTGAAGGATCAGGGAAAGCCTGCTCTTCTTAAAGCCAGCAACCTTGGCTTAACACCTTCCTTAATCAAGGTTTTTGAATGCTATTTTATAGTGAGAAAACCAGTAAAGAGGTCTTGCTGATTTTTAGAGAAACATTTCATTCCCACACAGTGCCTAATGTAACTTGTAAGTTACCTTATTATGATGCCAAAACAGTGTCATACTCTAATATTTCCTCTACTTACCCAGGCCTTCCACCATGCCATTTTAGTCTCAGTAGTGATACCTGGGTCTGTTGATGAATAAAATCACATGTATTACACCTCATGGTTAAATAATCTGAGATCTGAAGGGTGTGGAGAGAGAAGAGGAAGAAACAAAAATTCTTTTCAATAAACTTACCACAAGAAAACTGGAATAACTGTACACCTCAGGAGGCTTATTCCCTCTGGAAGCTGCAGAATGTAACTGGCCTCTCTGTGCTAAGAGCACACAGATATAAACCATCCTTATCTACAAATTCCATGGGGCAACACCCTCAGACATGGCTCAACCTGTTTTTCAGATATGATCTCACAGGGAGAGATCAAGTTGCCTAATAAAGGAGGCTTCCCTTGTGAGGAGCCCTACATTCAATCCCATTGACTAAAGCTCATTGTAATTTTTCCACTGCTTCTCCCCCCCCACACACCCTTCCCTGCTAACATTTTGGCCTCTGGCACAGACACAACATGCAAATTACAACCAGGTAGTTTCTCAGCATAAAACTCCACTGAGACTTAGTGATTTCTACCACAACAGAATAAGCTACTCATTCATTATTACCTACTCTATTTCTGCCAATCTGGAACACAGCAAAATGAGACCCTGAAAACTTAACAAACCCTCCTCTACCTCCCTACCTTCAAAAAAGCTTTTTTAAAAACAAACAAACAAACCCCAACACAGCCACACCCCACACCATACATACAGTTCAATAAAGCAGCTGACTCTATGGAGACTTGGGAGGTCCCTCCCATCCCATCCCTAGACTCACATGGGTTAGGCTAAGAAGGCTAGCATAGGACCAGCACATTTAGGGCTAATAACTTTCAGTAATGTCAACTCCAGCAAAATTGTCATAGGGCTTGCACTAGCTGCTGTGACATGTTAAGGCTTAGGAATGGAGTGTGAAATTTTGTTTCTTTTTTTTACCTTTTTGTGTTTGATTTAAAAAGAGCTGAACAGATCTTAATGCCTTGGTTTGGAGAAATGTTTCTGTGAAATATCTTATAGTAGCAGTATTTTCCTGTCTAGACTTTTGTCAGAATCCACTTGTGCCAGCATTTATTTATTTATTTGAAATGGAAAGCTGCTCTGATGGAAACGTTCCCAACAGCTATACCTTAACCCTTGCTATGTCGGAGCTTTGTCCCCTCTCACTTTTACAGACCTACATGGGATGCTGGGTAAACACCAAATTAAGAGCCTCTCTTATTTCTTTCCCACACACTGTTATTTCATTTAACCCAGCAGGCTTCCTGATAGCCTGGGAACCTGCCCTGGTTATTCCTAAGAGAACGAGCTGTGCCAGCTGCTCCTGGCTCAAACTCATCCATTGTATGGTGAGGGCAAGTTGTGAAGGAGGAGGAATTGCCCCTGGCATAATAAGCATGCCACTAAGGTCTGCACTGGCTTGTTTTCTAGCCATGTTTGAGAGGCAGGGTCATCAACAGCAAGGAGAGCTCACGAGTGGTCCTTCATTCCTCCTCCTGGGAGTAAGGCAGATTCACAAACAGGGTGGATTTGCTTTTACTGGATCCCAGCTGTTCTGGGCTGGCTACATATGCCTTTTCCCTGTGTTGGGATTTAATTGGGTCAGCTTGCCATGGAGATCAGCTTTCTTGAGGGCTCCAAGGATGAAGAAGCCCTCTTAGACAAAATCACAAAGTTGCAGCAAATAGCCGTAGGTCACAGAGGGGGTAGAAACCAAACCAGACAGAAAATGGGAAAAAGCCCAAGCAATCACTCTTGTCAGCACGAACTAAGAAGGCTGTGAAGGGACAGAAAAGGGAATTTTATTCCCAGAGAAACACTGGACAGATTTTAAGAAATCAATATAGATGGGCTAGGAAAGGCATGAAGAACCTGAGCCCTGCAGCAAGGCTCAGAGCAGTGCTGCACAGTCTTAATATAGACCAGAGCTGTCGGCACCCACAGGCCAGTAGAGCATGAGGCAGACACTACAATTCAATATCCCTTTAGCTTGCACAGATGCTGTTAAACTGAGCAGTTTTAAACGTCAACAGACTCATCTTCACTACAATTCTTGTCTCTCCTTTAATGCACATGCTGCGCATGTGAGTGAGCTTATCCATGGTTCATGCAATTTACTACTGTGTACCATATAGACACATCATTTACTGCACCAGTAAGCTATGTAAGGCACAATCTCACATATAGCTCAGTTATTACCCTCAGGAACATGCAAACTTCAGAAAAAGGGCAGAAAATGATGCATGGGACCTCCCAAGCCTCCCGCCTCCCTCCTCCACCCTGAAGCCATTTTTGCATCTCAGGTAATACTCCTTTTTGGAAAGTAAACTGCAAATGCACTAACAAGACTGTCAATAGAAATTCTTCCCAACATCATATCAAGGAGGTTAGAATTTGGCTCTCACAGTGATCATGTTTGCTTATATGGTAGGGTACTGTGGTACCCCCAAAAATGCAGTCATCTCTCAGCTACCTGCAGGAGGAATATCTGGGCAGTGGGTCAACTGTGCTATGGGTACAGATATCTGATTTATTTAACCTCATCCACAGGCCTCCTCTGAACTTTTAGAGTTGCTGCTCCTGCTGATATGCTCAGCTCAGCCATCAAGAGTGGGCAAAAATCTCCAGCAAAAGAAGAACATGCATCATAATCAGGTTTGGTTTGTGCATTTTTAAGCTATTTAATCCAAATCAATGTTCAGCTACACAAAATGAAGATGTTACCAGTGTACTTAACTTTCCTTGACTCCACCTTTGGGGCTTTCCAAGCATGAATCAGTGACATTAGAGTTGCCCCAATACATGCTCAATCAGCATAAGGAAATTTATAAAAGAAATAACAAGAATTTTGCTTAACCTTTTTGAAACCACAAAAATATTTAAGACATGACAAAAAGCTGCTGATAGCCTTAGAAAGGTGCATTACTGACATTACTTCAAGAAGCCTTTACCACTCATTAAGCTCTGGCTGTTCTGCTTTACGCTGAATGAGAGCAGTTTAAAGGGTGCAGTTTAGATTGAGGATGACTGAAGTCTTGTAGGATGTAGAGGCAGCCCTCTTTTTCCCCCCTTTAGGTTTGTAAAGTCTGGCCTTATGTCTGGAAAGTTTCAGGCCAGAGACTGACCACTTTGGAACATGAAAGCTGATGGAAACCAGGTTCTCAGCTGCTCAGCAATTTCACTTACTCCATGGTTTTCACTTCTAATGGAACTTTTTCAGCCTAATAAGAACAGCACAGCCCATGGGGAATTTCACTCCAAGGTCTGTATTTGTTGTTTGGTTTTTTTTTTCAGCCAGGAACTTGGAAATCAAGTGAAACAATAGACCAAACACACAGAGATACTTCTGTGCAAAACAATAGTCTGATAATCATATAACATTACTATTTAAATTTGAGTATACACCTCAGACTAAACAGCAAAAAGATGTTCTACTACAAGGCTACAGAATGGGATAACTTCCTCCAATCCAGTCCATAAGTAATACCTTGTAGAATGGTAGCTCTAATGAGAACTCAGTTGAGCAAACTGCAGGATTTTAAATGTTGGTTGTTTTTTTTTTTTTTTAATGCATAAAAGAATCCACCAAACTACTCGTGCAGTACTATAGTTCGCAAGTCTGGACATTACCCTCTTACTTACAAGTCTTTTAACTCTGCACCTATTTTTAAGAATGCTTTGCTGTACTTTCCAATGATTTACGCCAGCCTCTTGTCCCAGCAGCTATTTGCAGATAGGCTTGTACTCTCTCACTGTGGAAACTACACTAGTCTCATCCTGCAGATTCTGAGGCCCTATGTAAACAAGTTCAGAGACCAGGCGCCGCCGCCGCCGCTGCTGCTGCTGCTTCCTTCCCCCCCCCTTTCTCTCTGTTTATCACTACTTAATTGATAAGAGCAGCTGAACATCCTCACAATATTTAAGAACAAATGCCCTTACATCTACTAATCAGCTCACCATCACATAAAATCAGGTCATTATATGGGAGAGCTGTGTAAATTTGCCAGTAAGCCAATTCAAACAAAAAGTTATTGCCTGTTTATGGAAGGTGTGTGAGCTGGGGAAAAGGAGCAAATGGGGAAGGCAGCAGTTTTGAGCAAGACCATCTGTAATGCAAAAATAAAGTCACTAAAGCCTAAAAAAATTGTACTCATCTACCTCACAACTCACTGCTCACCCTGCCATTTCCTCTTGAGCCTTTGAACCATCTTTCACGGTGAAAATGAACCCATGATTATTTCCATTTGAAAATCACCAGTGCAACTTAATTTTCCAAGTTTCCTTTATTACCACAAGCAACTTTGTGCCAAGCATCATAACAAAAAAATC
The DNA here is from genome assembly GCA_013401335.1 of Brachypteracias leptosomus. Classification (NCBI taxonomy): domain Eukaryota; kingdom Metazoa; phylum Chordata; class Aves; order Coraciiformes; family Brachypteraciidae; genus Brachypteracias; species Brachypteracias leptosomus. The sequence goes on from VYZX01013457.1 coordinate 45,199, forward strand.
ACACCTAGATGTTGTGTGAGGTGTTCAATCACAGAATCAGCAATAGAGTAAAAACTCAGGGCTTGATTGCCCTCAGTAGCTCAGGAGGGCCAGCGGGAACAGCCAGTGCTGCAGGAAACTGCACAGAGATTCACAGAGGTTAGTGAAGAGTGGGCCAACCTCGCCTTTCCAGGGCACCTCTGCAGCACAGGGACCTGCTGCTGCTGGTGGGAGAGCCAGGGTGAGGCACTAACACATATCCCCTTGGCTCGCTCTGCTTCTGCTCTGCTTCTGACTCTGGCTGAGCATTTTTCTGTTCCTTTCTTGCCCTAGTGCTGGTGCCAAAGAATTCCTCCCAGTCGCCCTAACAACTGTTTCCCACACAAAACAGGCGATTGTTGCTCTCCTTTAACCCCAAAGGCCGACAAAGAAAGCTCTCTCTAAATCAAAATTGGGAAAGGCAACTCACTTAGGTCTGATGGGGACATGACAGGTGCCAGGAGTTCACATGTCAGCAGTGGGTGGTAGGCAGCATTTGGGAAGCCTTTGGTTGCTTGCCTATGAAATATTTTATGCATGTCCCTACCTACCTCTATGCGGATTGTTTTCTGTGTAGTCCTCAATAGAGTAAGTACAGGTGTCTGCATGCAATTAAAGACAATCCTGCTGCTTGAAATGACTCTGCAAAGGAGACAGACTTATACAGAACAGCCTAAGGGAGAAGAGAAAAAAATCCCTGGATGTGTCTGAAGTCCAGCTGTTTGCAGTAAGGTGACAACACATCCTTTACTGCTTGCATTGGTTGGCATGTCAGGCAGCCCTTTCTAGTAAGATGTGCTTTTCTCCATCTTTTTTGCACTTAGTAGTAGTGATGGAGACATAACTCTTACTAAGGGTAGAAAAATAGCAGGTTTGTTACACTGCTAGCATGGTGTACAGTGTAGGTGTCTGGCCTTCTTGATCAGCCAGGGCATCTACCAATTATCATAATATGGCCAAGTGCCACAAATCAAACACTACCTAGCTCAGAGAGGAGAGAGAAGTCTTTGATTAGGGGCAGGAGACATTAATAACTCTTCAGAAATTCTGCTATCCTACTGAGGGCTGGGGTAGGCTGAACACAACTGGAAGCAGAAGACACCACCTGATGCTGTCCTTTGTAGCCCCTACTGACTTGCTTCATTCTGAGGCAGAAATTGAGCCAGCAGCCCTTGTTGCAGAATCACCTTGATGCTGATCATCCAGTACTGCCCGCAAAGTAGCAGCTGCATCTGGATGACTGAAGATCCACGCAGAGTTCAAGCGTAGTGAAGTGATCTATGCTGAAGGAGGTCAAGGTTTAAAAACAAGATAACATGGTGTCACTTCTGATCTCCTGGTAAAATTAGAGGTAGTACTAGTGCTTCAGAGATCGTCCAGCTTTGGCATTGATTCCTTGTCTGCTTGTATATCTCATTTTGATGCATTTAGTGTTCCTTTTAATGTCCTTCTCTACAACTAGATTTGCCTTGAGCTTTGAAGTGGCCATATTCCAGTCTAGAGATGGCTACACTGAAGACAGCATCCTGGAGCATGCTCCCTGAGATGTCACTAGTTTGGCTAGGCTAGGAATGATGGCTTGTAATTGCTCAGTGGCACAGTCTGGGAATTGCAGTGACTCTACTAAAGTCAGTGTGGCCATGCCAGTTACACTGTTAACACTGCAATTGGTATGCAGACCTCTATTTGTGCATATTCAGATGTCTTGATGGACATAGCAAAGGCATTTGTGTCTCAAAATCTTGACAAAGGAGAACAGAGGCAAAGAAACAAGAAGTATTGTTTCCTCCCTTGAGAACATGGCATTCGGTCTCTACTCAAGTACCTATGATCTTCAACACATAAGCAGACCACTGGGGACACTTTACATGAACACTCACTTGTGCTCATGGGCAGGACCAAGTCTGTGATAAATGGGTCTGCCTGTAACAATTTGTCATTCAAGGTTGCTGAGCCAGATCTCACAACAATGTGGACACTTAAACATCTTCCCTCTCATCCGGATGCTAACTTCTAGGACTCATTGAAGAATTCACAGCTACTAGGAATGTGTGAGGGGTAAGTCTTTGGTTTTATTGTGCTTACACAGCTGTTCTTGCTTTCTAAGAGCAATCAACTTATTTCACAAATTGTTCTTGTAGTAACAAAAAGTTAGTAGAAGGACAAAAAAAGAAGGAAGGAAGAAAAAAAGGGAGAAGAAGGAAGGGAGGAAGGGAAGAAGGGAGGGAGGAGGGAGGGAAGGGAAGGAGGGAGGAAGGAAGGAGGGAAGGAGGGAAGGAGGGAAGGAGGGAAGGAAGGAGAGGGAATGTTATATCTTATAACAATCTTATACCAGAGAAGACTTTTGCATTAAAGGCACTAAAAATAGCAATAGCGCTACTCAAACAGCCAGCTCTCCTTAATCTGAAGGCTGTGGTCTAGTTGTGTTTGTTGAAAATTTTTCAAGTGTTCAAGTTTTCTCTTGGAGACCTCTGCCAGGTATGGGTAAGTGATCCAATGTCAGCCTTCCTTGAGGTAATTAGAGTCCACTGGGTCAAACCTCAGAGGATGTTTTCAGGGTTATGGAGAGAACAAGAAATCAAAACAAGCTCTTCCAAAAGCCAGACTCACAGTGCCACAGTGTCTCAACTGCAGAATAGCATGAAGTATTCATTCATGCCTCAACAGACTACCTTATGCCCCAAACTGTGGGTTATTTTCAGTGCCATTTATTGTCACAAAGGTGATAAATGAGGGCTGAAAATTTCAGACATGGAATCACTGACATAAGCTTATAGCTCAGTTATGTGCAAGAACAGAACAGGAACGATAGTCAGGGCTTGTTTGCCTGGGGGATTTTACTAAGCACATGTTTCAGGACTGATCTTTGTCTCTTTGATAGTGATATCGCAACCAGGTCACAGCTCACCAGTGACTATTCCTGTATGAAGTGCAGCGTAGAAAACACAGCACGGGCTCATGAACACTGCAGCATTACCAGCTTGGCTCTGCAAGAGGCAGGGACATGACCAAGGAAGCAGTGGTGCTGAGGAAGGTGAAGGGAAGAACCTGGAGATACTGACTATGGAAGGAGCTGAGGAGGGGCTGGTTGTGCCAGATGTCTATGAGTGCTAGAAGAAGGAAAGGTGGCATCCTGTCTGAAGCTTCCTTCATGGGTTAGCCTGCAGTGGAAACAGAGAGCACTGGGCAATGAGATTACCAGGCTACAATTATCTAGCTGTCATTCTGCTATGGAATGGCTCAGAAACCATGAACCCTTCCCAGTCCAAGAACTGAACATTAGTGGGAACCTTTAGCCAGCAGACCATTTTTAATTGCAGAGAGCTAGTTTGGTACAAGGTGTGTAACAATAAATGTTGCCGGTTTAGGAGGCAGTCATCTTCTCCAATACTGGGCCTTAGGGAAAGCATCATATTGCTGCAGAAGGTGTGTGATGTCTGGAGGATTGCTTTTGTTAGGTCAGCATGTCCAGTTCTGGTCCTATGAGCTGTTGGGAATCTTGGCAGCGACTTGGGCAAATCCTGTATGAGCAGCAGAAGTACTGCATTGCATCCCAAGTCAATGGTAACTGGCAAACCAATTAAAACCCTTACCCCAGGAGACTTTTACAATTCCCATTTAAATCAAAAGGAATTTCTCTCTCCTGATGTGGCTATGTATGTCTATGTGTCTAAGATTACAGGCATGTAGCATGATGGACAAAAACAATATGATCTACCAGGGCAAGCATGTATTTCCAGCAGCAAGTTGCTCCCGGCTTAACAACTGTGCAAGCCCCGGCCAAGTGTGTGGACATTATGCTCACTGAGGCTCAGATGGATGCTGGTCAGTGGTGAAGGTGAGAAGGACCAGAGAGAGAATGGCTGTGATGTGGTCTACAGGTTTTACGGCCAGGGAGCTGCTCTTTGGCAGGACAGATGAACAGAGGGCACTTGGTCAGCATGTGCACTTTGCAGGCAGTAGAAGAGTCTGTTGCTGGAGCTGGAACTGCCAGTTTAAGCAGGGTTTCCATAGCAAAACCAGCTTGAAATAAATTTTATTTTGTTTTAAAGCAATGCCAATTTCCCACTCTGCTCTGGAGAAGTCTGAGCAGGCTGCTCCACTGTGGATAGCCTATCAAGTCCTGCCCTCCAGTGGCAATCCAGCCAGGCCCGCCTCACCAACCACTATGGCCACTGTCCCCCTCCTCAGCCCTGGAGAGCCCTGCACTACCCCTACCAGAGCACTGAGTGCTGTCAGGGGACCGCAGCCCAAATGGCCACTCTGAGGTGGTGTCATGTACCATAGTGTTCCAGTGATCATGTGCAGTGGCCTCCCTTCCACAGGTAACAGCCTTGCCAAGGAGAATCTCCTGTCTGGCACCAATTTGGGTATCACAGCTTCCATGCTGGGAAATGCTCTGTCAGCCCTCACTGGACAAACCCAATAACAAGCCGATGGTCTCTGAGGACTGACACTTTCCCTCAGCCTGCTGTCTGAGCAGCAGCAGAATTGCAGAAGCAAGTGCTTCTCCACAGCTCACCCTCTGCATGCAGCTCTCCAAAAGCTGGTTAGAAAAGGGGCTGCTGGAGGCAGATTCTGGCAGAGAGACATCATGCCTTTTACTTGGCTGCAGATACAGTGACAGTCTATTTTTACTTATTTCCTGCTGTTGAGTTGAGGCTGCTCCTGAACTACCGAAAATACTGGAATGCCAGACATGAGTCACGAGCGTGGCCAACACCAGCAGCCTCTCCTACCTCTTCCCTCTGCCCCAGGGGGAGCTGCAAAGGTACCCAGAGAGGAAATCTGGCAGCTGCTGAGTCTGAGAGGAGCCACTTCCTTCTACAGCTGCAGAAACTGCCTGGCCAGGAGTCCTGAGCTGCACAGTTTGAAGAGCTAGAGCTGGGCTCTGTCCTTACAGTAAGAGAAACTGAGGGCAGAGAAACAGCCATAGCCTGATTTGCCTGCAGTAACACTACAAAAGGGAAGGAAAGGCTTAATGCTGGCTGTGCCACCCCACAAAAATGACTGCAGAGGTAGCGAACCCAGGGGTGTTCCTTCAGCTCCTCGGAGCCCCTCTTGGAACCAGCAGGCTGCAGCTCAGGCTCCTGCAGAGCAGGCAACCACTGCTTGTGTATGGCTCAGGAAAAGGAGAAGAGGATTCATGAGGGATACAGAAACCCACCCTCCAGATATACTTTCCAGGAGACCATGACAGAGCGGCTGCCTGAGGCCACCTGGGAAGCATCTCGCCTGCTTTTTCCGGGGCAGTGCTGGATCTGGCTGGCCTGGGTTAGAGGCTTTGCTCCTGTGCGTGGCCAGGAGGGAAATGAGCTATTTCCTATTTTGACCTGTGAGTCACTTCAGCAAGGCAAACCATTAGGATTGGCAAAAATAGACAGAGGGCTGGGAAACTCCAGAGCCTGCAGAAAGCTACAGTTTCTCCCTGCCCACTTTTTCCCCTAGAGAAGGACAAGTGCTGCAAAGTATCAGTAGTACCCAGCCATACCTGCTAGCTTGGCAAGAGACAGATCTCACTAGGTTCTCTGTAATTGACCCGGTGGATGGGCTGTCACTTGTGTTATCTGAGACATAGGCTATGCGCATTCCTGGAGCAGGTGGCTTCTGATTACTCATGGTAGACCCAAGTCTACCATCATGATGACGATGGTCTGTAAGGGTTAGTAACTGCCTTCTGAAAGTGCCTATCTGCTGAAAACACTGAAGCATTTCCCAGTTGGAACCAGACCCAACAGCGTCACTGCTGCATTGGCATCCCCTTATCACTGAAGATCCCTAAACACCTTATACAGGTAGATCAGAAATCCAGAAAAGAATAGGCAAAAAGACTAAAGCTGGCCAGAACTAACCCCTACCTCTAAGTATGTTAATTTTTAAGTAAGCTATTCCTGATGCACAAGGGAAGAGAGGCACAAAGCAGCCACAGTTGTGTTTTTTAAGAGGATGAGCAGCCACATGTGCTTGCCATATTTTCCCATTGGTTTTGGTTGGCCATATACCTTTGATGTTGAAGGGGAATCTTGGAACTCCTATTTACAGCTCAAAACATCTTTCTATGTAATGAGAAATGGGGACTAGATAACATTTGAGGGCATTCAGTGCATGAGCCATGATCAATAAGGAAAGAGTCGTTTTATTTAGCAATCCTTGTCAAATGCATATGTGCTTATTATGTGTGGATATGTCTTTACTGCTATGTTCCCCTGTGCCCTGTGAGAAGACTCGTGCCCTAAATCCATATCCCTCTGCCATCAGAGGGAAAAGTGTATACCTCCAATGTGAGGTGTTACGGATCACAGGACCTCAGACATTTCTGCAGGGCTCCTATTTCTATCATGAAGAAATGATAGATATCTGTCTGCACTCAAGAATCTTGGCCCAGAGGCTCAGCAGGATGCAGGAAGACACCATCATGGATGAAATGCAACTCAGCTAATACATGGCAATGATAGATTGGCATGAGGAGAGCTCATTTCCATGTGGCAGAGACAGATGGGGTGTCTAAGAGGCTTCAGTGAAATATTTATTAATTTACAACAATCCTGCATCTCTGAAAGCTTCAAAGGAAATACTTATCAGTCTATGGCCCAGTCAAAACCTTTCAGCAGAATGTTCCCTTTCTTTCAGGGAAATCTTTCATTTCATCTCACTATCCTAGTTTTCCTGAGCCGCAGTCAGAAATCAGGGTAATACCTGGCTAGGAAACTTCCAGAATACCCTCCTTTGTAGTGGAAAGGGGGATTCTCAACGTGCAGGAAGGGAGGAACTTTGCTGCAGAAACCAATGAAGCCTGAGATGAGCCTTAGCCTAAAGGGCAAAGCACGTTCACAGAGCAAAGATCAGACAGCTTCCAGCATGGGCAGCATGTTCTGCCTGTGGTTTCTTCAGGAATGGGAGGATAGGGGGAATGGACATTTTTTTTCAGTTCCTGGCTCAGATTGCTGAACCCAGTAAAATTCTTGCTGCTGAGTTCCATGCAGCCAAATAGGGTATGCTGGTTCACATGTTCACATGTAAATGCCACTCCTGAGACTGTGAAGTATGTTTGGTGAAAGATGCTAAATCATCACTAGAGACTATTTTTAGACAAGTCCATAACCAAAGCCCTGGATCTGCACATTCCCAGTCTCTGGGGAAGTTCTGGTCAAATCTGAATCTCTGGCATACATAAACCCAACCAGCCACAGCTGCAGCCACCGTCGGGTTTTTGTTACTGCAGAACAAAAATGCCCAGAGCCTTGACTCCAGAACCGTTTTTGTTTATCTGATGTCTTTTGAGAGCCCAAGCCTGCTTTTTGCGCAAGAAGCAGATGGAGGAACAAAAAAAAGAGCAAAGATCACAAAACCATTCTATGTGAGTATTGTCTTGCCAGCTCAGGCAGCAGAGCGAGAGCAGGCCGGGCTCTTTGTCAGAGTCCCTGACTCCACGAGGGAGGAGCCCAGACCCAGGCAAAGGATTTTGGCTCCCATTAGCAGCACAGCTAGTTGGAGCTGCCAAGAGGGAGGGGATGCCCAGCTCAGCCACCATACAGCTCCCATCTGCTTTGCCACGACAACTTCATGTGGCTACCAGACCCCCAAAAATCAGTGCCCACTGTTTTTGCAGATGAGGCTCACATGGGTTCAGGGGCTGCATTTGTGCAATGACCAGCTTCCCTTCCCATTGCACACAGGGCTGTGGCTGCCATGCCAGCCAGACTTGAGCACTGGGCAGTCTTGAGCTCAGCAGCTTTGCAGCAGCCTTGATTACCCATAATTGCAGCCTGTTGGGGTTGGAAATTTTTGTGGCCTACGCATGTTGACCTTCTTGCCTGTCTTGTGTTTCCACTGGCCCTTTTTCTCTTCCCCCCAATCCTTAATGGAGCTCAAAGAGATACAGAGGAAGCATTAGAAGCAGGGAGGGAAGAAAAAACTAGCTTCAGAGACAGAAAGGGAGAAGGGGTCTTATGATCCAGTCCTGCATCCTTCAGGAAAGAGTCCTAAAAATCAGCAGTTGTGTTAGAAGCCTGGTGATTCCACTGTTTTCATAGCTGTAGGATTTGCCATAGAATTTATCTTTGCTGAAGTCCTGAGCTCTAGCATCCTTTTTTGCATGGCTTTTTCTTTGTTTCTATTTGTTAGATGACTTCTCTTCAAGATAGCAGCAATAACTTCAGATCCTGCCCCATGTGTTGCGTTAATCAATGTTTGAGCACTGACTCCAGTGGAATTTACTCAGCAATTCTACCCTGTTAACTGAGATCTAAAAGGGTTTCAAACAAACAATAGCTTACCTTTGACTGAAACTCTCAGTCTAGCAACAGGAAACTGAGGCACAGAAAATACCCTTGTCTCTAGTCAAATAATTAATCAATAGCAACCTGGGGATGGGAATTCAGACAGCCCAAGCCCATGTTCGCCTCCTGACCATTAGAGCTGATTAGGAACCAGGTACAGACAAACTTATCCCCTCTTGAAATGACCCTGCAATGAAATTATTTGTAGTGTTTAACCAGTAAGCACTTTTATTGTTCATTTTGAATCCATTAAGACTACATTATGTTTGATTATAAGACTTTGGCTACACCTCCCACATTTGCATGCAGGCATTACATTTGCAAGGTTTTCTCAGAAAAATGGAGCACGTGCACAAAATGCATAAAGGTTATATGATTATAACATGGAAGCAGCATGTCAGTTACAGAAATTTGTACCACATGTACCAGAAACAAACCCACACCCCCATGTAAAACTTCTTTGTCCTTCAAAAATTCAACTGCTTCCTCTGTCTCTCATCTCCATGCCCTGGCTGTCTATCAGCCCACATCCCCACTGTTTCTGAAAACACACTTTTTTTTCTAAAATTGTTTAGTACAGTACATTTTTTCCCTTAAAAATTACAACATTTCCCTTTCACTCTCCCCTCCCCAACAAATGAAAAATCTACCATAATCTACAGATCTGTTCAAGCACTGATATATGTTAGGAATCTCTATTGCAGTATTCAAAAGTATCAAATCAGTAACAAATTTCTAAACAAACTAAGATGACCCAAAAATTCCCCTTCCACTAAAACTACAGAGAACTGAAAATGCTATACTGCATTATCACACTTGCATGCGTGTATCCTGAGCCACCTGTATTTATTCACCTTAAGCCCCTTTTAATAAATAACTGTCCAGCAGTAACATCCAGAAGTGTGCTGTCTCCTCCAAATTAAACACTATATTTACATAAGTAGGGCTCTTTTCTCAGTGAAATGTATTTTTTAAAACAAAACAAAATAACAACAATTGAGACAGCAAATTATTGAAGAGAGAAAGCATCTTACGGATCATGTTGTCTAAAGACCAACAGGAGTAAAAAGCATTAGGAGCACCAGGTGCACATGCATTTGAACTGGTACAGTTCATGAAATAATGTCATTCATTGTTATACTCACTCATTCAGATGAGAAGCTGATTCTTTTCTTTTTTTTTTTTTTTTTCCTTTTTACATTTAGGACCATCTGCACTGCAGGCTACTCCCACAGATGGCAATACATGCACTAAGGTTGAAAGATGGCCATAATATGCTTTGATCAATGTTGTTCTGTATCAGCTTTAAACACATGGAGTTCCCTTCCCTGCTGCTTTGCACCTTGTGTCATTTCATATCTGTGCTAACTGTGAGCCAAAGGTCCCCCGAATTCACATTTTTTTCTTGGATTTGGGAAAGCATTAGATAATCACTTTCTGCAAGTTTCAAATGATGCCATATGCTGGATAACACAGGGGAATCATCCCACATGAGAACATTTCTTATCAGTGTAACTACTGTAATCACAACTGACAAACAAGGATACTGAAACAAACACTGAAATATCAGACAGAGGGATTTTGTCCCTTCATTTATTTTGAGCCAGCTCTCAGCTGTTAGATATCAGCACTACTGCCCAGATTTCAGTTGGCCTATGTTGATTTACACCAGGTAAGGATCAAACTCAACAGACAGTAAAATAGCAATCAGTTTCTCCGACTGCTGTTCATAGTGCCTGAGATCACTGCAAACAGGTACATCTCTACACAACCAAAAGGCCTTTCTGTAGCCAGTGCAGTATATTCACTGTCCCCATCTTTGCAAAGACAATTCAGTTCAGGTTCACTTTCTCTTCTTCCTGCTTTACTGGCAGACTAAACCTGCAGTGCTCCCATTGCAGAAGGTGCAGCCAAAACTTGAGTTACGCACCAAATGCTTAATTTTATATAGTGAAAATGCTGGGAACTCCACTTAAGCTGAATCTAATTTTCAAATTAATGGTGCTTCTCATCATATACAGATCTGATCACCCGGAAGCCCAAACCACTCCTATCCTCACTGCACTTGAAAGTTAGGCAGAAATTGTTAGTATGTTGTCTTTTCAAGACTGCCTATTCCAGCAAAAAAGAATATTGCCCTCAACTGCAAACAACAGGCATGCTGGATATGTATTTCACATCGGCTTCCATACAACCAAAATAATGTCAGCCAATAACCTCTGCTTACAAAGCACCTTCCCCCACATCCAGTTCCCTTCTGTATGTCAACTGTAGAGCTTCACCAGTAATGCAAGAAAAAATTGGGCATGTTTTAGTTTCACCTTTCCACTGAAAGAAATGGAGATAAGTGATGTCTGTGTGTCATTGGCTGCAAAAGGCCTTTCCATTCATAGGAGTGCTACTCTTTGAGCAATTGTTGTGAAGAAAGAGAAACCAAACAAAAACCTGCACAGTTCCCACACAAACACTTCTCTCTCCTCCAAACAGAAACCCATTCTTATGGACCAAATTATGCAGACCCTATTCAAGTGACTAGAAAGAATGAAGATAGGGTTGGGTGCATCCCAATTCTCCTTTCTGATCACAATGAAGTCACAAGTCAGCAAAGTACTCGGGCATAAAGATGTTCCTCTTGACTTGCAGGACATTTTAATGCATGCAGAAGTGCTCTGCTGGCTCAGGCCTATATTAGGAACAGCTCCAAGTCCAGCTGGCTGGCACTCACGACTGTGATTCCACTACCTGCACCAATATACATGAGGTAAGAGCATGTAACTCAAGAGAGTAGAGCAGTGCAAGAGGAGAAAGAGGCTCTGTGGTTCTTCTGAGTTTATCTTTGACAGCCTTGGCTGCACACACACGGCATGTCACAGTGATCAGCATAGACTGATGAGAGCTTTGTATGGTGTTCTGCAAGTGGGACTTCACTGGAAATGGTAAGCCTGACTTCTCTTTGTACCAGTGCAACTTTACGTGCCCGTAACAACTGCATGAACAGGCCTTAAATATGGAGTAAATGTACGACACAGTGTTTTATCTTGGACTTATGTGCCAATAACTACTGTGACGTGCTACGCACCCACATCTACGCATAGATGGAGAGATAGATATATGCTGTGTCATAATGCAACATAAACATTATTTCTACAACTATCCTAGTAACACAGCCAGTGCTAAAGTAAACCAGTACAGGATTTGCAGCCACCCTCTGCAATAGAGTATCACAGGTAGTGGTGGAGGAAAAGCAAGCTCAGGTGTTATTTTGATTCACTAGGGAATGATCTGGGCACAACCCACTCAGGTATTGCTTATTCACAGGCTGTCCCACATTCCCACGTCGTAAATTCCCACCTCTGTGTGGGTGTTCACATCACTTTCTGATGACACACTGAGGTCATGGGCAAGCAGTCACAATGTTTGTGAAATCCTCTAGTCAAACATTATATAAAATAGGGATCTAGTTCTGCTTGGCAGTGAGATCAAAAGGAAATTTTTCTTATTAAATAGCAATACAATCAGTCCTTCAATGTTGCTTATATGAATAAGACATGCTGTTTGCATATGACAGCATTCATGCTCAAATTGCATGCATATTTGCTTCATTTTGGATCATGTTTTCTGTAAATGAAAAACTAAACACCTAGGCAAAAAAGTTTTTGCCAAAATTCCTTTGAACTTTGGATAAATCTGAACCCAGAACTTTTGTTCAAAGTTCAGATTTCTAGAACCAGTATCTGGCCTTCAGTGGTTTTCCTATGCAACCACGTCTAAACATACGCAGAGATGGCAGGCTTAAAACTGATAGTTTCTCAGGAGAAAAAGATATCCCTCTTCTGTGCTAGATTATTGTTGCTAGATTATTGGCACATAGTCTCATTTTACCTCATTATTGTTATAGCCTTCTTATAAACTTTCATGGAAATTCCACCTGCAGAACCAAAGGCAGAAAGTTATCTTTGCAATTATTGCTCCATATTAACATCTGGATGCAGTACTGTTGGGGAAAAGAAAGCAAATTCCTCAATGAACTATGTTTAACCAACTTGCAGGTGGCAGCTATCAAAACAACTGATGCATACGTACCAGATAAAGTTATTAATGAATGATCTGACATGCCATGTCAGACAAATGTCATATGTAAATAGATCTTCAAATGTATACATACAAAAGCTGCTACTGTATCTAGATGATCACTTTGTTTCTATACCCCATAGCTCTGAATCTATCCACTGAATATTTACTTAGCACGTGTGGTATAAATATATTCATACACTAAAACTGACACTTGGCAATTTTTCTTTTTTTTTCTTCTTTTTTTTGCTGACCAGCAACAAATTCTGATATCTTTAACTGTAAACCAATACTCAATAAATATGCCGTGTTCAGCAAAGAGACATGTTTTGTCAATCAGGGGTTTGCCTGTACTCTAAGCCATGGGCTGTGGGGGTGGGCGTGAAGGAGGAGGTCCAGGAGGGGCTCGGGATGGGGGTGGTCCAGGTGGTGGCTGCCTGGAAGGGGGCTGCAGAGACACAGGAGGAGAAAGATTCCTTGGAGCATTGTTGAGAGGAACATCATCACATCGTGGCAGCTTCGGCGGTGGGCTGTAAGGAGCAGAGGTTCCATCCGATTTCACCCGAGTGAAGTTTATGCATCTTCCCTAGAAGTAAAGAAAAAACCATTATTCATTAAAAGCAAGTGTTTTGACTCATTAACAGCTAGCCAAAGGGACCATAAGCTGAGGCTAGGCTGCACTTAGAGATCTTCATTTAGTATCATTCACTGGGTCCTAGACATGACATTCAGATGATGCTGTACTAAATGTCAGTACTAGAAACCAATGCTTTCCTTGGGCTTCAGAGCTCCTGCCTACAGAGAATAGCCTAGGACTGGTTTAAAACAAAAGGGATCCTAGTGTGGCTTTGCTCACATGTGCCCTCAGTTCTGCTACTACGGCTATACAGAACATGCCCAAAGCCAAAGTCATACCTGCCTTGGTGGGATCCCTGACTGACAAAGCAGAGCTCGAAAAAAACCCAAACCTCATAGCAGACAGGATTTAACAAAGACACCATCTGTAGCTTTCCTTTTCACAGAAATGCTAGCCTAGCTGGTGTTAATACTTTGAATACTACACTGGGATATTAAGCCTTCTGTGCTCCAATGTAGATGTGGCTTCCTTCACAAATATCAACAAGGTGTGTGACTTGCACAAAGGGCTCTCCAATGAGTGTGTTTTCAGAATGGATATAGGATGCATGCAGGCATTACCTGATGGGAGAACTGTGGGTTGAGATTTTAAAACAAGGAGTAACTTGAAAAGACACCAAGCACTAAGGATGTCCTAGTCAACTAGGGGCCAAATGCAAATATGTCAGGGTTCCATTAGCCAAAACAAAGCTTTGCATAGGTTCCCACTAACCAAGTTCCAGACAGGAAGAGTCAGACAGACCCCAAAGACCACCTAGTCTTTCCCGTGGGGAGCAGCCAGAGACCCCTGGGCACTTGGCAACCTCAGTCAGACACCAAGATCTCTTCTGTATGCTATCTCTGCTGTCAGTTCCTGGGCTGCATCAAGAGAAGCGTGGTCAGCAGGTCGAAGGAGGTGATTCTCCCCCTCTACTCTACCCTCGTGAGACCCCACCTGAGGACTGTGTCCAGTTCTGGAGCCCCTATTACAAGAAAGATATGGACGTGCTGGAACATGTCCAAAGAAGGTCCACGAGGATGATCAGAGGTCTGGAGCACCTCTCCTACAAGGACAGACTTAGAGAGTTGGGGTTATTCAGTCTGCAGAAGACAAGGCTCTGAGGAGACCTTATTGTGGCCTTCCGGTATCTTAAGGGGGCCTACAGGAAAGCTGGGGAGGGACTTTTTAGGATGTCAGGTAGTGGTAGGACTAGGGGGAATGGCTTAAAACTAGAGGTGGGTAGATTCAGATTAGATGTTAGGAAGAAGTTCTTCACCATGAGGGTGGTGAGACACAGCAACAGGTTGCCCAGAGAGGTGGTGGAAGCCCCATCCCTGAAAATTTGTAAGGCCAGGCTGGATGGGGCTATGAGCAACCTGATCTAATGGGAGGTGTCCCTGCACATGGCAGGGGGATTGAAACTAGATGATCTTTAAGGTCCCTTCCAACACTGATGACTCTATGATTCTACTTGTTCCTCCTCATGACCCCTAAGTTTTGTTATAAACTGCCACACTATTTCTGCAGAGCTCTCACAAAATCCTGCAGACACAACCTTGTGTAAGGATATGCAACATTTGGCATCACTGTCTCCACCTCCTCACCTAGGGAGGTGGGAGGAGATGCTTATGCAAGAACCCAGTTGCCACAAGCTTGACTTCCAGGTGCAGGCTCCTGCCAAAAAAGCTTCTTATAATCATGTAAAAAGGCTGGAGATGAAGACTGCCTGAAAAGGCAAGCATGACACTGCCAACAGCCCTTTTACAGGAGCTGGAATGTGGTTTCCAAATAAGTAACTGTGGGCTGGAAAGTAACCATTTGCCAGCACCTTTGTGCAACAGACCTGTTTTGTTCTACGCAGCAATTATCCTAATGCAAATGGCCTCCACAGTTTAGCATGGAGGTGAATGGTACCAGTTTCCCTCATTTTAAGGCAAACACTAGCTGGGGGAAAAGGAAAAAACTTGTTTGGTTTGTTTAGAAAATATCTATCCTGGAAGGCATCTTCCCTCCATTATTTTGAAAGACCCACAAGTCATGATGCTGATGACAGGCAGAGGTTTAAGATGCATACTAGAATCAACAAACCAAATTCAGCTCCAGGTTATGCCAACATTCCCCAAGCAAAATTCAGGAGGACTCCATATTTAGAAAGGCTTCTCTCAGAACTAAGCAGCTGTAGATCACGATCCACACAGCTACCAATAACTGTGATAACAGGAGAATACAAGAACACACACCAGTGACAGATCAGTGCTAGTTCAGTGCTGCTTGGCATGAGGAAACCTGAAGGTGTTGGCTGTTTCTGTGTCAACCCCACAAATCACAATTTCTCCTGGAATCCAGACAAAAGCAGTAACAGCTGAACCACAACTATCTGTTTTGGTAAGTGACTTCAAATGCCTGCACCTTTGATCATGAAAGTTATTCAAAAAGAAGGGAATCCCATAGGTCTATGGCTTCTCTGAAGAAAGGCAAGCAATGTATCAAGAGAAGCTTGCGTAAGCTCCAGAATGCTCAGAAAATGATTCAGTAAGTGTACTAATGCACAAAGGGTACCACCCTATCAATTATTAGGATTAGATGGTTCAGGGCTTCAAGAGCTCAGCTGCAGCTAAGAGTTGTTTGAATGGGTGTGTTGTTGCCTATACATGAGACATACTCAGTAGTTCTCAGTCCCAGCTTTCACCATCACAATTCACCACTACACTTAAACAACAGAGATCAGTAAGTAGGATAAAATCCCTTTTCTAAAAATCCAGGCTTGTTACAGCAGACTTTGGTTATGAACCAAGTTCAAGGCATTACTATACTGGGGACAGAGCCTTTGCATGGAGGCAAAGAACAAAAGCCAAATTCTTGGTTACTTCTGCAACAAAGAAACCATTGGATAAAAAAAAAAAAGATACTTTGCTCTACTCCATCACAGAACTCAAGTCCTCACCAGCATTGCAATGCTCAGCCATCCTTGTCAGCTATTTGTCTTCTGTTGTACTCCATTGTATTCAATTCAGCAATATTTACTGCCATACAATGAACGTTACAGATATATTTAACAGCTGTGCTACAGATACATTTAAGAAAACTCAGCCTCGATATTTATAATGTTCTGAATTTAGAACAGCTAAAATAATTACCCAGGACAGAAAAAGAAAAAGTCAAAAGTATTCAGATGAGATGCATCATATGGGGAGGGAAAAAACTAAGGACAGAACAACCTCCCTCATAATAAATGCAAAGCTGCAAACCCAATACTAGTGCTTTTTGCCTACAAGCCTTTCCTGCCTCTCTGTTGTGTCTCTCTCCCAAACATCAAATCCAAATATATTCATAGTCTATAATCAAAGGGGATCCCATAAATCTGTTTGCATTACTTTCACTTCAGTTAAAGTGATAGGCGACGTCAAACTGTTGCCAGTTTCTGCCACACTCACTGATTTGTCAGACAGATGGGTAATTTAAAGGCCATGCGCTGCATTGTGTCATGAAAAATACGGTTGGGTTGGGAGAGTCTGACAGATAGAGGCTTGGATGATCGATGTATGTATTGTGACATTTCCTCACAAAAGATTATTGGTGTTAGCCTACAATCTCATATATCAAAGGCTTCTGATGAATACTGGAGCAAATCCTCCTGAGCACTTCAAGCAGCCATTGATAAAATGAGGCCGAACTCTACACCAGTGTTCGGACTAACAGCTAAAAGGGAAAAGGAGGAACAAATGATCCTAAGTCATAGTTTGGATTTATCAAGCATATTTCATTAAGGGATTTCTAGATTGAAGAATTAAGCCCTTCACTCATCATACTTCCCTAAGAACAAAGTGCAACAGCTATTTTAGCTAACATACATATCTCTCTGGGATTAGTTTATAAAAAAAATCCATGTTTCTCAAATAAACATGCTAGCCATAGGATTTTTAATATTCTGTGTCTGAAAGGATTAAGTAATTTCCTCTCCAAAGGCATATAAAGACTTTTAAACTATAGAGAACTCTGACAGAAATCAGGTAACCTGCACACTCACCTACGCTCTCCTTGCACAGGGGATTAACAGGGATTAAGAGCTACCACCACTTTAGTAGTGGTAAGAGTATTTTTTTCCAGAAGCATAGCGTACACTAAGTGTTTTAGGGAAGGTGTCAGAGTTGCAAGGTGCAGTAATACCACGATGATCTCAGGCACAACAGCTGTCGATAGCTGCTTTGTTTTCTAGGAAGCAGACAATCTGTGTAAACCCAGTTCTGTCTGGTTCCCAGTACAACCTCCCTCAGATGGTGCGACCCGCACCGCGTACTGTCATTCAGGTGCCAACTGAAGGTCAGCAATGCGCCATATGGAGTTACACCCTTACTTCAGCTCACATCTGCACAGTCTTCCTAATGCACAATTATTTTGCCTTCCCATATGTCCATCCACTTGTTAGGCTCTTGTTATGCTGCTTCCCAAATTGGCTTTTCAAAAAGTACAAATACTGAAGCAGCGGGATCTGCCCTTGTCCTGATGCCAGCTTTTATCCCAGTGCAACAATCACATGTGCAATTCAGGCACTTTGTACTTCTAGGCAATGCCTCCTCGACCACCTAGGATGTGTTTTTGTGTGTGGTTTAAGGGGGAGAATGAAGACAGGAACTTCTTGAAAGCCACTGCATCTTGTTTCTGGGCTACTTTCATCACAGTGCTCAGTAAATCATTCCTCAGTGCCTGTTCCTCCCAAATCTTTTGCTACTGCCCAGCAAGTTTTCAATAGAAAGGAACAACTGTTACAAGGATCCAGGGAATTCAGAGTGCCGTGACCAAGTCTTCACCCATCATACAGCAAAAAGAATATTAAAAATCTGTCCCATCTGCTAGTAGCCATCCCTTTTCTCTGTGCATTTTAATACATGCATTGGTGCTTATTTAATGAAAAGCAAATCCAGTTTTATCCCTATGCATACCAGAGTGTTTGTGTACAGAAAAGTATGTCTGTTTCTTATTTTTAGCTGCATTAGTCGACCTAATAAAAGATATCCCTCCTGCTACAAATTTTGTTTGCGCTTTTATTCATTCTTTGTTTTGCTTATGGAGCGTCAGTGCTATACAGTTCTAACTAGTAGAGAGGGTATCTGATTGAGGAAGAGTTGGCTGCACTTAAATGCTTACTGAAATTTCTTAATCTTTGACTTTGTAAGAATATGATACTTTCTTTACATTTTAGAATGGATTAAAATAAAATCATTCCTTTAAAGTTTGAGTATAGCAATCCAAAACACTGAATCATCAAATTAAAAAAATAAAATAGCTCCCAGTCAAAAGAATTACATTTAGGATGCTGAAATTTGAAATTAACAATTTCCTTGGGCTCAAATGAGTAGCCACCTTTCCTCCAATTTTGTTTATGGATGTCACTGGGATGACTCTGCCAGCTTGCTATGGACATAGTTCATCAGCATGTAGCTTCACATTCTAAATATCTATCAACAATTCAGTGTAAAATTGGACCTCTAAAACTCAAAAGAATAGATTCAGGTTTTTATGCTACCTAGAAGAGCAAGCATCTACAAAAAGTCAAAATCACTTTGGCTAAGTGAATGTTTTGATCCACACAACCAAAAACCAATGGGATATATATCTTTAAGATCAGTGACTTTTGCAAAAGCTGAATCTTGAAAAAATGAAAGGACAAGGTAACCCCTGTCCTCTAATGAAGAGCAAAAGTGTTCCAGCAGAAACACCAACACAGAGTGTCCTAAAACAGCAACGTGATGGGAAACTTGTTTAGCAAGTGTGTTTATGAATGAGGTAGATTATGGATACTAATTTTATACAGAAATTGCTGAACCAAGGTGGTATAGAGTTCCTACTATTTGAGTTCCCTGGGTGTGAGGATTAGCAGCTGGTTCCTCAGGAGCCAGCATCTATGAGTATCAAGCCTTTGCCAAAAGCTTCCTCACACCCCACTGCTTCATGCTGACTATGCGCTGAACATGTCATGGCTCATTAAAACCTTCATGGATTTCCTGGGAATTGCACTGATTACCCTGTAGCATGCAGGCTAGAAATTAGTGAGCCACTGAAACAGTTTGTCACATAAAACCTATGCCTTACTGGTTTTCAGGCTTATTCAAGTAACTTTTACTAACTCCTGCTCTTACATTTAGGACTCAGATAGTATTTTCGTGTTTAAAAAAAAATATTGGAAATGTCAGAGATTCCCGTATCAGCAGTTTGGTGGCTGATCATGCTTTCCAGTCAATAAATAGGTAATTTATAATTATTTTCTAATTATATTATTTAACAATCAAATTTTAATCATCATCATTAATTATACTGTGGTTATTGAATTAATCATGAACAATTAATTTATTAACTTGTAATTATTTTTTATATGTAGCCATTTAAAATTATTAGGCCTCAAATCAAAACGTTAAATATCATCAACATAAAATAATTTGTTTGCATAAGAATCTGACTCTTTAAATATCTTCCAGTTTAGTAGGTCCTCTCTTGTCAATAACAATTTTCTGGGGATCTATTTAGCAGCTCAGCACTGATGCCTAAAACAATGGTAATCCAAAACTACGAAGACATAAGAGAATATGGGGTTGACTAAAGAGAGGAGGATTTAAAAAGTAAGATCCAGTAAAGTGGTAGTGTCCAACAATAAGAATATAATTATTGTCTTTAGTGTTGCTTTTAGAAAGGACAATCAGCTCGGCTCATTCTTTATCTAGTATATTATCTGGCCTGTTTATAAATAAACTCATATCACTTCTGCTCCCTCCTTCTGTAAGGGAGTTTTTGGAGGGGAAGTAAGTCACTGCACTGTGAATTGTGAATCATTCATACTGTAACAGTGAGGACCCTACAATGACCCTAGGTACACCAGATAAATTAAAATAGAAAATTACAAAATGATGAATGCAAATGCACACGGATGATCGAAGCAGCAGCAGAAAACGTTGTTTACAGCACAGTGTAAGCGAGGTGGTGATGCCAAGAGGAATAACCTACTGTCCTACTCCATGTGCTTCACAGCACAAAAGGAATTAGACTGAGCTTTAAGGTGTAGGAGGTAGCACAACTTTAAACAGGACACATGTCCTGACCCAGCATGGGGCAGTGATATAAAGCAGCTGAAGCATGAGCATATCCTTCACACGGTCCACAAAGACACTCTTAGAAGCAAATTTTGTGCCTTTTCTCTTACATTTTAGCAATCTAAGCTGCCCACATGCCCTAGTTACTGGCTCACTGGTGCCACACCAGGAAGATGCAGTAAAGAAAATTAATCCCTTCTTCAGAAACTTTGATGGTCAAGTCACAAATGAGAAGATAGCTGCATATGGGCTGGAAGCAGCGCATATGGTGACAGTGAGAGACAGCTAAGCAACACCTTGGACTACTGACACATTCAGAGTAAAACCTGTTGGCTTCACCAAGGTACAGCCCACATTGCTGCCCAGAAAGCCCAGGTGAGAGCCGAGATGCCTGAGCTCCTCACACTGAGGCAAAGAGGTACCAGCCTTGCTTTGTAAAGGAACTAGGAGAAGAAATCCTTCAGAAAGCCACTTCTGAATCCTTCAGTATGCCCTCAGACACCCTAGCTATGGGAGCCAAACAGCTAAGAAAGTAGGATTTATGGGGTGGGGAAGGGAGAAGAAAGCATAGGAGTTCTTCTTTTGACACAAAGATAACCCCATCCAGGGGATTCCCCAGCAGCCGAGGGAGGTAGGTTGCCTGGACAAACCCACAAAAAGGCTCATGGCATGTATCATATGTAACAGTGGTAGTAAAAGTCATCTTGCAGTTCACTTTCTAGCCAAGGGAAAACCCAACAAACAAAAGTCTTAATTTTTCAGGTAAAAGTAGTATGTCAAAATATGTTCCATGTGGGCTTGAAACACATATGTTGTTCGATTCAAAACATATTTTGTTTGAGTTTTGGACAGAAAAGGTGTTTTAAAACAAAAATTGAAAAAAATGAAACTTTTTCAAGGGTATGTTTTTCCACTTCTGCTAATTACACTAACATGCAAAAATATCTGCAGACCATCTAAAGAAGCAGTTTTTAGCCACAACAAAGAGAGTCATGTGGAAAATTGTGTCTAGATCTACTAGGGAAATAAGATAGGAACTGTTTTGCAGTAAGATTAATAGTTGCTGTATCCCGGGCTACTGTAGCTTCTTAAATCAGAATATTGAGAGTTTAATACAATCAAGTACTGACAGGTTCCCAAGATGTGCATGCCTGCAGACACTGCTCCCTAGATCACAGTCCCCACAGTGCATGGCACTGGTTGAAACCAGGGATGGGTCCTCTGGGAACAGTCTGTTCAGTTAGTTTGAAGACCAGTGCAGGAATACACAAAAGTGGGCTACTTACGGAGAAACCAGCCAATAATGAGGAATCTGAGGGAGGAACAGCTCAGCCAGAGAAACAAGCCTTTTAAGCTAGGACCAGTACCCTTCAGTCAAATAAGCGTTGTGCTGAACACATCCATCTCTCACATCCCACCATCCAGCTCTCATATGCCAAATATCACTTTTCCAGCTTAGGCACACAAGGAAAATGGCACGGAGACATGAAGCAGGTGATATGGAGAATCCATCCCAGTACTGAAGACAGAGCTATTCAAATAATTTGCATCAGACTCCCTTCAGCAGGGAGCTGCATGCTTTTTCCAGCCCTGCCTTAGCGGGAAAATGCAGCAATGGGCTACAGACATCTCCTGAAAGAGCGGCCAGAGTCACAAGATATCTTTGCAGGAATGCACAAAACATCACATGTCTTGGATCTTGCTGAGGTTGTGGCTGAAGTAATGCACAACGTAGATCCATAAAAAAGCCTGTTGATTCTGAACTCTAAAAAAAGCTGAAGTGATAAAGGGAACACAAAAGGATAACACTGGGCATAATCAAAGTTAAGGTCTATCAGGCATACTTTATATTCAGTACCAATCTCAAACTGCAGTCACACCAGGACAAATCCCACCCAAACCTGAAAGAAATTTCCTAACCTAAACCTGCACTCACAATGCATGATTTACTGTCTTCCTCTTTTCTGACAGCCTTTATGGATGAGGCTTCCAGAGTGGAGGAAGGGAGAAGAGCCACTGCCAGGTCGTGTCATCTACCCAAGGTTATCCAGCAGCTTCAGGGAAAAAAAAATAAAATATATATTTACAAATTCAGGACTCATGACTCACATCCCTTGCTTTAACCACAGCACCACACATTTCCACACTTGAATGCTGACCAGACTAGAATGAGGTTCAAGGGAAAAAAAAAGTGGTTGATTTGCAAAAGATTCTTCTCTTTCTTTTGGTGTTTTCAGGGAAAAGGAGATTGCATTTGTCCATCACCTAGAATGGGGAGGGCTTTGTAGCATAGCAACAAGAGCAACAAACATTTGTTGGGTGCAACAGGCTCAGCCTTGAGATATTGGCAGCTTGCTGGAAATAGCAAATTAGGCCACAAAGGACCATAACTGGTCTTCCTCAGACTGTAATTAAGGATCATTGTGTTTTCCAGGGTGAATTATTTGTCTGTTCAGAAGCAAGCTGGGATTACAGAATGCACAGAGGAACAAAACAATGCTCTTTACCTCCTATGGTATAGGATAATGCTGGAGACTCAGAGAAATTTCTGGTGAAGATGATTATTATTTTTCCTTGCCTCGGCCAAAAATGTAAGATCCTAGCCCACCATGCAGACAAGTTGAGTCTTCGTTTAGAGTCTGGAAGCAGACATAAGTATCCCCAACATATGTCTAGGTAACTGGCCCTTAAATGGCTCTGCTACAACCTAGAGAAAGTAGATGGAACTGTTCTTCCCATTTCAGACCTAACACTCTATGCAAATATATCCCTGCCATGTTTCCCCCACACAGCTT
This sequence comes from Brachypteracias leptosomus, assembly GCA_013401335.1. Taxonomy (NCBI): domain Eukaryota; kingdom Metazoa; phylum Chordata; class Aves; order Coraciiformes; family Brachypteraciidae; genus Brachypteracias; species Brachypteracias leptosomus. The sequence continues at coordinate 68,060 of VYZX01013457.1, forward strand.
GACCAGTCTATCACGTACAAGCTCCGCATTTTGAAGTTACTCTTTTCCAAGCACCCCATTGCTACCTCTTTCATACAAACCTTGTTACATACCCTGGTCTCAATTTACCAAAGACTGTCCCTCAGCAGCAGATAAAAACCTGCTCCACTCAGAGTGCCAGCTCTTTAGCACTGCAAGAAGGGACATTGCTTTCAGCAGGCCTTGCTTCAAAGTTTCTGCATATCCCATTCCTTAAAGTTATCATTCAGTGAAGACTAGGGAAATTGTATGAGGTTTACCAAAGCCAAGTGCTGGGTCCTGCACTTTGGTCACAACAACTCCCAGCAACGCTATAGGCTTGGGGAAGTGTGGCTGGAGAGCTGCCTGGTGGTAAAGGACCTGGGGGTACTGGTGGACAGCTGGATGAACATGAGCCAGCAGTATGCCCAGGTGGCCAAGAAGGTCAACAGTATCCTGGCCTGTATCAGAAATGGTGTGGCCAGCAGGAGCAGGAAGGTGATTGTGCCCCTGTACTTGGCACTGGTGAGACCACACCTTGAGTACTGTGTCCAGTTTTGGGTGCCACAGTATAAGAAAGACATTGAGGTGCTGGAGTGGGTGCAGAGAACAGCAACAAAGCTGGTGAGAGGTCTGGAGAATGTCGTATGAGGAATGGCTGAGGGAACTGGGATTGTTTAGCTTGGAGAAGAGGAGGCTTAGAGAAGATATTATTGCACTCTACAACTACCAAAGGAGGTTGTAGTGAGGCTGGTGTTGATCTCTTCTCCCAAGTAACTAATGATAGGCCAAGAGGTAATGGCCTCAAGGTACACCAGGGGAGGTTTAGATTGGACATTAGGAAGAAGTTCTTTACTGAAAGAGTGGTCAGGCATTGGAACAGGCTGCCCAGGGAGGGGGGGGGGACACCATCCCTGGAGGTGTTCAAAAAACGAGTAGATATGGCACTTCGAGACATGGTCTAGGGGTCAGGGAGATGTTGGACAAAGGTTGGACTTGATGATCCTGGAGGTCTTTTCCACCCTAAATGATTCTATGATTCTATTCTATGAAATTATTTTCCCTGTGGAAATGACCGCTGCTGCTGCAAAGACTGTAAAGTTTTTGCACTCTTGTTGTTCAAGGAACAGTTCTATCTGAGACTAAAACTGGCATATCAAAGTGGGGGATTTTATTATTAACCTGATGTTTATGTTCAAAGTGAGATTAAATTAAGATTAAGACTTCACAGACATAGCTCATAAATTCTTCAGGTTTTATAGTATCTTTGTGTTACTCTTGCAAGGTCAGACACAGTGATTTGGATTTTCTTCTGGTACCACATGAACCACAGTAGTTTATACAAGAGCAGAGGCATCCAGAACTACAACTCCTCTAGAGGAAGTAATGATGCAGTACCTTTTGATTTTTAGTTATCACTCTGCACAGTAACTTTAGTATTAACAATAGCGTTAATACCTTATTTTACACAGTATTTTTTATTTCTAGAGCTCAAGCAGCTTCAGAGGAAAGTCACAGCAATACTAATTCTGCATATGGGAAACAGATTCCTACATAGCTACTAGAAATATGTAACCAGAGAGCTAGGGAAGGCTGGGTAGGTTAATTTCTGGACTGTTACTCAACTCAGGAGACAATCAGGGCTGCACAGCTCCCAGTAATTCAACTGAAATAAGGTAACATTGGGTTCACCATTGAACAAGGGGTGCTGCCAAGAAACAAACACATTGGCCACAGCATATCAGTTCATTAGCACATGCAAATCGTGGACCTGTTCATGCAGTCCTAGTAAGCAACTGCATGTGCATTTGTGCACTTGTCTTCTCAAAAAAGATGTACCTTCTATTGTGGGCTTCCTCCTAAACCCAAAGATAGTCACCTGACTCCAAGCCAGGCCTGTATAGCTTAGACACATTGTACTCTAAATACAATTGTGGGGCATCAATGAAGTACTGTCTGGAAACTGCAATAATGACAGGCAAGAGCCTATTTCCTCAAGGCAGACATGTCAGAGTTGCAGTTAACAAGGGACTAAGTCACCAGTTCTTATCCCAAAATCACATTCCCTATAAAAAAAGAAAAATAAATGAGAATCAGACCTGATGAATCTGTTTCTTTACCATAAATATCAAAGAAATATCACAGTGGTACACAGGCTTTAAGAGTAGCAGAAGAGTCCCCTGATACCTAACAGAGTCCATCTACAAAGTGCTGTTAGGAACATGGTCTCTCCCTCCTAGAATTCACTGTTCATCTCACTTATCACTGTGGATCTACAGTACAATAGGAGTGAAGTAAGTTACATCAGCTACAGCCAAGATCTCCAAAATCACATCTCTGTGTCTTAATCATACAGCCAATCCTTCATTCTATTGTGTGCTGAGTGGCACCAGCCTTGGGATTTGTACCTATCCTTCATAAAAGCCTCTTGTGGTTGTTGTTACTGAGCTTGTTACTCTGGCTCCCAAAGACACGGGCAGACTGCTAGCTGTGAATTCTTCTTCCAGATCACAAATAACATGATCCTGGCACACGTGCCAGGTAACGCGAGTATGTGGTCTTCCTGTAGGAAATTCATTAGTAACTGATTACACGTTTCCAGCTGCAGTGCTCAGCACATCCTGAGAACTGCGCATTAGGACATTAGTCCCAGACTAGGGAGCTTTTTTTTCTCCACCACGTCATGCCTTCTACAGCAGGAATGAGCCTTACAGATACTGATTTCCTTTGCAAAAAGAAAGAAAGAAAGTAGTAAAATGGGACCTACATGTGTCACATTTTCATTGAAAGTGACAAAGTGAGATCACCTACTGGGGCAGGCGATGTACCCATCTCTTTAATTTTTCAGCAGTTTATGAAGGTAATTGGCTTCAGAAAGGTTAAGCAAAGGGAGAAAATCCCCAGAACCTGGCAGTGGTCGCTAATGAATACAGTCTGAAGGGGCTCACTGCTGCTTTTCCAGCACCCCCTGTAGCTCTGCCATTTACTACTTGGGCGATTACAACACATCTCCAAGCAAGTGGTAAGGAAGCCTATTAAGGGTCATTACTCAGTCTTAAAAAGAAGTAATTAGAATGAGCCCCCAGTAGCACTGGTATGTGTGGACAGCTAGCATCGAGTGACAGGCAGGTGCTGCCATCCCCATGGGCTACATTCAAACAGCTGACCACCTGTAGGTAGTAGCTAGAAAGTAATTACTAGTCATTAATAATCCATAGGTTTGGTGTTCCACCATTATCTGAGGAGTCCCAAGTGCCTGGAAGGACTTAACTGAACCTCATAGCTTTAAGGAAGGTAAATACTGTTCTCATTATTATTTTGCAGTTAGGAAAATGAACAGCATAGATGTCATGGTCAGCATTACAAGGAATCACTCAAAATTTAAGAGTAATCAGACCTTCTGAGCTTTAACAAATATATCAGCTTAAGACTGATGATTTTGAAAAAGATGCACAAAATAAGGAACTCAGATACTCCTATTCTCATTTCAGAGGCTGATGTTTAAAATTCCAGTTGCTGTGCCTAGCTCAAAGTCATGCAGTAACTTAATGGTCAGAACGTGAAAGGACCCAGAAGTACTGGCTTCCAAAAGGACCAGCAGATCCTAGTCTGAAATTTTTGGCTGCACAGCAGCCTTTTTATCTTCAGTTTTATAGAAAAAAAGAAGGAAACAAGGGTCTTAGATTTTTGTACAAAAGCTTGCTTCTAGTCCCCTTCCCCAGGAAAGGGCTTTGCACGTGCAAACCGCAGGGCAGTACTACTAAAGCACTGCTTTTTCCTAAGAAAAGTCCCATGAGTACACAAGAGTGATGGTGACAGCAAAATCTCATCCACACTCTTACTCTCTGTTGCAGGTAATTTTCAGTGACAAAAATGAGATCACTTTCTAAAGCTTTAAAGTAAACAAGGGCAATTCTGCCTGGGGGAAAAAAAGTCTTATTTTTTTTCACTGAGGTTTTTGGTAAATTGAGCCTCTGAGAATTTCCTGCGACGGTATGTGTTGAAATGCAAAATGGAATAGATTTGCTGAAAGCAGCAACTAAGCAGACCATTTGAAAGAAGCATCTCACCTTCCTCACTGCACATACTGGAACTTTTAATGCTTGCTGGTGTTGGTAACAGCCCTAATTTTGATCCATGAGGCCAAGGGGAAAAACTTGAAAGTTCTCTTCTTCAGACACTACTGACAACCTGCCCCACCAGCTACTGTAGTTTCTATGGATACTTCAAGACAGTCAGATATTTGTATTTCCCAAACTCCCATCTTCACAGCAGTCCCTACAAGCTCAGAATCAAGCTCAGGAGGACACTAGCAAAGTAATGGGGAAGCCCTCAAGGCAGCCTGGGTATCTTGAGCAATACACAGCTAACCAGGCCATGTGGCCGTTCTGACATGCTCCTTGCTACTGGATGAGCAGTGTTGCCATCTCAGAGTTGTTGGTCCCTTTCTTGGGCCAAAAGAATGACTGCTGGTCCTCTAAGTCCCGAATTTCTGGGAAAGGAAGGTAAGTATAGCAGTAGTAGCACAAGTGCCTATGAAGTCTTCACCTTTGTACATTACTGCATGGAAGGAAGCCTAGCAAGCCACAGCAGGGCTGTTAGCCCTTTTCCACCTCTTTGTTCTTTTTCTCATGCTGTTCGAGAGCTCAGCAAAAAGCCATCCAAAAAAATAACAGTCTACCTGCTAATGATGGAGTAGAGCTAAGTGTGTTTATCCCTTGCCGTCCTATCCTGATGCAAGAGAAGCACCTACTAGGGGTGGCCTGCAGAAGTTGACTGAAAAAGGGTCCTGTGATCCTTTACTGAGGTACCCGCCAAACTAATAACCAATTTCAGTGATGGTGCTGTGACATGATCTTGAATGCAGACCATGACGAGCTGGCTGCAGAGCCAGGCCAAACACTGTGGGCACACTCCCAGAAGGGGCATTAGAGCTTGTGCTTGGCTAGTTTTCTTTCAATAGGCAGCTCTGAAAATTGCCTGTGATTTTCACAGCCAGTCCTATTAATAAAATCCTGCTCAATACTGATAGGTCATCTGTTCTGAAATCCTTTTCTTGATAATGAAGTTCAACAAGGGCAATTGTTAAGTCCTGCACCTGGGGAGGAATAACCCCATGCACCAGTACAGGTTAGAAGTTGATCGGCTGGAAAGCAGCTTCACAGAGAAGGACCTGGGAGTCCTGGTGGACAAGTTAACCATAAGCCAGCAGTGTGCTCTTGTGGCCAAGAATGCCAATGGTATCCTGGGGTGCATTAAGAACAATGTGCCCAGGAGATCGAGGGCGGTCATCCTCCCCTCTAATCTGCCCTAGTAAGGCCAATCTGGAGTACTGTGTCCAGTTCTGGGCTTCTCAGTTCAAGAGAGACATGGAGCTACTGGAGAGTCCAACAGAGAGCCACAAAGATGATGAGGGGACTGGAACATCTCTCTTACAAGGAAAGGCTGAGAGATCTGGGTCTGTTTAGTCTGGAGAAAAGAAGACTGAGAATTGATCCTATCAGTGCTTATAAATATCTAAAAGATAGGTGTCAAGAGGATGGGGTCAGATTCTTTTCCATGGTGTCCAGTGATAGCAAAAGGGGCAAAATGGACACAAACTAGAACACAGAAAGTTCCATCTGAACATAAGAAAAAAATTCCTTACTGTGAGGGTGATGGAGCACTGGAACAGGCTGCCCAGAGAGGCTGTAGAATCTCCGTCTATGGAGACTTTCAAAACCCGCCTAGATGCATTCCTGTGCAACCTGATCTAGGTGAACCTGCATTAGCGGTGGGGTTGGACTAGATGATCTCTAGAGGTCCCTTCCAATCCCTTCCATTCTGTGATAAGTCTCTGGAAGGCACGAGCCAGGGCACAAGGGCTCTCAGGAGTCTCAGCCAGCTCTGCAGTGAGGCCATAACCCAGGGCATGCTGCTACCAGCAGCTCAGTTCCTGCAGTGTGAGAGGAACAGGGGAAGGAGGCTGGTCACCAGCCCATTGCTACCAGAGGGCAGGACTGCAGGGCACCAGTCTGCTCAGCAAGGGGATATGCAAGGAAACAAGGACTGAGACAGCAAGGAGAGGAAGAAACCACAGAAGGAAATTGAACAGAATGTCCTAGGGCAGGAGTCCTAGGTGGGCACAGGTAAGGAGGAGAGGAGGTGGTTTAGGAAAGGCAACAGGATGATGATGAAGGAAGAAATAAGGATAGATGGACAGGCAGCCCTTGCCACCCAGAGCAAAGGACAACAGGAAGTCCCTTGCAGCAGTCAGCCCTGTACTCCTGCACGCAGGCTTCAGACAGAATTTCCATTGCAAAGCTCTCTCTCACGCACACACACTCCAGAATGGGCTTCACCGCATGAAGACTCAAAAAAAATATAAATATTGCCATTTTAAATTTCACTTTATGATGGAAGCGGGGGAGAAGTCAAGATTTGAAAACCTGAGGTAGCAACACTGACTATATTGCCATTTGCTGTATGGTTTGCAGATGCAAAGAGGGCTGTTGTGGGTGAAGATGCTGAACAGCTCTGAAAAACATCTAACAAACTTTTGCTTCTCTATGACAAAACCAGATATATTGGTGAATATACCAAAAAACATGAGCGTATTTTGTTTTCCACCAAAACTATCACAGAAAAGATTTTACAAGCTTTTTTCAGATTTTTTTGGGGAGAAAAACTCCCAAACCACAGTATTCATTTTCAAATGATGAAAGAAATGACACTTTTCAAATGAGTTTTTGAAGAATGTTTTAATGTAAAAAACTTCTCCTTTGTCATCTTCCCCCATCCCAAAAGCCTTGTGAAAAATATTTTTCTCCTTGTACTGTAGATGTTCTCTTCTCTATGATTAGAATTTTCATTATGTAGAAAAAAGTGCTTTTCTGTAATTTCTCCCAATGGCTGCAAAAAGCAAACATATGCCCAACTGAAGCAATAAAAATGGAAAATTAAAACTTTTTTTTTTTTCATTGGAGGTAAACTGAAACACAAATTTGGAAAATGTAACTTCAGTGAGTTAGATTGTTCCAGTGGGAAAAAACCCTATGTCTCTGGTAATTCCTGAAAAAAGTGTAAAAATAATAATTTGACTGATTCTGAGAAATTCAGAGATAGCAATTTTCTGAGTTATCGATCTAAATGCCACTCCTGAAACAAGAGTTGAATTCTGTCCCCTTTGCTTTCTGAGCTCTAAGTTTTCCTGAACAACTAAGACAACTATGAAATTACCCTAAAAATCAAACAAAAAAAGGCAAACTAAAACATCCAAAGAGCTCCTTCCCCTGCTCCCCTAAACTCACAAAACCCCACAAAGCAAAGCAACCCCTCTCTCCAAGATCACCACACAGTCCATGGCCTCTGGATGGCACAGTCTGGAAGAACACCATGCACTGAGGCATGTTGGCTGTACTTTCCTGTCTACCCAACAGTATACCAAAATCCATTGGCTACTGTCAGCACACCTGTAACAGGAGTGACCTTGGCCCTGCCTAGGCTGGGTTGAGCGGAGCTACGAGCTTGCTCCTGGGGCTGCCAGGCTCCTCCAGCTCTGCACAGCCAGAGCTCCAGGCTCTCCACGCTGCCAGTCACTCATAGCACTGACTTGATCTCCCCATTCTTCAGTTACAAAGTAATTGTGCGCATGTGTGTGTATATTCAGATATTTGTGTGTGCATATGCCTCCCTCCCACCAGAAGCCTAACATACAAGGAGCCAATTGTCCACTGAGGGACTGCTACTAGAGAAGTCAACCAAACAATAAATAACAACATTGCTCTTTTCTGTACTAGCTTTCTCCATGAAATACAGGCCTGTGATGTCCTTCATATTTCTATTTATTTATTTATTTCTAAACAGCAGAAGGATGTCTAGTCATTTTCTTGTTTCAGTATTCTTCAGCTCTAGTTAATTTCACAGGCCAGGGAACAGAGACGATCCTATTCTTCCACTGAACCTGTCTCAATAGGATTCTTTCCACCCTATTTCCCAGATGCACGTTTGATTTTTCTAATGTTCTCCCTGATACAATAATCCTTCAGCTCACTCTGGTTTAAATTGCCTCTTTTGAGGCTCTCATCCTCCCCACAGCAGAGCTGGAAGGCAGGAACTGAGGATCCCTGTTCAGAGACAGCCCCCTGCATGTTTCTTGACTGTGCAGGCTAACAGAGGCTCTGTTGTGCTCTGCACTGATAGAAATGTACCAACTGAGGGAGTCAAAGGCAGAGGACAGACTCATATTATACAATGTTAGCGCTATCAAAATACAGCTGGGCCTAAAGAGCCTATTCAGAAGCTCTAGATTGTGCTTAAAAAGTAAATAAGGTGTCTCAAGCACAGCTGCCTTGAAAATGCAGCTTAGTGAAACCATTAAGACTGTTTTACAGAGTAGCATAGGAAGCTGAGCTTGTTCTCTTAGTTTCCTTATGCACCAAAAGAAAAATGGAAGAGAATAAACTTCAAATACTGAAGCTGCACATTTGGTTAACAACTAGACAAATACCATAATGGTATTTTGCCCAAAGCCAGAGGGATGCAACTTATTTGCCCTAGATGATGCAAATTAGGGCTACTTTTAAAGTCTGTTACTAGGTGTGAAAGTCACCCATGCAAACAAATCTAGCACAAGGGCCTCTGCACCACTCCTATTCCAGAAAAGCACTTTATGGTCCCTACTGCTGTAACTCTATAACCCCTTCCCCTGAGAGCAAAGGTGATGAAATGTATGGACTCTGACCAGAAAAGGGCTGGAGGGAGGGGAAGAAAGATGCTGTCATCTCTACCCAGTCCTCATGTTTCAAAGTGCCACTGCAGAACGAAAAATCTGAAGGTGCAACAGCCCAAAGCAGCAGCACTCAATTCTTACGGAGCTGTCTCCCAGAATAACAAGATAGAGACAACCATAACGGTGCCAGGCTCTCATGGAGAAGTTGTGAGAGCTCTGAACTAAGCTACCACAAGTGACCCAGGGACAGCACACAGCTGGCTGGCTCTGGAAGCCACAAACTCCCTGCTTCCTCCCAGGAAGAATCTACTCCTGGCCTGTTTGGCCAATAGACTTTATCAAGGCAGGGATGTGACAGAGAAACAAGTCTTTGCAGAGAATTCTACAGAAACTTTATTCTTCATTAACTTTTCTATAATGATTTCTCTCATTAATCACTTTATTATTAAATCTGAGAAGAATTTTTATGAAGTTGGGTAGGAAGGATAATTACTATTGTAGAACAATTGCTGCATATTAAATTGAAAATGAACAGTCCCCTAGAACTGACAAATAAAGAGCCTATCCTTTCACTTCAACATGTGTGCCCAGAAAAAAAAACCAAAACACACTACTGTGGCAGGACAGCTTCTTCCTCAGTCTGCTCAAATCATCACAGTGGAGACATTGCTGTTGACCTTTTGGGGCAATACCACAGCAAGCATTTTAGCTTGTTTTGAAATCTTTGGTTCTTGTGACAAATTTTTAGCTGGAGGGTAATGCAAAAAGAGACAAGCTCACCAAAAAAAAA
>VYZX01013457.1:92074-103686 GCA_013401335.1 Brachypteracias leptosomus
CTTTATACTCATTGTTCCCTTTATTCTGTCTGTGTTTTAGCCCTTGGCTCATGAACACACATGGATAAGATGTCCTGCTGAGTCAAGGCATTTTCATGGCTTCAGGTGCTTACCTGCATTTGTCTCTCTGCTTGCCCAGGAGCTACCCTTTTTATGTTGCCTTAATTGAGTTGGGGCATATGCTCTTTATTAAAAAACCTCCATCCCACCTAAGGCAAAGGGCANGGACCACAGTCCAACAAGGCCTTTGGTTAAGCTGTGCTAAAGATTCAACATTGAATAAAGCTACACTGGCTCATACTAGGAGAGGATTTGGCACAAAGGGGATATAGGTAATCCTGCCCTGCACGCACACAAATTTATTAGCTTGGCACTTTAGACAAAATTTTGAGTCCTTGGCTCAGTGATGACATCCTCAATCAGAAGTCCCCTCTCTCTTGACAATACTTACTGTCCAGCATCTTCTATCACTGGAGCAGGACAAAGTAAGTAAGTATCATGAACAAGGGTTGGCTTTTCATCTGAAAAGAAATGAATGTAACTGTCAAGAATGAAAGAAAGAAACTGTTCCAAGCAGGCTATCCCCTAGAGACACACTGAAACCAATGAGAGCAACAGACAGTTGAGAAGGCTCAGCAGTAATCTTGCACTCCTCCAACACTGAAAGTAGATAAGCAGAGGCATAGGAGCAGATAAATGACTGCTGCAACCACATCTTAGCTCTGAATGTGGCTACAGTGCTAGTCCAGAGAAAGACTGGTTCACAAAAGTCAAATGCAAGTGAATTAGGGACCAGTAAAAGCTGCCAGCTTATTTAAACCTTAGTGACTTGATTACTCTTTCTACCTAACAAAAAAATTAACTTGAGCAAAACCAGACATGAGAGTTGTTCTTTCATGCTTGACCGTCCCCAAACACATCCAAAGACAATGCTTATTTCCCTGTTTTGGCAGAGATTTGACCATGGAAATCATAGTGATATGTTTTAGGGAAAGCCTGAGGAGAAAAAAAAAAGACAGCACTCACTGTGTGAAGTCTAGTCAAGGTGCCAGTGCACTAGGGACAAGGAAGAAAAAACCCAAAAGATTGTCTGCTTGCTATACCACAAGATACAAATCCCTGGCAAAGGGCATCTGTAAGTGGAATGAGAGCAAGACCACCAGAGTTTATTTAATACAGCCTCCACGTAGACAAGCAGGATAGGAAATGAAGGAGCAATTCATGTGCTCCCTCTTGTGAATTCAGTGCTAGGGAAGGCACCAGTCCGACCACGATGGGATATGAAAGCCTCTAGTGTGTTCAGCCAACAAGGGTAGCATATACAAAAAAGGAGCAAAGCTCCCCTCCCCATGCAATGCTTCATCCTGCCAGACATACATGGCTTCTTGGGAGTAAGAGAGGACTGCTGAGAAACTGGACACTCAACCTTTTTTGGCTATTCAGTCCTTTGCCCGGCTGCCAAGACAGCAAACAAAAGACCCTGTTTAGTACAGCAATGACGAGGAGTTTCCATGTTACATGCTCACTGCAACGAGACCAGCAACTGGTGCCAGAGAGGGATGGAGCAGGCCTGGGAAGGCCCTGCTTTATGGTGTCTTATTTCTTTTTAACTGGCAATGAACAAGGGAGCAGGGAACAATTTTATTCCTCCCTCTTAAAACCTGATACCCAGTCCTCACTGACAGTATGAATCACCCATGTGCACCATTACAATGATGCTGAAATTCATTGTGCAGCAGCACACCTCATGTAAGCCCTCACAACACAATACCCACAGGTCACACGATTGATTAAATGTGTTTCAAGCTTCTGTTAAGTGTTGAACCCTATTCAGCTCCCCCAACATCCACTGCAAGGACTCCCCCAACCTGGAAGAGAGATGAGCTGTGTCACCTCTGCCAATCATGAGATGACACTGCCACAGGGGGCACTGGAATCCATCAGCCTGCAAACTTACTGATAGTAAGGCTGTCGTTGAGCTTGAAGCTGCAGAGTACCTGGTCAATATTTCTTGCATGATAAAAGCCGTTGCCTCTTACCACAACTTGAAAAGATTCTGTAAGTAAAATACAGAAAAGTAATGAAAAATAGTTCAAATACAATGTTTTCTTCCAGAGTGATCTTAATTACAACGTGACAATGGATGTTCTCTGCCTTATGCCTGAAACAAAACATTCACTGACTGTCTCAACATTAAGCAGCAATGGTCTAGAGTGCTATAGTGGCACTAGTGCTTCACAGAGCAACATTCATCTCAAGGTTGCTCCCACAGGCATCCCATTGATCCCCAATGCCTTAACTGAAGATGCCACAGCAATACTGTGAACCTGACGTGGCTGACATTATCTCATGCTTCCTCCACGGCTTTTGGGCCGGACACCTTTGCTAACCATAAGCACCAGTCCTTCCTCCTATCTACACAGCAGAGGGCACTTGGCTTTCAGCAGCAGCTCTGTTCAGACAGATGTAGACAAGCAGGACTTCCCACATAACCTCCGTGAATCAGAGAGGAAGCTTTTGATCTGGTACAAGTCCTGAAATATACAACCTTTTAGTCCAGATAAGAACTGAGCCTGTGCATGGCCCCTCTAGCATCTGCTGTGCATGGAAACAACTGAGAACCCAGGGGCTGCAATTTTCTTTGTGCTTTTTCCCCCAAACCCCTGTCCCAGCAGCACAAACCACCAGTGGCACAAAAAGAGACCTGTCACATCAGAAACACTGTCTGCTGGCCAGAGCAAGTGCTCCTAAACCCACCCTTCAGCTGCTCTCAAATTCTGTTGGTTCAGTCCTGTTGGAGAGAAGGAGGTATGGGGGACACGACCTGTGATATTTGTCATTACTGTGATAAGCAACTGTGATTTGTTCATTCAAGCAGGAAAAGCATTGTCAGTTTTTTCAGCCAGCCTTTCAATGGTCTTTTTAGTGACAGAGCAGTTTCACATCTGAGTAAAGCCAACCTAGGAATGCTGCTGTCAGAAATGAGATCCCAACCGCACATGCCCTCCACTGTTGGCACCACTGATCATGTTGCAGCGCATTGAGCTTTCTCTCACACCTGAAAAATAATGCTCTGTTTCTTGTCATCAGTAAGGTCATCTGCCAGGATAAGCATCTTCTGGAAACAGCAACATGCAGGAGGAAGGAAAGGCCAAAGACAAGTTCACCTGATGCTAACACAACTTACATCTACCGTGAAACTCACTCGAGTCAATATACCCATGACAGTTAAAAATGGGAAAGGTAATTTGAGGAAGAGTGTATTAAGAAGCCTGGTTTGGTTTCTCAGCTTCTCCACTGCAAGCTTTCTCAGTAACCTATATGGGTGTCCTTAGAGCTCTGATAACAGCACAACTGTCTGCTGCTCTTCCTTCCTTTTTACTTTACACAGGTAGAGCCCAACACAGAGCCACAGTCTCCTTCCTCTTGAGGCCAGTCGAGGAGGCCTAGCCAAGCTAGGCACAAGATGCACCAGAAGAAATGGCAAGGGAAAACTGCCTCTAGGTCACAAAATGCATTGTAGCTGCTACACTGACCACAGAGAGAACATCTTTAACACAGGCTGGTGGAAACACACTACAAATTTGTTCTGTTCTAAATGTATTTTTGAAAGTTGCTTTGATGCTACATGCAAGAAGCCAGCTGAGACTCAGGGCACACAGCAAGGGAAAACACAGAAGCTTCACTTTCTCACATAAGTCTCCTGCTTTAGCTGAATCCTCCATACAGCTTGCTTATACCTGTTGAGCAGCATTTGAGACCAGCCCAATACCATGGGAATACCAGCACAACACAGGGCCCATTAATCTTCAAGGTACACATAGAAAAATAAGAATAAACTGCATAGATCTTCACTAGTAGCAAGTAAAACCATGAACAAGTCCACATGCATTATTAATTACGTTTTGACCAACACACTAAACATGAGAGGAAAACAATGTTGACAGGATTGAGGGGAGCAGGACTTAATTTTCAGTGATATGAGATCTGGCTTTTGATAAAATTTCTTATGATGCACTGCCATATTTTGGAGGAAGGACTTGTTACTGGATAACAACTTGTTACTGAATAACACTACATGAGACTCAAAGGTGGCTGAAACACATACTTAGTCCACCTGCTCTTCGCTATTACGTTACTGCAAGGCAAGCTAGCATGAGGATGTGGAAGTGCTTTAAATTCTCTGTGCAAACAGCATGTTCCTGCCAAAAACATTCTCACTGTATTGATGTCTAATGCAACTCTGGGAGAACTGGACAAGGGCATGCACAAGGTGTGCTCAAGCACTAGAAACACTCTGGTTTTCCTCATGGTAACTTTCTCTTAGAGCAGTGCTCTGAAATGACACAGGCTGCACAGAACATGGGAATCTGAGAAGATATTTTGGGAGGAGGAAAAAGAAAACATCAACTGGAGTCCATATTAAAGTGAAATACATGCTTTGGCACTTTGCTGAAGAAAGATGATCCAATTTGAGACCTCACTGAGCACATCAAGAGCCAAACACACAAAGATAGCTTTAAGGGAAGAGATATACCACCAAAATGATCAGGGGAATGGAGCATCTCTCATATGAAGACAGGCTGAAAGAGTTGGGGCTGTTCAGCCTGGAGAAGAAAAGGCTCTGGGGGGACCTTATAGTGACCTTCCAGTATCCTAAGGGGGCCTACGTAAAGGTGGGAGAAGGCCTATTCAAAAGCGTTTGTAATGACAGGACACGGAGTAATGGTTTTAAGCTAGGAAAGGATAGATTTAGGATGGACACTAGAAAAAAGTTCTTTAACATGAGGGTGGTAGATTACTGGAATGGGCTGGCCAGGGAGGTGGTGGAGGCCCCATCCCTGGCGTCATTCAAGGTCAGGCTTGATGGGGCTCTGAGTGGCCTGACCTAGGTAGAGATGTCCCTGCTTGTGTAGGGAGGTTGGACAAGATGACCTCTAGAGGTCCCTTCCAACCTAAAACATTCTATGATTCTATTCTATGATTCCTTGTTCCCACTGGGGGTGGGGGACACTTCTTTAAACAAAAATGGACTGTAGGTCAGATTCAGCTGCTTCTTACTCCAACAAGTATCTGGAGTTACTCTAAGTCTGATTCATGCCATGAGCGATTCCACATCTAACCCTGCTGATACGCTGAGAATTATTCTTGATGAGCATCTCTTTTTTTGCCAGCAGAGTTGAGAGTAACAGATGAGCCCTGAGGACAGCTGGGCCTCTGCCCATTCACCAGAACTACCTGCCTGGGACCACACATTACTCCATATTTGCTTGTAGCCAGCCCACTCCACAGCAACCTGAACACCCAGCTAAGTTGATAATTTCTTCCCCCTCCTCCCCCCCAATTAAAATTGAAATTGCTGAAATAAAATTGCACTTAGTTCTTTAGGGTTTTTTCTCCCCTCTCCTGAATTAAATGGTCTTAAACGGCAGCAACCACAAAGGCTTAATTGATACCCATTTCACTGGCTTTAAAAAGATGCAGTGAGTAAGAGACTTTGAACACAAAACATCAAAGGTAAAATCTACATCTAGAAGTTCAGTCTTGCCAAGACATTTCACCTCTCCTGCCCTTCTTTTCACTGTCACTGCTACTTTGCACAGTCAGTCATGAACAACTGACTGGGTAGTAACCTGTACACCACCACAAGCCAACAATACAGTTTCAATACCAGACTTGCGTGGAAATGCAAACAGCTGGTACTGGATTTGGTTGTTGCTGCTAAGAAGCCTGCCCCTTTGGATGCTCCGGAGCATTAACATGTTCTGGATGATGGTCTGTAGAAATGGCTAATTCCATTTAATTTTGCGCCCTGGCTTTGGCTGCGTCCTTTTCTTCCTTAGTTACTGTCAGATCATAGATTGTAGCTTTTGACAAGACAGCAAAGGGAAAAAGGTCAGCACTGAAATAACCGGGCAGCGCTGGCAGCGAGATGGTAGGTTGAAGCTGGTGTGCGGTGGCTGCGCTGTCGGCTTCGCTTCTGTGATTCTGCTGAGAAGCTGACGTCTTGCATCCACACCTGGTAGTTGATGTGGCCAGTAGGATGCCACATCCAACAAAACCTTTCAATCACATCTGCGTACTGTAAGCATAATCAAAGCAATGATGCTGTCAAACAGGATATAAGGCACCTCCAACTCTGCACTGATAGCCTGTTTACAGGCTGCACGTCTTGGTCACTTTAAATCAAAGGAGAACCCAACTACGTTGCTCCACACTGGGGACAATGAATTTGCAGGGTCAGAAAGCATTAAGCATCAGATAGCTGCCACAATGTGACGAGATCAATTTGTAAATGGACTTGCCAGATAGCTTCGTCACAGAGAGCCAGAGTCCCAAATGGAGTTGTCACCACATGGAAATTGTTTCATCAGCATTTTACTAAACCTCTGGCAAGCAAAAAATGAAGATGAGATCACCAGTAATCACTAACACAGTAGTAATTATGAGTTGCAAGAACAGTTGCAAGGAGTGGGTCAGATTCTGCTCTAAGCCCTGATCACAGATGGCTTTCACTGAGCAACACAAAGCCCTCATGATCTCATTCCAGATTCTAAAAATTAATAATAATGTTAAATAAAGGCCAAATTGATTATCACCTCCTCAGATAAGTTTCATAAAAAAGCATGGACAGAGACAGATTTCAAGGCTGTAAACAAGCAAGCTTCTTTGCTGGAGAATGCAATGATATATTGCACTCTTTCAAAAATTCTACTATTTTTTGATCAAAATTTTTAAGTGTAAATTTCAATGATTTTTAAAACCCCAAAATTTCCTAACTTAGGAATAAGGAGGAGGAATGTTGCATTTCTAGAAAATGTTCTGATTTTCAGCCAGTTCTAAATACAGATGTATATTTTTTTTTATATAGGATTCAACAGCTATATATCTTACCTATACATTGTCAGCAAACTATATTAGTAATTATCTAAATTTAAAATGCATTAAAATTCTGAGATTACTTCAGTCTTCGGTACTTTTTGTGTTAAAGTCCAAATAAAGTACTTTAAAAAAAAAAAATAATAAAAAAATCACATTACCGATAGAGTAGAATTATATCTGACTGTCCAGTGAACTGCATTCAGGATGTGAATTCACACTACCATGAAAAAAGTTGTTCAATCACAGGAGATTCCTTTTAGGAGACAGTAGTGAACACAGCTATAAAGATGAACCTCTGGCAATGTTGAAGTGGGATAATAAAAGGATAAAGCCAAGCACAAGTGTAAATATTTGCAGTCTTATGCTGCAAAACTTCTTGCAGGTGTTCATTTCAGGCTTGCAGGACTGGAGTCATAATAAAAGCTATTACAGGCCGAATTCTTGATGCTAATGACTACTTAACCCACAACCACAGCATGCACCATTTGGAGCTGCAGTTTTGGCTTCCTCTTATTTTCAAGCTCCACACTGCTATAAGCAAAACTTCAAGTACGTGAGATCCAAGACTTCACACCCTGTCAGGCACTTTGTCATGTGCCAGCCTTTGCTGGCTAGCTTTGTCAACAGGGACAGAACAAACCTCAGAATTTAAGTGAAACAACTGCCAATAGTTTGCTTAATCAGCAGCAACACACAGGAAGTGGTACTGTCTGATTTATATTGGTTCGATTTGAAAGCTACAAAGACCCTGATGCAAGGGATTACAGATGCAAGTAATGCAACTTTATTTTTTTAAAGGAGGGCAAACTATTTCTAAGTGTGTTTGTGTATTTTTAATCACATTTGTAATAAACTAGTTACCTAGCAAGCTTGACAAAAAATGAAGTGGTTTGAACTCAAGTCAGGAACCAAACTGATTCTTTTTGAAAAAGAAATTTTACTTTTTGCTGAAATATATCAATTTTTGAAAAGCCAATTTTTTCTTATAAATTTATTTTCTCAAATACTTTAGAAAAATATTTTCAAGCTTCCATTTGAAAAAATGGTTTCAAATTCAGCTTTCCAATATTCTTAACATTGTTCCAAACAATTACAAGAATACTACTGAAATCACACCAATTGCATTTAGCTACATGAAAATATGAGTGTTCCAATTTTTGGTCAACAGTAAAGCTTGCAAGAAGCTGTATGCCAGGTAATTTTTTGTGCAACAATAAGCAAGCAAAAAAGCAAAGAATTTATCACTAGGAAATAAAATAAGCTTTGAAACGTCAAAGCTTTAAAATTGGTTTTTATCAGCTCCACAAGGAGATTTTTAAAAACAAAATCATTCTTTTTTTGAATTTTTCCACAGAAAAGATTTTATCACAAATGTCTAGTCCACAATTATATATTTAGGAATAGTTCAAAAGATACAAGGATATTTCATTTTAAATTGAAGTACTTGGGGCAAGATCATATTGTGATCGACATATGTCAAGGAAGCGTGAACGATTTCTCTTCTCTGATATTTATTACATAAAAATAGGCAAGTCCAGGAAAAAAAAAAAAATCTGCTTTCAAGGTCAGCTTTCATGCATCATTGCTATTTTTATGGCTCATTTTTAGAGTGTATAAGCAAATGAACACAAGACAATAAACATCAGATCTAAATAATTATGCTGTAAACTGTACCTTCCAGCAAACTTATGGTGTCACTCTTACTCTGCTGCAATAGCCTCTTAAGTAGACAAAAACACAGCAAGTGAATTGCTAACATAAACCAGAACAAATCCAAGTTAAACATACTAGACATGAAAGGCATGAAGTACCCAACAGCTCCTCTGGTCATTCTTCATGTTTACCATGTACACTAATGGTTCTTTCACTGTGAATAAGTAAAACATTAGTACTTCGGAAAGCATGTCAGGTACCTTGGCCTATGCAGTTAATTATATCTGGTTCAACAAACCTGAAATTTCTTGTCCTAGCACATCCCAGGAACACAGTGTTTTCAGAAGTTTGTGAGATATCACCTCTAGATGCTAAAGCACCTCTGGCAGCCTGGATTTACATTGCTTCTGTCTGCTCCTTCTCCTGGATACTTTAAAAAGCTGCATCCTCAATTCCCTGAGTGGTACTGCAGTCAACTCTCCAAGCTGGCATTCAGCTGCAGCAGCTATGTGTTTAGCAGCACTTTTTTTTTTTTCCTCAAGTGAGAAGGAATATACGGGGCTTTAGAGCAACCCCTCAGGCCACAGCTAACACATCCATGGGCTTCAGCACCAGTACCACATTAGATAGTTACTGACATTTCATCATTGTCATTCAATTGCCTTACCACATGGTTCTTGTGGAAACTTACCTCCTGCACAAACGCTAGATGGTTCAGCTGCTAGGATCTCAATGCAAGATTTCTTGAGTATCTAGAAGATTTAGATAATGGGGTTTTTGACAATCATTTTTACCTATGCTTTATTAATGCAGGAAAGGGTGCCTTTTTCTGGGTTTCAGAATACCCAACTTACTGAATCAATTGTTCCTCTCAGGGCATAAAAGCCTCCCGTAACTGGAAAAACATGATCGATGCTGTCAGCAATTGTTGACAGCTGCAAATAAAGACAATCATAAATCATGAGGAAAATAATTACAGCTAACAAAACTGGGCCCTTTCATACTTGCTAGAAGACATCATACTGACACAAAATGATTTATGTCTCAGGTAATTAAATAAATACCTTCATCTGATGCTGTTACTTGTGCACTAGTATAACAGAAAAACAAACCAAGAAGAAAACAAGAAAAGTTACCTGAGTTTCATTGAAATCTTTAACTCCAACACAATAAACAATAGCTCCAAAGCTTCTGGCTCTGTTGGCCTAAAATAAAAAATTGCCATTAAGTGTAAAGACCTATAATCAGTGGAGCCAACAGTAAATGTCTGCTTTGACATAAGCTAGTTTGGGTAAACACAAAGGTGACTTACTTCTTGTTCTGCATAATAAAACTGAACATCTTGCAATTCTCCATCCGTCAGAGCAATAATCACACTAGCAGTCCGAACTCCTATATGGAGAATAGTTAACAGATTGCACATGTATGACACAAGATTCAGCAATGAAAAAAAAGTCTGAAGTGAGGCACTCCTTTTTGCTGACAACCACAAAACTGTAAGGCCAGACTCTCAGTCTGACTTGTATGGACTTCATTGGAGGTATACCAGCTGAAGCTGGTATAATAATAGCATGCAGTAGGCCAAAACCTGTGCACCTTCATATCACAAGCATCACTGAAGGGGGAGTACTGCTCTAACAAGGCTCACACACAAACTTTTCTGTTCTGAATAAAATATAGTACCCACCAAGATTACACCTAGGCCTTGTGTGAAGAAGCAGCAAAACAGATCCGCAGAAGAGAGGTTTCCACTCTTCTCTTGACAAGTATGTCTTTACACAAACCTTGTCCATACATTGTGGTAAGAGATACCTCTGCAAAAGGAGCTTTCCTGCCATCCTGTCTTCCCCTCCAGCAGACTTCCATGCAGCAACCCCACTGAACATGGCATAAAATGTTCGTCTATAGTGGGGGTTCAGTCCTACACTTCTTGAGCAACAAGAACTGTCAGCAAAGTTCATAGGAATTTTGAGTATGTGAAAACTTTAAGATCAGGTCCATTAGAGTAAATTCATGTCTTGTGATAAGACATTTCATATCCCACCTAAGCTTAAGTGAAAAGGTTGCATAGACTCGGGATAGCCATATATGTAATGCAGTACAGAATACAATGCTACCTAGAAAAATGCAACATGTTAAGATAAAATCAAATTAATATGCAAACTATGGTTCAAGGAACCACTCTGCTTCAATAGTTCTTAAGCAAAGTAACTAATACACATACTTTTTACTTTGAGGGAAGTACTTGTTGTTTTCTCAAAATAATCTGTTATAATTTCAAGTGTCTTTCCCCATACTGTCTGAAATTTAAGACTGATTAGTTCTGACAAGTTTCTTATGCCATGCAGTCCTTCCCATGTCATATCAGACCAACATAAATCTTAAAAAAAAAATAAAATAAAAAGACCTGCAACTTGGGGGGAAAAAATGCTTGGATTTTCATATTCATCTTTTTTTTTCTTCTACACAGCATGCTTGGAAAAGGCTGAATAAAATGGAGATATTTTATTTTCTTTTGAACCTATTTCTTCTCTGATATTTTAGCTTATGAACCCACATCTCATCTATTCCTTTCTACCTAATCAATCAATTACAGAATAGCTTATTATTTCTTAGTTATATGTTATGAAGGGATAAAATAGTTTTCAGTTTGACTTCTCAGGGCTCTATTTCAATGGCAGAAGTCCCAGAGTATCCAAGCAGAGCTGCTGCTGAAGACTCTACACTCACACCCTATTTCATTAAAAAAGGACTGACTCATTTCTCCATCTTCCGAAGGGATCATCAGCCCACATGTGATAACTCCACACCAGGGTGCAAACCAGGCAAGAATTTCAACTAATTAGGTCTTCGTTCGGCACAGACAAAATACACAAATACATTTCCCTCAAAATTTAGTGAAAATTTACATTTTAGGAACTTGGAATCTGATCCCAAATCATTTACACTGATGCAAAGACCTCAGTTGATTGCATTCGTACCTACACTAATGAGAACAAGGACTTCAACACACAAAGCAGACAGGGCTGAGTGCATCAGGACGGAAGGGTGCAGGAAAATTCAGGTATTCCTGTCCC
>VYZX01013457.1:110431-123109 GCA_013401335.1 Brachypteracias leptosomus
TCAACTCCTTACATCAGTAAAAATGTCCACCATCATCCAGCTGAGTCCTGGGCTTCCTCCCTGCACTCTCCCTACTGAAGAAGCCCATGAGCCTGACATTATCTGCAAAGTATCAAGCTGCACAAGACAAAGACCTCTGTAGATAGTGACCCCCAGCTTACAAGCAGTTCATGTACCCTTCCGAGTCAAAGTGGGATGGTGAGGTTTCAGCCGTCAGAGGTTATATAGTTCTCATGGTGAAGGAAAATGCAAAGCAATGAACAGCTGCTGTGGGCAGCTGGAGCACTGCAGAAAGTGTTTCAGGGCCTGTTTCTGCTACTGGTTCCGCTGGGGTGAACTTGGAGTGGGTCCAGAGAAATAGCACAACTTCCCCAGGTTCACCCCTATGCAACTGGGATCAGAATTAGTCCCAAAGTGAAAAAACCAACAGGAACCTTTCATTGCAAGTTTGCTCCTGGCTCCACAAGCTCTGTTCCCATTACACACAAGACAGAGGAGTCAGCAAACCACAACATAGGAAAGAATGTGCTCCTGGCCTCATCAGGACTCTGCTAGGAGGAGCAGCTGCTGCCGCTGCTGCTCTTTCCCTGAATTTCATGTTGCTACTACTTGATGGGAGGGGAAAAAAAGCAGGTCAATGAGCATTTCTGGGGGTGGAAGTGATGTAATTCCAAGCCTTGATTCTGCTTCTGCTTACTTTGGAGTAACTCCCTCTAGCTTAACAGAGCTCTATGTCAGTATAAAAGCATGTTAGAGTCATGCCTATCCTAATCTGAGGCATTTCACTGTTTGTGAAGACAACAAAGTGCAATATGAGCTGAAAACTTCTTCTTCTTTCCTAACAGGCTCCCAGATGCAGTGGAAGTTGAAGTCCAGAGAAATCAAGCAGCACAACCCTGGCATATGGGGGGCCACTCTCAGCTTAGTTACTTCAGCAGGCAAAATCCCAGAGGATCAATTATAAAGTGCCTGTCCTTACAGATATGGCATATGTGATTCACAGTTACAGCTAAACTCACTGTCAAGAGCCTATACAGATCAACTTAGTGTAATATACATCAGATCTGTAGCTTAGCAGTGAAAGTTAAAACCCAAGCACTACTCAAACAGTAAATATTTTTGTTACCACATGTACAAAGAAAGAAGGCAGCAAGACTCAAACCTCTCCTCCCTGCTCAAAGGGAGAAAGGGAAACCCCTTGAGGATACAGAGCTGGCCCTGCTTCTATTCACCCCCCATGCACATTTGCCTGTTACAGATTAGCTAAAAGGCAGCAATTTCAGAGATCCTGGAGCAAGAAACAGATCCATTATTACTGATGATGTGTTCAGCTTGAGTATGGTGTAAGGGGAGTACAAGACCCATTGACTTTGTCGGTTACCTAAGTCTCTATCCCCTCAAGCCCTGTATATGGCCCATTGCTCAGAAACATGGCACTTTTGTTATTTGGAGAGCTCTTTGTGGCTTAAATGACATTGTAGGCAACTGAATTCTTGCACATGGCTAATAACGGCTCCACAATAAAAGCAAGCCCTGGGGCATCTAGTTTGTTGTTTCAAACATGCAGTGTTCATCCAACCCCTGCTCCCTTCTGAACCAGTAGAACATTCAAAGTGACAAGAATTCTCCTCTCACAAACAATGCTTCTTGCAAGCATGGAAGGGACCCTGACTGGGTGATTAATCCAGGCAAGGAAGGCCTAGTTTATATTATCTGCTCCAAGGGCAATTAAAAACAGTGGCAGAGACAGACATTCTGAGACAGTCCTTGCTTCAGAGTACTTGTAACAACAACAGACAAGACAAGACAAGGGGCTGGAATGGGGAGAGGAAGATGCAGATAAGTAACTGGAAAATGGCTTTTAGTACTAGGCCAGCACCCTGAGCACAGGGCCCAAAATACTTGAATCCAAGAGGTTACATAATCAAACCCATTAATTTTATAGATAGCTTTTCTCTTATAAAACTACTGACAAAGTCTGCAGCAACATTACAGACTGCTATAAATCATGCCTCAAAACATTGTCATTTGCTTCTCCATTTAATCCACATCTTGACCATCTGGTGCTATAGCTCTAGCTACATCCCCAGGCAACAAAAAAGCACAAAGTAATTCAGAAGCCATGCTCAGACTGCACCCAACCATTTTAGATACCCCTGTAAAGCTCCAGAGCTGCTGTGAGCAGCATCAAGGCTGGAAGATCTGCTCTCAGCATCCCAATCCTCTTCATCACAACACAGGAGCAAAACAGGATGCTCAATCCCAGTCATGCTGCAACATTCTTAAAAGTGCAAATGATAGCCAGGAGCAGGGAGATACAACTCTTGAGCTGTGAATAATTCACAAGAGTCAATTAATCTTCTCTGCATTTGAGATTAAAAAGCTCAGTCCTACTACACCTCACACAATCTCACATTTCACACCAGCATTTGGCCTGCAAGCTCAGACAAAAGTAATGAAATTCTCAATCACTGAGTGCACACAAAAATCCTAGGTAAGTGGGGATCATACGGTTTACTTCCTTGGCTCAAGCCCCAAATAAATCACATTTAGTTACATGCATAAATAGACTGAAAATGGCAAGCTGCCATGGCTTTTTCTTCCCGTTAACAGTACACATTTTATGTCAAATAAACACTACCCATTAGCTTTGCCTTGTGTTTTATAAAGATTTTTTTTTCCTTGGGCAGAACGGAGGACAATTGGTTTTGTCAAATATTTTTTTCTGCCAAAAGGCAAATCTGGCAGAATAATATCACACAAAACACAAAAAAATAAAACCTGGTTCCAATAACATAGCTACATCTGAAGATGAATTAAAATTTGCTTTGGAACATTCCAAGAAATTATACCTGGTTTTAAGAAAACCACAGCACTAGCTGCGATATAACCACAACAAAGAAAGATGTAAAGGCAAAATACCAACAGATTATGTTTTGAAAACAATAAAGAATATTGCTTATGGGCAGTTGGAGAGTATGAGAGGTACCATGTAGATGATGTTGTTATATCATAAAGGGAGGGGAAAAAAAGTCAGACAGCAAAGTAGGAAGACAGATAAACACATGCATAGTAATCAATGCCCTCTAAAGAACAAAGTTGACACTTGGGTTCAGATAGCAGCTCCTCTCAATCTCAATAGGCAGCTGACCTGCATCAGGTCTGGCTGCAGTAGGTAGATATTCTTGCTTACAGAAAAGCATGTTCAGCAGCAGTTTAAGTCAGTCAATACAAGATTTTCAAATGCAATTAAGTTAGGTGACAGAATGTGTGTTCAGGCACCTATCTTTACCAGCAGTTTGATTTCCAACCACAACAATGTCACTAGCCACACTCCCCCCCTCCTCATGCACTGTGTAAAACCAGCACACAGAACCGCATCAGACCGAGACAGTGCAGAGAGTGAAGATGCAGAAATTCCCCTAGATCCAGCTCTATTCTAACACTCTTGGGCTGGGACTGTGCAGGTGTGGGAAGAGGCAGAGGGCTACAGTAAGACCCCAAGACAAAAAATACTTGCTCTCACTAGTGCTTGTAATTCATGAGTGCTAAATTCATTCAAGTAATTGGCAAGAAAATCATCCAGGAGGTGGGAGGAGGTCACAAAATGTGTTTACCAAACTCTTAGCTTGCTTTAAATATGGCATACTGTGAAAAAAATAAAAGGTATGTGAAGATCAGCAATTCACTATAGTTGCCTTAAAATCAGAAGAGCTGGGCCAGAGTAGCAGCTCTTGAAATGCCTTTTGTTCTGATGGCTTTTTGGCTTGCCTGAAGTGAATCAGGAAGTATTGACCTGTTTCCTTTCTGACACCTCCCTTCCCCACAAAACTGACTTTTCAAGGGGAAGTTGGGAAGAGAGACACAGAACCTCCACTCCAGGAAGAAGATGGGAAAGAGTAGCTAATTTCCCATCTGTTGTGCTCTTCTCTACCAGCACCCTACCAGTGACATTAACCTCTGGAGTGAGGCTTACCAAGCTCAAGGAGTGACAGCTGGAAAACAGATTAGAAGTGAGAGGCTAGCCACATTTTACTGATGTCTTTACCAAAGTTGCTGTTGACAGGGATGCTCTTGGGAGCACAGGAGATGAAACAAAACTTGATGTGAAAGGCAATATTGTCGTGGATCCGAGAGACGGGATTACCATGAAGAGGGACTACCCAAAAGGACAGGGGGAAAATGAGAAGTAGAAAAAGGGTAGTTAGGCCAGCCTCTCCCCAAAAGAGTTGTAATCACTGCTCTGAAAGAAAATCAGCCAGCACCTTACTCAAGACATTGGTGCTGTCATTATCTGTGCTGTGGAAAAAGAAAACATTTTCCCAAGGTTATGTGGCTCCATTTTCCTCAAGATCCAAACAATTTCTTAGCAAACAACCCAGCATGAAAATTAAGAAAATACTTGACTACCTCACATTCTTTCCCCCCTCACCATTTCTCATCTTGTCCTACAGTAAAAAAATAATCAACTAAATTTCTTCATATTTGGTAAATATAAAATACAGACAGCTCTGCAGTCAGATCTGTCATGTCAAGCATTGCCAGCAGCAGATGTTTATGGCAATTTTAAGTCCTTACTTGAAAAGGGTTTCTATTTGTTGCATCAATAAACAATCATAAGGATGCTACCAGGCACTGTTATAATTAGAAAACACTAGAGGTCAGTCACCCTTTCTGCTCTGCAAGTGCACTTCAACATGATTACAAACAACAGCTGGATGTTAACAGCAAGGAAGGGATGAAAGGGAGTTATTTACATACTCAAGCACAAGGACATCACTATAAGACCTCATAGTCAAGCAGTTAGATCCCTAAAAGGACCTGTCTTTCACAGTTTGGCATGGGACTGAAACAAGCCTTTCACACACCTGGACAACCAAAGGAAATGAAGCAACCAAAGCAAGTGAGAACTACTCAGCTAACCATTGTGTTGGGCTTGAGAGCTATGCTTGTTTAAAGGTAAACATGAGATCTTTGATATCACATGTGATTGATCTTACCACATACTGTAAGAGAGACAAGTATGTCAACTGCACTGTATACTGCCTTACCTCGTGCAGAGGGAGTGACTTAGCTGCAAACAGAAAAAACCCTGCTTCAGTATGATACTTTAAAGTCTTCCAGTACCCCTCCAAATAAACTCAAGCCTGCATAACTCAAAGTATGACATACAGACAGCAATTGACCAGTTCCCCTAGCTTTAAGACATTTGCTCATTTAAGCATCCCCAGAAACAAGGCAGTCCTAATGTGGCTCTGGCACAGTCAAACACTCCTAAGTAGGATGGTGACAGTTCTCCCTCCCACACATGCTGCCTTTCACTTTCACCATGCCAGCTTCTTCAACATCTGAGGCTTAGTTACACTGCTCTGATCTTGCCTATTCCATGGAGTTAACAAGGCTGCAATCAACTTCAGGCAAAGAAAAACTGTAAGAAATCAGTGAGTTTCTTTTTACTAATTGGCAGCATATATATTATAGCAATAACTTCACCAGCAGATGATCTTTTCCATTTGATGGTTGTTGCCTGCAGGATTAAATCCCCTCAGACTTTGCCTGGCAGAATGAAAAGGAAAAATCATGCCCCAGTAAAGTCATTTCAGTAACACACAGTGCTTACATGCATAAGAAAGGTTTGTCGTCTTCTTCCAATTTGCCTCCTACTGATGTGAGATTATATCTTTCTATGGGGAAGCAAAGCTAAGCAGATTTAAAGTCATTTTGGTTCACTCAGGCTGAATTTAGAGACAGGGCCTGTCATTCAGCTAAAGAGCACACTACAGGGTCACCAGGATTAAAGTCTGGAGTTTTTACAGAGCCAATGCTTCAATCCCATCATTAGACAGCTAATTAAGATTGAGTGCATCTAACTCCAAACTGGCAAGGCACCAACAAAGGCCATGTGGGAATACTCTGTGGTATATAACGCTAGGTTTTTCTGGGGATTCTTCCATTAGAAATTAGAACCAGAATCCTTCCCAGCTATGTATCTGTGTGGATTCAATTCCAAAAGCAGTGTCCACTGCATTTTCAGATTTGACCAGCTGCTTCTGACTGGCTTCCTGCCTTCTCCCTACTAGGAATACCTTGACCCTTCTCAACACTAAGGGACTATCTAGTTTCTTCCTGATGAACTGTCCAAAGATCAATCAATCCCTTATCCACTCAGTCAATCCCCCCTGCCTCCATAAAGCTCCTATGCCTGATGTCACAGACTACAGCTGGGACTTAAATACATCCTCAGCCAGCATGAGACCTATGGCTCCTAAGATTTGGCACTCTAATATTACCCTTATGTTTTGTAATACATCTCATTGAGGCCAAAAGCAGGTTTGCCACCACATTGAAACAGACTTCTTAGGAGCAGGGATGGATTTTAAAACCACTCAGGAGCCCAAACAATTTTTACTACAGCTTTCTACCGAAGAGGAGCTTTTTTGATATAACTCTCAAAGGTTATAAACAGTTTGTGAGAGAAGCTGAAGAGAATTTTCCCACCGGAATTGATGTGCATGCCTTTTACTTCAATTATAATCAGGTCCAGTCTCCATGGGACCACTGTACTGAATGGATAGCACCTGAGCCACAATAAAAGACCTGTAGCCTGATAAAAGAAAATGTATGATTTCATGTCTACAGTATTGAAGAGGAACTTGCTCACACAACCAACTTCCTATTACTTGATATATCTGAGCAAATTACTTCTGCCTCTGCCTTGATTTCCCCAAATACAACATGAGTGATAACAGCGATCACTCCAGTAAAGTGCTTTCTGATCTACAGATGAAAAGTAGCATAGAAGCGCAGCATGGTGATTGCCAGGGGTACACCATGACATTGTAACTAAGCAAATTGCACTGTAGAAGACTGATAGCATGTCACAGAGAGAACCCATATTACAATCATCAACATTTATTGTTACAGGGAATTTAATACAGGACATAAGCATAACAACAGCACCAGTCACTTGAAAATCTGGCAAGAATGAATTTAAGAACTAACACTAGGCCCCCACAGAGCTATTTCAGACATGAAGGTTACTTCAGGAAGTTCTTAGTGAAAGAAAACAAAACAATGACCACATGGTGTGTTAGTGCATCTTTTAGAAAAACAGAATGCTTTTGGTCTTCAGATCATTTTGATATAAAAACAGAATCACTACTTAATGATACTGTTTTGCTTCTTTTTGAATACAGGAATATACTAGCTCCTGAGTGATGGTGGCTTTTTGCCTCATGCAAGCTATATAGAAGGCCTGAAGGACCTTCTCCCAATTAAGAAACAGCACAAAGCAGACTTCATACCTGGTTTGTGGGTAAGAATAATGAAGAAAAGGCTTCAGTCTTTCATAACACCATGTCACATATGTAACCCAGGATGTATTGGATTACATAACCATCACACTAAGTATATGTGAGAGACTAACAATTTAATCCTTGAATTTAACCCTTGGCTGTCAAGCTGGAGCAGTGAACCAGGAGAAACAGATATTTGTACCTTCTGAAAAACACCTGTGGGTGCACCAGTTTACCACTCACTTTGCTGACGCTTGCTGTAACATGTCTATAAATATGAGCTTAACCGTAGCCTTTGGCCATACTTTAATACTGTGTTAGCCCAATTTAGGTATTTGCCAATCTATTTTAATAGATATAACTCAACCGCAGGTTTAGACAATTCCAAAGAAGTTGAGCAGAAACGAGTTTTATAAAACCTTACAGTGAGTCCATAAAAAAGCAACTACATACAAGCAGCCTAGTCTTAACTTTAGGTAGGTCTGCACAGCCCTCACACTGCTAAACCCCACAAGCGACATCTCAGCAATTAGCCCGAGTCTTGACATGAAACTCCAGGAGTGCTGGGGACACTAACCATCCCCTCAAATCCAACGCTCACAGCCCGTGTACCACACGCTACAACCTGAAGGCGACCTCATTTTCCTGGTCTGCACTTGTAGCTGTCCCAGGATAAAACACGATGCTTCTCTAAATGCTCCACCTATTAAACGTGCAAGTTTTGCGGAGCAAAAATAAGGACCCTGCCCCATACATCGTGTTCTGCACCAGGGGAGGCGAGAGAAGGCACCCGTGGAGGCGGGGGAAACAACGTCCCTGCTGCTGCAAGGAGGCACTGAAGGGTGAATAAACGTTTTTAAATGAGACTGTCACTTACTTGTCCAGGACGAAGTAGAGATCAAAGGCACCGTGACAAGAGCGCTGCTCTTCTTGCTCTTCCTCCTCCTCCGGCCGGGCGCAGGAGGTTAGGCTCCCCATCGCCAGCAAGAAGCAGCACAAAAATGCTGCTTTCTCCACGCTGTTCCTGCAACTCGCCATCTTTTCCCTTAATTCTTCCTCCTCCCCCAGCCTCTCTCTCACTGCAGACCTTACGGGCTCTTTGAAAGCTCCGAGAGCAGAGGAAAAAAACCCCAAAACACTAACTCCAGGGTCTCAGCTCAACCCTGCCGGCTCCACGCAGCCCTGCCCGCCGGGCACCGGACTGCTGGCTCAGAGCAGGGGGCTGAGCCCGGCCGGATGATCCCCAGAGCCTCGTCCCCCTGCCCCGCCGTCTCGGCGGCTGCCCCGAACCGCTCAGCCCCGTCCTGCACGGAGAGAAGCGGTTCTCCTCGCAAGGGCCAGACGCAGGAAGAGGCAGAGGGAGGGGAGGGAGACAGGATCTTATGGGGGAAAGCTGAACTGGGACTTTCCTGTTCCGGGATACCTAGGTGGGAAAGACTGCTACGAGTAGGGGACCGAGGTTAGGGATCACTGCGCCCCAGCCCCGCCGTCCCCTGCGGACACAGGGCGGGCGTCCCTCCCTCCTTCTCTCTCGGGCTGCCGCGGGGAGCTTGGCAGCCGCGGTGGGGAGGGGAAGGGAACGGAGCGCAGCCGCCCCCGACGCCCGTTCGCGCTGCTCCGCGGAGGCGGCTCAGCGTCGGCCGCCCTCAGAGCAGGGAACCGGGAACAGAGCAGGGGAGTTGCACTGCAGGGCATCGCGGCGCGTCCTGTTCTGTCTCTCGCTCGCAGACTCGGGGAGCCGCGAAGGTCCTGAAGTGACTGGAGCTGAGGGGCGTTAGCCGATGAAGCAGAAAGAAGTTGCTGTAGGAGATGGGCGTCATTGCAAAAACCTGTGACAAACCGGAGGTGGGGGAACGACGCGAGGGGGCACTTGTGAAAAATGTATTTACAGGAGAAAAGTGCAATTAAAAAGGTTATTGCCTGGGGGCGGGGTTAGGGTCAGATTTTCACGACCCTCTCACGCTACTGCAAATTGTTTCTTTTCCGTGGTATAAAAAAACAACATAGTTTACTCGTACTAGGTCCTGCACACATCCTGCAGGCAATGAGTAATGATGAAACGAAATCTCTTAATGGAGGCTTTGCACAGTAGCATAATCACTCCCTCTGATACACACAGGTTACAAAGCACTGCCCTGAAGAGCTGACCCAGCTCTTCTGGATGCTGTCTCCAAAGTTTGAATAATTAGTGGCTTCCAGCCCCTCCCCCCTCCCCCACACCCTTTACAGCCTCTAATTAATGAAAAGAGCCACGGGGAGGGATGTGAGCAGAGTCACTTTGCATGACAGAGTTGGGACTAGACGTTTCTCTCTCTTTCTTGGGGGGAAGGCTTTTGAACGCGAGTCAAGGTCGAGGGAATCCATCCCCTGTGGGGTGCTGGCACGCTGCCCCATCGGGCAGTAGCCCCTCAAACACCCACCGCTTCGCTGGGTGAAGACCCGGGAAGTCGAGCAATAACGCTTCAGCCAGGAGCCGCTTATACGCGCCAACAGCAAAAAGTGATGCATCCTCTCCCGAGAAGTCTGATACCCGAGGAGACGCACGGCCTGCCCGGTGGGCTCAGCCCGCTGCTCTGCGGGGAGATGCCCGCCCCCGCCGCGTAGAGCTCCTTCCCAGTCAGACCTGATGCCCCCTCCAGCAGCCCTTAGAGTGTTCTGTGCGGTGTAGGTTGCTGCCCGCAAGTCTGAAATAAAGTTTGCACTGCGGGAAAAGCATCTCGGTTTGTTTCCTGTTGCTGTGCTGGACCGAGTTCAGATACATCCAACCGCGGCGGCGGTCGGGGACTTATCAAGAAAAGATTAGAGGGTCCACCGGTTGTTAGCGGCTCGCCCAGTTTTAACTGCACAGCTAGAAGCTGAATGCAGTGCTTGAGCTAACCACTTTAAAGGTTTTTGTGCACTGGCCAGCTGAGACCCAGCGATTACTTAGATCATTGAGAAATACAAGAAACCCACATCCTACTGGTGACATTCACAAAAAATGAGCAAGCGGCGGCTGGGCGGCGGGCATCCTCCTTCCTCCCGCTCCGCCTGGCTTCGGCCTCGACGGTGCCCGCTAGCGTCTGCAGCCTGCACGGTGCTCGGGAGCTGCGGCCCTGCACTGCTCCGCGGCCGCCCTCGCTACCCCCTGCCCGAAGCAGCCGTCCTCCACTGCAGCCACCGTGGTCTTTCAAAACGAAATAAAAATGCTAATAGCTTCAGCTCCCCTCGGTGCTTCGTGAATTTCAGATTGTTTCATAATATAATGCGGCAGGCTTCAAGGGAGTCTCCAAAGCAGAATAAGTCACTACAAAGAAAAAAATGGCTATAACTATTTTCCCATAATGTGCATTGCCCTTCTCTGATCACTAGTAAATCATCTTACTCTGCAAAGAGAGCAGGGCGTCTGACCTGCCTTCTCCAAAGGATACGCGGTCCCGGCGAGGAGGGCATGTTTTAAGGCTCTTTGGGCGTACGCAAAAGCAATGACACCCCCGCGATTGGCGCTGGCGACTGCCACGCTTAGTGCGGAACAGAGAAAAATACCGGGGAATGTGTGGCCAGCGGTCTACTGGTCCCTTCCCTGCGCGTCCAACCCCTGCGAGAAGGGCCGGGCACGGCGGGGGCTTGCGGGCTGTCTCTGCAGAGCCGCCTCCCGGCGCCACAGCCTCCTGTTTCCCACAGAACAGGTTTTCCAGTCCCCGAAAGACCCTCCAATGGCTGTCACACACACCGGGCAAGCCTGACAGATCCGAAACCGGAGTGAGGTGTGTGTGTGGGTTAGTGCTTTCGTACAGGGGAGGCGAGCGGGGAGGCAGGGCAGGACAAGATGGGCCGGAGGCGCCCGTCGCGGCCCGGGGACTGCCGGTGACTCGGGCGCCCGGGCTCATTTCTTCGGGTAGTGCTCGAAGATCAAACCAACCACCAAACGAGTTGACCGTAAGGTGTGGATCTTACCGTGGGACATAGGTTACCTCAGCGCACTGTCTTTCAGTAATTCACGCTCCGTGAGGCAAGTGACAACGTCTAACTATCCCTTCCTACGCCTTCTGTAGGTACTTGCATAAAGGCTGCGAAAATACAAACCCTCGCCATATGAAATGCATTGGGAACTGTTCATCTCTGTTTCCTGACATCTGCACCCCAAATCAGAAAGTGTTTCCGAAGAAGTATTAAGAGACACCACCGGCACACAAACCCGTCCCAGAGAGGGTGGTGGGACGCAGCTCTTCCCACAGCGTGGGTTAGCCACCAAACTCTGTAGCGTTGTTCTTTCTGCCTGGGATGAATTTGAAAAATAAACACAAGCTCTTGACTTCATTCTCTTTAATCCCTGTAGCAAAGAACACGTAGAGCGTGATTCACTCTATTGGTATAAGATTACTTTTTAATTGCATCGAAAATCCATCCTTTCAAAAGCATTAAAGGGTTGACGTTTCTTTTCCCAATACAAGCCAATATTCAGATTACATGGACACTAATCAAATAACCCGGGTTATTTCATTTGTCAACATGTTCATAAGAATTTTCTACCAGGCGTTAAAGGCATTTATATGGAACGACATCTTTCAAAAGCAATGCGGCTAGTCCAGATTTAGGGAATATTTGATGATGACAAGAAGTTTGATGGTTTTATTTTACATACCAGCTGTGCCACAAATCGTTTCATACCTCAAACAAATTCCTTATTTTCTATCCTTCGAGTACTTTCTATGAAGCAATAATTTTCATTTTAATCCGTTCTTTTCAATACCCGCAGCTCCCAGAATAGCCTTATATTCGAAAGTGTTGAGAACTCTTTAAAGGGCAACTGGCAAGAAGGCTTTGGAGGTGGTTTTGTTTGGTTGGTGGTTTTGGATTTAGTTTGTTTGGGTTTTTTTTCCCCAACTTTAAAAGAAACTCCTCTTTTTAAAGTACCATTACAAGAGGGAATTCTGTCCACTTTCTGAGCCCCCCTCGCCGCGGTTCGCAGCCGCTCCCGGGACGGCTTCTGCCTCGGGAACGGCTCCGCGCCTCGTGGGCGGGAGTGACAGCAAGTCCCGGGGGAGGGGGACGACCGGTGCCGGCGGGGGAGCCGGGGGACAGGGCTGCGGTAGGCGTTTCCCGGGGTCTGCTCTGGGCGGGGAGGCGTCGCGGGCGGGGAGGATGCCGCCGTGCTGGGGCGGTGCGGCGACGGGGGGCTGCCGGTGCAGCTCCTGGGGGGCCGGGCGGGCCCGGCGGTGGGGTGTTGATTTCGCGAGGACGCGGCTGTAGCGGGATCCTGCGCGCCAGGAAGGAGGTAGCGAGGGAACCCCAATGCGGGAAAGCCCCTGTCCGCGGAGAGCCTGCAGCTGGACCGCCAGGTGAGCGGGGCCGGGGCAAAAGGGGGCACGATGGCCCGGGGGGCGTGCCCGACGGGGCGACC
>VYZX01013458.1:6099-16791 GCA_013401335.1 Brachypteracias leptosomus
GGAGCCATCCAAGCGCCACTCTGAATTTATAGCAGCACCTACATGGGAAGATGTCAGCATAAGCACCAAGCCATGGCTCTTGCATCCATAGTAAAGATGCTTCTAACCAGGTTTTTTCCCAGTGAAGAAACTCAAACCTGAATTTAAGAGTAAGTACAGTTTTAGGCTAAAATATTTTTAGCTTCAGATAAAGTAACTCTCAATTTATACCCCAAAAGATAAAATAAACACAGAACAATGTATTTTCTGCATAGGCTCTAGGTGGGCAGGAGGGGAAGCATCTTTCTACTAACATGAATCATAACAATTATGCATGTTTCTTACCTGTTTTTTTTATGAAAAGTTGGTAAAAGTGTTTATCAAGCTCCCTCCCAGCTAGCATCAAAAGCATGAAGTGACTAGGTCCAGAGTCTCCCACATGCATTTAATTCTTGTCTCATCCTCTTCTAGTGGAAATCTTTGACCATTACAGAGTCCGGACACCTCTATAACTATAAAATATAAAAGAAATACCTGGGCCCCCCAACAGTGTCCTCTTCAAACAGATACCAGAGAGATGCTCACAGTTATGCCATGCCTATGCAGATAAACGTTGGTTAAACATGAAACTGTCATCCAGCAGAGGAATCAAACACAAACTTGCATTTTAAAGATTTCTGATCTAAAATAAGGTCTCAACAGTTTTAAAATAACAGAATCTTCTACACTAGATACAAGAAACCTTCTGATTCCCTATCAATATGGTATCATACTATGGACATGCATAGTATGTACATAGTCTGCATGGGCTGCCAGGGCTGCTAAGAATGAAGGGCCAAACTCCCCAGTAGGTAATAGAGCAAAATGCCTGATGTAGTCAACAGGAGCTCCAAGTGCTTAAGAAATTTGGTTAGAATACCATTTTAACACCAGAACTAAACTCATCTACATCACTGTAGGCTTGGTATGAGCAGTAAAAAGTTTGCTAGGCAGTTACAAGATTTCAATTCACAGAATTACAGAATGATTGAGGTCAAAAGGGATCTCTGGAGGTCATCTTGTCTAACTCCCTGTTCAGGCAGAGTCATCTGGAGCAGGCTGCCCAGGACCACCTCCAGGTGACTTTTGAATATCTCCAAGGATGGAGATTCCACAGCCTCTTTGGGCAATCTGTTCCAGTGCTCGCTCACCCTCACAGTAAAAAAATTTAAAAAATAAAAAGTGTTTCCTTATATTCAGAAGCCTGTACTAAGAGTCCATCAATGCTATTATTCTTCCTAATAAAAAGTGCTTCCCAAGGAGGACACTGGGAATTTCAGCAGGAAAAAGGAAATCTGAAAGCTCTTCTATTAAATCTAGGAAGCTAAGTCTATTGGTACATGCCACTGCCATGCCACAAAAAGAAATATTAGAATAAAAATCAGAACTTCAGAAGATCAACATTTGCATGGCAAACAATTACATCACTTGAAGTGCTTCATTTGAATATGCAGAAAGAATGTTTGGGACAGTGTTCAAATGCACATCTACCAACTGTTAAAAGTACATTTGTGTTGGCCAGACTTAAGGAAGAATTTATTCACAAAATTCCATTCTGCATAATGTCACAAAGATGATACAAGTTCGACAAGTCTCAGTTTATGATACAAATCTGTGTACATTGGTTCTTTAAGTGTTTTGCCTCTGTCTTTATCATAAATTGATAAAACAGGATTTAAGTTAAAAGCTTGCTATGTCTCACCATGAGAAGTGTTAGGGATTGCAGTATTTGGAGTTACTTGCAGATTTAGCAATTTTTAGCTTTGACATTGAAAATGTGGAATGTCTTTCAGCACTAGCTAAATAGCTCTTCCAATTCTCTCGCATTAACTCATCTCCCTGTAATCTGTATTTCCTTAATGGAGTTAAGTTTCTACCTTCACTATTAATCAGGATCTACAAGAAATTAACCACAAGGTCTTGCCTGATCATTTATGAAGTGACATAGCACTTCTCTAGTCTGATGACCTCCATCATCAAATTTTCATAGATAAAAAAAAAGTAAAAGGCTTAATAAAGTCTAGGTTTGAAGAGGATATTCACACTAACAGCATGTACCCTTTTAATTGGGTATCATATTCACTTCATCTACTCAATGCATTTAGGAAGACATTATGAAAAAACTGTCCTTGTAAACTACTTAAAATTTTCATGATAAGCCTTTCCACAATTTTACTGAAAACTAAGACAAATCTCTGCCAAAAGGATTTTTCTCTGAAACTGAACACAAGTCATTCAAATGAGGCATTGTATCAGTTTGAGTAGAATTAGATGCAGTTAAATCTAATCTTCTGGTTTTCTATTATTTATCAGAGGAAACAGAGGTGTCTGAGCATGCCCAAATTCCAAAGAACTAAAAGGGTTTATCCATGTATGGCATCTCAAGAAGATCTTTTCTAGAGAAGGAAGTCTAATTTGATCAGTATATAAAGAATATAGAACTTGTGACAACATCTCCTTTAATACTGAGATATCTATTCTAAGCATAGAAGACCTCAAGAATTAGGAAAGAATGAACAACCTGCTCTAGGGAACACACCTGTGTCACAGGATCCCAACCGAGTTCGCTTTCTGTAGAGAGCTGACGTCACACCTGCAGCATTGAGAAGAGAACATTGTCAGCTTTAACAATCTATTCAGATGACATCTTGTGGCCACAGAAAAACCATTGGTTTGGGGTTTTTTTCCCAAACATTTAGGCTAATCAGAACCTGTAATATTAATCCTCAAAATCTGTTACAATTTCAGCCCTACTGCAATCGTACAGTACTACCCAGCACTACTATCCTTCTCTTTCCTGTCTTGGGCCAATCTTGTCCCATCAGATCACACATAACAAAGCCACTCAGAGAAATTTTCTTTGCATCACAGATGACATATCTCCACCATTCTCCTTTAAACTCTCAGCTGTTTTCTTTTTTCACTTCAATAACCATCAAATTTTCTTCATTTTCAAAATATTCACACAATTCTGTCTATTCTGCTTTCTTGATCCACCACACATCCCACCTAAGTTGTAATAAGGTTTTTTTGTCATCAGTTTCTCACACAGTGAATATAAACATGCATAAGTCAGTATCTCTGATGCCATGTGTTCAACATCTGAGATTAGAATAGTATCAGACTGTTAGAAAGTTGAGTGTAACTGACCAAAAAAAAATTGTTGGAAGCTATAAGCTGCTTTCTAAATCAAAGCTTAAAAGCATAAAGTTTTCACTTCTCCTGAGCTATCATCCTGATTGTCTGAGTAAGAGTAGTTACTCTGTTTTCTGGACCCCAGAATTTCCCTCATCATTAAAATTTCTTTAAAAACCTGCAAAAGCAATCAAAAGACTAGAAGTTATCAATAAACTTCTGCAAAGTAAACAATGCAGATGTAGCACTTGATACTGGACACTACACTAAATTTCAGTTTCCTAAAGATTAAAAGTAGTCACATCACTTCCATGTGCTTCATGATTTGTACAACAGGTCTTAAGAAGATATTCAGGACATTAAATTTTTAATTTTTCAGCATTCTGTCATTACAGCTCAAAGGAAGCATACAAAGCAGCAACAACAAAAAAAATCCCTCCAGACTCACTGATAAAAACTGATATTATAAATCACTTTCTTGGGGACAGCAAAAGACACTCACCTAATCACGATCTTTTCAAATCTGAAATTGCCATCATATTCCTATTAAAAAAAAAAAAAAGTTTTATAAGCAAGATTTAAAAATTATTTTAAACATAAATCAAGTCCATTTAATAATGCAATGCAAGTCCAACCATATAAAGTATGTATTCTACAGATGACGAACAGCTATAAAGACTATAAACACAAAGTGAGAGGAAATGCAAGAAATTTTACTGATAAACTTTCTCTGATTGTAACCTAACTTATAAATTGGTCCTTGAGTAATGCACAGAGTAACTATTCACTGAATTCTGTTCCCTTTATAAACATAAGAAATCCTCCAAAATTTCATCTTCATGATCTTCATTTATTGTTAGAACACCATCTAGATAATACAGATATCAACACAGTGTGTTTCAAAAGTCAACCATTCACTTACCTGAGAGCATCCAAGCTAAGGAATGAGGATTATCTAGTATAAAATTTGAGATCACGTATTGGAATTCAAGTTATGTTTCTCCTTCTGCAGATCACAATCTTAAAACATTTCACCACCAAAATACAAATTCCAAACTAGCCTCAGCAGATGAAAAACTCTCCAGAGAGTTAATTCAACTGAGTGAAGGTACTGACATCATGACCAGGACCAGTTTCATAGTCCAAAATACAAGTGTGCATTCTTCAAGCAGAACCTGTTCCCAGCTTACTAAAACATATGTTTCTTGTACTTATGTTTATTAAAAACACCCAATAAAACAACAACAAAAAAACACCACAGAAAGAAGCTTCCTTAGCTATGCCCCAGAGGGCTAAACAGGAAAAAAATTAATCCCTTAGCCCTCAAGTGATGGATCCTAAATGAACCTGAGCTTAAGTCACCAGTCACTTCTATTCCTGAAGCATCCACAGCACCACTATTATTTAATTTCCTTCCAGTTTTAGATTGATTTTGTTGTTTTTAAAGATGATTATTCTCCCCATGGAGTAATTAGTAGCAAAATGTTAGCCTGAGGTAACAAGACAAAGTCAACTCAGTCTTACTATGAATAGCACAGTACCAGCACATTGTTGAACTTATCAAGTTCACCTCACGGAGGGTCAATCTCACCTACACTACACTGACCAACCTGAGCCACCTCCCGATTTCCTGTAACTACAAGAAGCAAAAACTACTAAAGTAGATCTCCCCTTCTCCCCCCTCAAAAAACAGTGAGGGTCACTAATCTATCATCTAGCAGGACTTGTTCTCTTTTCTACCAGACCAGAAGCAAAGCTTAGTTTACCCTTTCAAGTATGTTCTGTTAAGCCCACCACCTCTGCTCAAGTCTCCACAGTGGATCTGAACTGATTGCCCCAAGAGCCAACTGTCTTTCTCAAGTTTATTCCTTCCCCTTGAATAAGCCATGGCCCAGAGCTAAGTTTCATTGCCAACAGGTTGGGTATTTGCCATAAAGAAGGAAAAAAAAAAAAAAAAAAAAAAGGCAGTGAGCATAGCCCTACAGCCCTGGGAGGCAAGATCAGGGCAGCCAGTACCAAGATATCTTGCAAAGAAGCTAAATAGTCTCCTTTACCTGTCCCAGGTGCATTTCTAGACATCCTTCTTTCCAGTCTTACAAAAAGTACCTTCCTCAAGGTGAACTACAATGCTTTGCACTAAGTCATTTCAGTCAGAACAGAAGTCCCATTCTGGAAGACTCTATACCAAGTAAATTCTTTGCCTATTACTAATACAGCCCCCACCACATCAGTAATAGGCTCTACAAAGTGTGGCAATGTAACAAACACTGTGTACTTGTCCTGTGAGTAGGCTCTATTGGTACTGAGAAATAAGAGCTCAAGTCACAGAGTAACCCATGGTTGATATGTAATTGGAATCAGAGAAGTGCTTTATATACTGAAGAACTTTGTACAATTAAAGAAACTAAGGAGCAGAAACATAAAAGTATATCTAACAAGGTCCAGCACAAAAACCATATTAAGATACAAAAGCTGCAAGGAATGAGGAGGATTAAGAGGCAAAAACAACAAAAAGAGTAAAGTACTGGACATCCTCACCACTTCATCTTTCCTCTCTAAGCTTCAATTGGGAAAAATTACAGGTGTTACTTCACGCTGAAGCGACTCTGTTTTAGGACAGGATGTTTGAAAGGCAGTATAGCTTTCATTCTATTTTTAAAAAGCAATTCTACTGTTAAAAGCCATCTATACAAGGAAATCTCTCAACTATTCTATCTGTAAAAAAACTCAAGCATTAAGAATTACCACAATACACTCAAAAACAGTTAGAAGCAACATTTTCCCCAGAGGTTCTGACGTACAAATGAGCTCTTTCCCACTATCACATTTTTTCAGGATGAACATTGGTACATCTTGCACTGAACTACTCTTGCCCCAAGAAACATTTTCTCTGTGCATTTCAGTCCACTTGTCATGTAAAGAGCATGTTAAGTCTCTACCCCTTCAGCACCCCAGTAAAGTTCTGCTTCCTATTGGGAGAAAATCTTAACGAAAAATCATATTCCATGATTATGTATCTTGAGGAAGGTAAATTTAGCCTCACTTCTTATTGTGTTCTACAAAGT
Source organism: Brachypteracias leptosomus (assembly GCA_013401335.1). Taxonomy (NCBI): domain Eukaryota; kingdom Metazoa; phylum Chordata; class Aves; order Coraciiformes; family Brachypteraciidae; genus Brachypteracias; species Brachypteracias leptosomus. Next base: position 12,318 of record VYZX01013458.1, read on the forward strand.
TGTCTGAATCAGACTATCAAAAAAAAAAAGTCAAGAGAAATCAGAAGTTAGAGAAATCAGGACTACCATATTGCTGAAACAGTCTTCAGCAACAGCTGAAAATATCTGTACAAAAACTTTTCTTGACCTTGCAATAGCTTTCACACAAAAAAAATTCTCATAACCTCACTTGCATATGTGGATGAGCAGGAAAAACATAATTGCCTGTGCAAGTTGCAGGAGACTTGGCACACTGCTGCTGGCCCTCAAACTCTTCAAGAGGGAGAACCATATAAGAGGACTCTGTACTGGATTGGTACAAGTCCAGTGCAGGTATTCGGACATAAAGATCCTATCTATACTTAAGGGATAACCTTAGAAATACAGCCCAGAAGCAGAGAAGCCTGATCTGTCCGCATTCCAGCACTGCTGGCAGGCAGAGCACCAGCAGGCTAAACAAGCATGCCTGGTGATCTACTAAGCCACTTACTGGAGTACCAGATCACTGCGCGTATGCTCAGGCATGTGGATTCCCATGTGTTTGTCTGCTCTCCTACTACAGCTGGTTGCTGGCTCCCTGTCACCATGACCAGAACGTGCTCTTAATAGCAGCTTCAGAGCCTCTGTAATCTTTGCAGACATACCCAAACCATCTGACCCTTCTTCATTTTGGCCTCCTCTGCTATACTGTGTTTCAGAAAAGCAGCCTGGGGCCACAAGAAATGCCAGCAACAGATCGCAAAGCCATTAGCCCGTGAAGTGTGTTTTTCCCTGCTGCCTTCTCTTTTCCCACGCCCCTTAAATATACTTCACAGAAGGAAGTATCTCACCTGAAGATAAAACAAAACACCCCACCCCTCACCCCAAAAATCCCTCTACATGCCAGAAGGTGAGGTTGTACCTTAGTAACCAACAACTAGCTGGCAAAGCTTTGCCTTACTACCAATACCACATGCAACAGTAACAGCCTGGCCCCCACCAGAGTAGAGGCTCAGTTTAGAACAGCAATTAAAGCAGGAGAGGAGACAGGCACTGCTTAGAGTACACAAAACATCAGCAGCATTACTTGACAGACCATCATTTTCTGCATCCATCCTCATCCATACCCAAAAGTGCAAGTCAAAGCCCTTCAGAGTAATAAAACTGTATCAACAAAGAATAACACAGGTATTAATTGACTCGTTTGCTGCTCAGTGCTTGACAAGCTAGGCTAGCATAATAAATATTGAAGCAGTTTAAAACTTGCATAATGGGGACCTAACTGGATGTGGAAAGTATGAATGCAGCAAGACAACCCAGTTAAAAACCTCTGTAATTCATCATCCTCATAGAGGAATTCTAGGCCATGCAACCAAAACTGGACACAAAAATTCCTTTTCAGAAACACCTGATTATCTAGTAATTATGATGTGGTAATGTTTCGAGTGTAATACAGTGTCTATAGGACACTCATGCCAAGTATTACACAACACCTTGCTAAGAACATGATGTACCCTTTTAACATAGGCCAACCATGGCAACCCTATATAAAACACTACAATTGATCTAGACTAGTGATAATTGACTTGTTCTGCTGGCTAGTGCTAATATACTTGCTTTTAAACCACACCAAATACACCTCGCACCACAGTAATTTGCTCACATGTTTATACTTTAAGGGGTTAAAAAAGTTTTTCTGCAGCAAAACATATTTTATTACTATAAAGATGCTAGAGAAATACGGGTGTGGCAAGAACCCAGGAAAAAGAAAATTGGTTTATTAGTCTGGATCTAAACCAAACACTTCCTGCTCATAATAAAGTCTGAGGTAAAAGAAAAATCCAGAACTCTACTTCCAATCAGTTTCCTCATTTCACTTTATTTTCATACTACAGCTAAACACCATCAAAAATCTCAGTTTACAAAATGTTATTCTTCATGAGGGAAATATATTACTATAAAGATATATTGTCCAGGGACTGGCTCAAGTAAGCTTATCCAATAAAATGAGTTGTTACATATTTTAATCTTATGACTGGGGAAAAAAAAAGTGGGAAAGTAAGGTATTACGCCAAGAGCTGCCACAATATTTTGTCTCTTTAACGCCTCTCTGGAAATCTAAACAGAATGAGTAAGCTGTAGAAATGAAGGTTACTTAGACTTTCACAAATAGCATTCATGTGCTAAAACAAATATAGGTAGCCTACAAGCCCTACCAACTGACAAATAAAGCCCAGCAAAACCATGTAGTCTTGAATTATAAATAAAACCAGAAAGTTGCTCAATCTGAAGTAAGCGCACAAAAGCCCAAATCCTGCTTTCCATACCTTTACCTTCTCAAGTCAAACTACACTTCTTCACTGGACAGGCCACGCTCTCACTGCACAGTGTTGGGACACTTACACCAACTACCCAACTCAAGCATTCTTCCTTCTACCTTGAAATAAACACCTGAAATGGCCAAAACTGAAGGCTATTACTTTTTTCCTTCTACTACAGGCCAAAGGCCCTTTCTGTTCCATTATGTTTCCCCAGTTAGAAGAACATGGCCCAGAACAAGGCCTCCACACCTCAGGACAGCACCCTAATCACAAGGTTAACAGCAAGCCTTGGGTGAAGTGAGGAAGGACACAGATCAGTTCTCCAGTAAAATTTCCTCACTTTGCAGAAATAATGCAAGTTTCAGTAAGGAAAGGTGAAAAGAAAGATCACAAGAGCATGCAAACACACACAAGCATAAGCAAGAAGGAACTTGATGCTACAGAACAACAATGTGGTCACTCTCCCTAATATGAATCAAATTCCAGGCCCTACTCCTAAATTTTGTATTCAGAAGCCACTGTGTGAAGTGCATAAACAGCACTGTGTCCAAGGCTGAGAATATCAAAGACACTTACACACACTGAGACACCCTAGAAGGTATGAAAAGTTTGAGTTTCATCAAGTTCAATATCCTCAAACCATCTAATATACAATAGGATCCATTTATGGAACGGGGCCGCACCATCAAGGCCCTAGTTGTCAGCTTGACACCCGTAAGTTTTATCAACAACTTTACATTATCAAAATCAACCATTTGCACTAAAATAGATATTCCTCACAGCCCTGATTTCTTTGGATTTTACCTTGACAATAAGCAAAAGGCAGCTCCATAAGATAGTTAACGTTAATCAAAACTGCAGCTAATCAGCATCAACTGTCATCTGTGAACAAACCCCGTGGTTAAAATGATCCTGGCAACTTGAAAGGGTTTCTCACAACACTAAATCAGTTTTTTACTCCACTTTTGACTTGACCAGAAAATATTACCGCTAGAATTTCCACCTTCTCCCCTTTACTTATAAATATATGCATGGTAGCTATTGAACCTCAAATGTACAAGACAGTAAACCTCAGAGTCTTATATTTGGAAAAGAAAAAGACATCTCACAGCCTAAAACCATAAACCAACATGTTTCTTCAATATCCTTCACATGCACTCTGTCAGCCAAGTTACTATTTAGCTGGAATACAACTTCAAAGCGCTTCAGTTTCCGTAGCAGACACCTCATTCTGACCTCTTTGGGGGCTTTTTGAGCTCCTGTGGTACTCAGAAAAATGTTATGCCCTATCCTGACTTGTTCAAAAAAGTCAGTTGTGAAGTGTCAGCTTAACTGTTACCGTACTGCTCATCTATCTGCATGAAACTGTACTTACATAAACTGTTTTGTAATCATGCATGTAAGAGCATGCAACTAATGTCAGCAGCAGCACAAACACACGGTCTCAAGGAACAAAGTGTCCTTGCAACTCCAGGCAACACGAAAAAAGAAATCCACGGCACCTGTTGCCTAATCTACCTGTGGCTCACGCATCTCGGTAACACGCTGAGATTCTGTCATTTGCTGGCCACCCAACTCCTCACGTGAAAAAAGCCGCCCGGCCAGCAGCGAAAGGCACCGTCCCCTCACCAGGGCAGGGCGAGCGGGGCCGCGCTCCGTGCCTCCCGCATCGGGACCCGTGTGCTCCCCACGGTCCTACCCGCGCCTCGCCCCGCTCCCGCCAGCACTGCCGCTGACCTCTCGCACGGCCGCGGCCGCAGCCCGCGCCCCACTACCGCGGCCGCCAGGGCGGAGCCCCCGGGGCAGCGCCGAGGGACCGGCCCCACCGCCGGGCGGGGAACTCAGAGCCGTCCCGCCGCGCTCCTCCTCCTCCTCCTCCACACCGGCCCGACCGCCGCCACCGGCCCGGACACCGCCGCCCCCCTCTAGCCNCTCCCCCGCCCCGGTCTGGGAGGGGGGGGGGGGGCGTGTCACAGCCGCCCCCTCCCCTGTTTGAGGGACCCCACGGCCGCTCCCTCGCCGGCGGGCCCAGTGAGAGCAGCGGCCCCGACCCCCCAGCGCCGCCCGCCCCGTCCCATCTCCCCGGCAACGGGAGAGCCCCGGCGCGCGGGGGTTACGTAACCTCGGCCCAGCGGGCGCCGGAGGCGGGGGGCGGTAGAAGAGCCCCTCTGGCCCCCGCGGCTGCCGCCCGCCGA